>JARDWD010000826.1:4636205-5066151 GCA_029034505.1 Ornithoptera priamus
TGTGTGTCTACTACCATGTATTATTAATAGTGCACTATTTCCTCTAACACATATTGTAGTACACAGTGACGGTAAATGTGCTACTGCTTTGATATGGGACTGTAACGTTGTGTTTGGCATGCGGCAGGCTGTCGCAGCCGCCGCCGTGGCACCTGTCGCTGTGCGCACGCGCGGGCGGCGCGGAGCGTGCGGCGGCGCGCGCGCTGGCCGGCTGGCTGCGCGGCATGATCGCGCGCGTACCACCGGGGCAGGTGGCGCCGCGACGCGCTCTGCGCCGCGCCCTCGGCGTCACTCTGGAGCACCTCGGTGAGCGTGAGCGTGGGAGACGGACTTAACTAGTGTCTAATTTTTTCTATTCTACAAAGCGACTAGACGAGCGGGACGTTCACATGGTGGTAAGTGATACGCCCGCCCATTACCATATGGCGCTAGTTAGAATATCACATTGCGCTCGTCGCCTTGAGCCATAAGATGTAAAATCTCGTTACCGCAGTAATTTCACTAACTACAGCACCCTACAAACCAGAACACAGTAATATTTGCACAGTACTGTTCATCGGCTGCAATAGGCGCTGCGGTTGCACCCACGCTGTGCGACGACAAATACAAGACCCCGTGCATTTGCCGTGCTGACTCGCTTATTGTGCTCTGAGGGGTCCCACCCTCAAAGCCTTTTTAGTTGCCTAGTACGACAGACAGGGAACACCTTGGTCCTATTCTTAATAGCCAAGAAAGACCTACCAGCAGTATAGATCATTGCTATGGACAGTCGTATCATTACCATAAGGACATCCTGCTTCTCATTAAATTCAATAAAAACCTAATCTTTTTACTTCCTTCAATTAAAAAAAACTATTCTTTAAATAATGCGGTATTTTTATAATATACTTTCAAATATATATTAACTTATAAATGTACGGACTCCGGGTACTGAAGGCTGTTCTCGCCGGATGTGATAAGAGCGCGGACCTCAAAAGAATATGTGCGACCTGATGTCGAGAATGAGGAGGCATTTTAAACAATTGTAATAAATAATTTGTAACTGTAAATGCTCGCAGATACACCGCTCGCCGTCGACGAGTTTGAGCTGGACATGCAGGCTTCCGACCTGGATTCGCGCTCCAGCCACTGAACTACCCGCACGGAATCCTCGCATAGAAATATAATTATAACTCTCATAACGCTGCTGTTTTATTTGTGCGTTAAACATAGAGCTAATCACTTGTAAATAAGTGTAAATATCATTTTCAACTCTTCGGTGTGATCATCATCATCAGCCGATAGACGTGCACAGCTATTCAGTGCGTTGCAATATAAAGTACATTAGTATAAAACAGTGCCGCTGTAATAGTATAGATGGCGCTAAAACAAATTCAGTATACGTCATCAATTCCCGACTGTCCTTGTTCTGGACGTCATTACAACAAATTTTTCAAGTTTCTCCAAATCATAAATTAAAAGGTCTGTATAAAGTAATAATTAGCTTGATGACAATTATTTCTGATGTAAATTTATTGGGACTCATGGGTCTTGCATGTCATTGGCAGGTTGTTGGCTTGTTTATTGAAATGTGTAACAAAAGGTACTGGGCTCCGGACCTTTCAAAGTTTACATTTTCAGTAAACAATATGTTCCAGACGCAGTAAATAGACACATTATTTGACAGTCATTTTAATAAAATCAACTGTATTTAACTTTAATGAACTAAAGTTTTTTTAACATATTTTTTGCACTTCTAATATTCTGTAAAATTGACACTCCTTTTTATTTTTCATTCTATTTTCGGGCATTATATTTTGTCTTGTCATCTAACAACTTAATAATATGAAATTACAGTAAGTACCAACTTAACTCTATATAAAAACAAAAAAATAGTTTAGGAACTGGATAAAGTTGAGTGTGCTGTCAATTGATCAATCTCAACAATTTCGAATAAACTTCAAATGTTTACTACCAGGTCAACGTTTTAGTTTGCTGCACTGCAAAAGATTGTTACAACAACTTATACACACAATAGGACAGATCGCTCGAAGGACTGACAGCCGATGGGGCATCAAGCTCCTCGAATGGCGACTGCGTACGGGAAGACAATGTTGGCAGGCCCCCCACCAGGTGGTTCTACGATCTGTCGGCGGATCGATCGAAGTGGAAAGTTTGGAGTAGACCTATGTCCAGCAGTGCACGTCTATCAGCTGATGATGATTAGAATATTGTTTATGAGATGTATTTATAGCAAGGACATAGCATAGTTCAGTACTGGAAGAGTCTGTACTATGGGCGCTTGTTACGCCATGTTCGAATATAACACAATGAAAAGTTAACATCGTAGTAAACAGCGAGGACTGAGAGTGATCGCGAGTCAAGAGGTCGTGTGTACGAGCGAGGGGTGCGGACGCACGCGACGTTCGCGAGAGGCTAGGGTAGTCGACTCCCGCGCAACCAATTGCTTAGTTCAGCTCAGACGCACTTCACTTTAAATTAATGAGACTTGTTCAAATGCTGTCCAATAACTATATAACCTAAACTTTGAGTTTACCACAGGGCGACAACACACGAGAGTGGACCGGTATCACTAGGGTTGGGTTAGGTTCTATTTGTCTCAAGCGTATACACGAATTCGCAAATGTGACGGCCGACCTCCAGTTATAGAGCCCTTGAAGGAGACCACCGGTCTTTGTCATCGGAGACTATCTACCTAGGTACCACAGCAGCTCCTACTGTTACAGTCAAACAGCAGTGTGCAAACAGTACTGTGCACTGATTCGAAGAGCGTTGTAATTAGTGAAAATACATGAACGTCTTTCCTCCGGTTGTTCTTGTGGTCGTTTGGACGGAATCAGTAATTCTTTGTTAATAGCTAGGATGCAGAATTACTACACCTGCCCAAAATTCTTGAGGAATAAAGAATATTGGGTTATAACCCCTTTCCTGATATGGATTTAATAATCGAGACGACAAAGGGAGTGCATGGTCACGGCGCTGACCGCAGTCGGTCCGCCGGGAGCATACACTAACTGTCTGCTTACTGTACAAACAAAACTAATCTCAAATAGAAAACTCCCTTAAGTTCTCCAGTTTATTATTAATAAACTGGAACTATTAACATAAACAGTTACCTGACTATTTGCATGTTTTTATTTACGCAATATACAAGCGCACTAAACAGGAAGTCAATGAAAAATTTAAAATGATATATTAAAATTCTTTAGGTTTTTAAAGAAAATAATAATTATCCTTATGCTAACAAGGGTGTCTACACTATTAAAATATTTATCAGCAACCTCAAACAAGATTTCCGCTAGTGCTTGGAGATAGTACTGCGCAATAGCCGAAGAGAACCCAACCGGTGATATCCAAAGAGCTATATATCCTTCAGAATGAAGCAGTTATTATTTTTATTTTACATTAATGTTACTTTTACAGTTGAAAATTATAATAATTATTATTATTTAAGAACAAATTGCAATAAGTTGTGGTTAGAAGTTTTGTATATTTCATTACGATACTTAACAAAGATGTTAATGAACATACGTAAATTAAATTAAAACTATCCATATAACATGGAAATTATTAATTTATTGGTACATAAACTTACGAAACTATTCCCACGTACAGTTAATTAAATTAACATTAACTATTGATGAAGACAAAGGATCTGAATAGATCGCACTGGTGACCACGGGCAGGGCCACTCGGCGAACGAATGGAAATTAAATACATTCTCACAAAGATCAAACGGGGCCGGGGGATAACTGTGCGCCGTTCGACGATACCCACCCCTATCGGCCGCCCCCGGCGTTCACACGGGAACACCGTCCGCCTCGCCGCCGCCACCGCCACCGCCACCACGGCGCACCCCATTGTAAACTCTAGCCCGCACGGCACACGGCACACGGCCCCCGCCGCCGCACGCGCCCCACGCGCCGCACGCGCCCCACCCCGCGCGCACTGTACTACTGCACAACTAATGTTTTTTTATTGTATTAAACAGTATTGACTGATGGCTCTCCGTAAATTGAAGCCCAAAAAGTGGTTTACTTTGTACTTGAACAAATGAAAGTATTAGGTGGCGTTTATTGTTACATTGCACTTACGTATTAGGATCGTTTTAATCTCGCGTCGCGGCTCGTACACAAACACAACCAACGTCTTACCAAAACGGTGTTTCCTGTAAATCTTTAAACACGTTATTAACATCTAATTGCTGTTCACTCACTCATCGATTCAGTTTATAGCCGGCGACAGGAAAGTTAGGATGTGATGATGTAGATATGTAATAGTTTGTCAGCAGCAACTAACTGGACGATCGCTGACCGCCTGCTCCCGGCGAAAACCCGTCTATTAAAGATGACTCCTATGGGGTGATTAGGACTATTTCCCACCACGATGACCCAATGCGGGTTGATACGAACTAGAGTCTCTTTTGTTGGTCAGCAGTATGCTCCGCGAACTGGTGAGGTTTGTTTGGATCCCGTGAGTTGTTCAGCGGGGGAACCCTTACATTCCAACTCCAATGACATTCATCTGGTTCTACTTTCATGTTTATAAAAATCAATATGTACATTGAAAAGTTTAAATAAATGAGAACTTTGGCTGAAAACTTAATTTGCATTACCATTTGTATGAAAGCTAATAATGGAGTATACTTTATGAAAACGTAATAAAGTGGAAGGTATTATTAAAGCGTTGAAAGGTCGCTTTATCTTTGGACAGGTTAATAAACTAAAATCATTTAATCTCAGATCCGTACATCCAATTAGCGATGAGTCATTAGCTGGACCCTGTGCCGCGGGGACGTGAGCGAGCGTCACCAGCGACGTCACCGCACCGCCGCGAGGTCAGCACAGAGACCGCAAACTAAACCAGCACCAACATTGGAGAATCGTTGAAGTTGTCAAAGGTCAGATGTTTACACAACACCGTGACAAGTAACCCAAACCTTTAACGAAGAACATTCTTGATGGAGTGCCTTTTAAACCAAAATGTAAATCAATTAAACTACAGCTTAATGGAAACAACGACATCTCATATATATATATATATATATATATATATATATACATATATATATATATATACTCGCTTTAAACTGATAACATCTTTTACGTCAGGAGTTAAGGGTAAGAAATATCGGGCTTCAGATAAGTTTAGAGTTTAGGGCGGTTGTGTTTGTCGTCGGGCTGAGGAAACCACAACAGCCTGCAGGCCTCGTCGGACATTAATCCGCCAGGATCACTCACACGACAAAGCACACACACACACGCGAACCGTAAACAGGAGCCCATTCACGCGTTAATACGCACACAATATAAACGTACCCGAAGCCAAGCGTTTGCTTGTTTGATGGCGCGTTAGTACCAAGACATTCACCTGCTGCTCAGTGATACAGCTTCTTCGCTGTATAAGGTAGGAAATATTCTACTTCTCTTGAAAGAAATTAAAGTATTCTTGTATTTCTACACTTATTTGTATTCATTTGATTTACGAATGCTTGTATACATTATTACGTTAATTAAATCTGATACTAGCGATTATGGGGGTGTAAGGGGTTCAGCGCAACAACTCACGGGACCCAAGCCAACCTTACCTGCTAGTGGTGCACCCTGCTTACTAACAAACGAGGCTCTGGCTACCACCAACTTGAATTGGGCCAGCGTGGTGGGGAATGACAAATGAATCCTCCCATTTGAATCCCTACCCGATCGTGTGGGAATCTTTGTGGGAGGGCTATATCCAACAGTCGATGTCTATCGTCTGATGATGATGATGATGAGTGTTTATTAAGTTAACAGTAAAACAATTCAAAACACAATCCAACTAAGAATAGCTAAAAAACAAATCGGTAATTATCCGGCGGAGCTGTGTGTGCGACCAGTGGATGTGCAGGTAATCATCATACTCCTTGAATTACTCGCGAAGTATGGAAACAGGAGAATTTGATGGCTGGTGGTGGCTGGTGGTGGCTGCAACGGAGCTATTTTGCGTCTAGGATAACTAACTGATATTTTTTAACCATTGAGAACATTCTAGTTTATATATTAAAGTGTAGGGGTTGGTTATAATACAAGTGGATGTCTCGTTTAGGAATATGACAAGAAATCTTTAGATGTCCGACTATTTTTCTTTATCCGCCCAATGTTAGTCTGTAGGTAGCGTAATGTAGCTGGTTTCTAAACCACTGAGGAGATTCTACTGGTCATTTCTTTTGGAAAGCCTTGGTACTCATCTTCAGTACAAGCACACGGGGAACTATCGTCCTCTCCAGAACCTTCGATCTGCTCCTGTGAACAAGAGACCATTCCTTATTCACCGTCTTCTCTAGGTTAGTTTAGTAACCTATGAAGAACAACTCAGTCCTGGATAAGCGGAAATTATATTAATGTTGATTACATGTTTAACTTGGACTTTTTAAGATGCCTCTTGTCTTGATCACAGGACGTTGGCCGTTTGATGCTGTCTATACTGGAGCACAGTAAAATAATTTGATTCCAAACAGGAAGGAGACAAAAATTATTATTTGATGAGCTCGAATCAAAGCTGAGATCTACATAACAACCGGCAAGCTATAGGTTATTAAGTTTTTGTTAACTTGCCGTAACACCCCCGCAACTTACTTTGGGGTAGGAATTTTATAAAATCCCTTGTGAGCAGACCTCTAAACGGCAGAAGCGATATCTTTACCAAATTTTGAGTGTTTACTAATAGTTTCGGAGATCTCGTGATGAGGCAAAGGATCTCTGGCTATATGATTATTAAAAGTACGAGTCTATCGTATTTAATAAACAAATTATGGATTGGAGCTCGTCACCCGCCGCGGGCCCCGCTGCCGGGATCACGTTCAATTGATTAATGGACCCCGAATACTGCGTCCGGCGTGCTATTAAAAAAAAAGCGGTACACCAGTCTCCGCACTCTATCGACCTGTCGTCTCAACCGACGACACTAAAAGGGGTACCAGTTTAACCGGACGTTAACTTAATATCTGTCTCATGTTCGTGGTATCGAAAATCGCTAAGTCAACTTTGATCAAACATATTTTTAATCACCTGGTGGTGAGCGATACTCTATCCTATAACAAGGTGGCATTAGTTAGGATGATATACACAGCATCACATTATACTCCTCGCCTTATTTCACTAGCTACAGCGCTCTGTAAACTGAAACGAGGTAGTTTTTGCATACTGCTGTTTAGCTTCAGTAACAAGAGCTGCGGTGGTAGCCAAACGGTCACCAGCATACATACCTACCACCAGTATTTAGAAGTGCTGGGAAGATTCTTTTCGCAGTACACAGACAATAGAGGCCAAGGATACAACAATGGTACCCAACACCTGTCCCAAAGTCCCACAGCCTGTCACGCCCACAACAAAAAAACCGGGTTAAGTCAAAAAACCTCCGTCAAAGTTAACTCTCGAGTGTGCTTAGAATTCACTTGCTACTTACCCAGGCCGTACCTGAGCGAGCTGCTTGGTGGAACTTCATTCAATACAGCTTCAATTTAGTGAGCTTACGGATTGGTCTCAAGCATTAGTACAGTACACATCATTGTCATTTGTTTACTGATCTATTGATGTCCACCGCTGAACGTAGACCCCCAAATTAAGCTCCATTGAGTTCCAGAGTTGATAACTAGTTACGACCTTGCCGAATCCTGCTGCCTTTCACCTGGACTAGGTTTCCTCTTAGTCATCGTTTTTTTTGGTTTGAGGGGTGGAAATCTTCGAAAATATACTCCGTCTGTTGAGGGAAATTCAGGGTTATGTGAAGATTTTTACTCACTACAACCCCCTCGGTGGTCACCTTCAGCGTTTAGAGAGACCACGGAATCTCCGTTCTTAACACAACCGTGGCCTCGCTAACGCTATACTGGGATAGCCAGTTGCGGGGTCTGCTTTACGCTGACCCTATCAGGTTCGTGAATACTACTTCGATGAGCGGAGACCACGTCCAGCCATTGTCCTCCCATCAGACCGCCAACGACCCCAAAGACCCCATTAAAGTGGAGGAACACCACTTACCGGTGCGACGTGTTGAAGCGCGTTAGCGGTAAGACAGCTCCGTCTGTGAGCGGGATCTGTCCTCTCTCGATCCCGCTTTCCACCAGTTCGGAAGTCAGTACACCTAATTACACCATACTATAGCAATTTACTGCTGGTATATATATCGCCGCAGCTACGATATCTACCGTCATATAGTAAAATGCAAACATTACTGTGCTCCGGTTTGAAGGACGAGTGAAAAAACTAAAGCAACGAGGATAGTTTAGTGTAGTGTTTACCATGTTGGATAATAAATTGATAGCAATAGGTAGTGATACATTTCAGCTCTCAAACTTCCCGCCTGATTAAATTCATGTAACTCCTTAAGCTTTTCCAGCACATGCCCTAGTAGTCATGGTGATTGGTTCAATGCTAGAAAATATAGTTGATAGAGGAAATGTCTCCATGTCAATACATGAACTAGTCTATGGGGATAGAATGCTTCTAATGGCGTCCTCATGTAAACTTGCGTGTGTTCTTGTGAAATATAATAGAAAAAAAATTGTACTTATCACAAAACATAAAATGCGAATTTCAAGGTAAACGTGTAATGTGACAAAAAATTTTAATTATTAAGGAGTAAGGAGTAAGGAGTAAAAAATGAATAGAAAAAGCTCGCCCGCGGCGCGCCGACAATGCCAAGAGCAGGCTCGAGTGCGAGGATTAGCTGCCTTGATACAAAATCTGATTGGATTTACGTAATTCCAAGTGTTCGCGGCCGGCCTGCTTAATCTGCTTATGTGTATAACACTCCTTTACTAAGTTCAAGAAAGCTCCTATAATTTTTGCATTTGTAAAAAGTCTTTACAATACCATATCGACATGAGAACAGTTTCTTAGGATAAAAAAAGTTGCAAGGAGCTTAAAGCGGGACACCTGAAAAGTGTTAATGTCTGGAAATCTTGGGTTGTTTATAAAAAATTCTAAATAATTAGTGTTTTGTAATAATTAAGTTTTCGCTACGAAAATTTATCAAGAAAACTTCTAACAGAATCTGGGTAAACAATTTATCATACTGAGCTACTGCTAGTAACTAGTAGTAGTGTATAAACTTCACTCTATTCCGCTGCTGTAGCTGATAAACTTGAGATGAGATCTCTAATTAGTTAATAAGAATACATTATAAAACTTTAAAATACATATTATTATAACAACTACTGAAAATCAAATGAAATAATCTTCACTTAATTAGTAAGTTGATGAGGTACAAAAGGAGAGGCTGCAATATTAACACTCGATGTCGGATTTAATTCACATCAGAAGGTGAACACTTTAATTGGAGTGTGCGCTGAATTAATAAGTCCCCTCCTCACCTCCCCGTGATGCCGTTTAATAAATACAACATACTCGTGCAGGCACACATCGTTTTCTTCACGTGAATAGAGGGGATATAAATTTTTTTGTGTTTATTATATTGAAATTTTCCCTTTGAACTTTGAATATTCCTTACCGTACCTACACTTTGTAAAGAAATGAAGCTTTCACTCGAACTCACGTGTGATACCTACGTAAATTTATTTCTAGGAATAATTTTGTATTATTGCGTAGAATTCGACATTTCTGTCGCAGGCTGGGAAATTATTGTTTCGTATTACATACGATATTGAAGACGAGATAACAGATATATAGATAATCCGTTTGTTGTAGCCAAGTAAAATACATACATATACAACTACACACATATATATATGGCATTGAGACACTAATAAAACTCTTTATCCGCCTAAAACACCTTTTTAATTCCTTTGAACATCCGCAACCTATCAAATCCTTATTCTCTAATTTTTTCATTCTTTTGACAGCCTCATGACGTCCTTTTTTCTTTGTCTTGTTATATGTCATTTCATCCGACATATATATATATATATATATATATATATATATATATATATATATATATATATAGACTACATACGTATAAAAAAAATTCTTACATTAATTGCTTTGACACAGTGTAGTGTAGTGTAGATACGGGTGTGTGCGTGCTGCAATGGTGGCAGTGGATTATTCACCCAAATATATTCCACAACATTAAAGAGAAGATATAGATGACGGTCGCTACGAAATCGATTCATTGTGTAATAATAAAAGTTCAGGTCGGGGAGGAGGCCGCACGCGCCGCCGCGAGCCTCCCCCACGGAGACGAAACTTTCACACCAATTGTTGGCCGAATGAAATTGCATTTCCTAATTGCCGGTCCGGTTCCCACAGCGCACCCGATGCCCGGCACGCGGCTCCTTGATTCACTAATAAACTCATATATACTCGAAAATAACCCCTAACGCACTGATCCTAAAGCACAAAATCCCCCGCAGCGACAATCAAACAATTTACGTAAGTGAAGAGTGCGCTGCGGAGGTTTCGCGTGCAGGCCGGCGACGCGCTCGCGCGACCGCTTAGAGTTCAATGTTGCGTTCGTTGGCAGTGCGTAGGCATTGGTGAGGATTGTCCGACTGATTAACGGGTGCAGTGTTACTAATGCCTCGGTGTGGGGAGTAAGGTCTAAAGTCGTGTAAACCGGAAGCTCTGTGTTGTTGTTCGCGAGTGAAGCGGGCGCGGCGGCGGCGGCGGCGGCGGCGCACGGGGCGGCGCGCGGTGCCCACGCGGCCGGCGCGCGCTCACTCCACGCCCGGCGGCCGGCGCGCGCGCACGTGGCGACCGCACCGCACCGCACGCGCACCCGCACGCGCACGCGCGCACACCACCACGTCGCTCCATTGACAACTCCTTCTTAGACAATACGCAATTAACATCTAAACACCGTGTCACCGGAAATACACATGCCGATACTTAAATGCGAAGTGATACGGAAGTACAGCCCATCGTGAAGTGTCTTATATTTTTAAATTTATCGTCAACTTCGCCGTGAACTGTTGACTGATCACGATAACTTGAAACGTGGTTAATAAAAGGTGAAGGGTAGCGATGGAGTACCACCACCGTCCGATGGAGCAGGGCGCCGCGCAGCCGCCCGCCCCGCAGCCACAGTGGGGTTACGGCTGGGCGCCGCCGGCGCCCGCGCAGCGCGCCAAGCGCCCGCACTCCGACAGCGAAGACGACGCCTTCTCCGAAGAAAGCAGCAAGGACGCGCAGTGAGTACCACTTCACAACCTTCAGTGTTAAATAACGTAACAATAGTGGTCACCACCATGTCACCGCGGACATGTCAACGGATACGTTAAGCCGACATTATGCTACGTAAACTTATGTTACTTTACCACTTTGTACATACAAAGGAAACGAGCAATGATTGTACGGAAATGGAATAGTACAGGATAGCTTAATCCACATTGAGCTTTATGCCTTAATGAATAAGTAAGTCTTTTTGTAAATATTAGGTAGGTTAACTTCCTGTTCGTTATATATCATTACGTTAAAAAAAATATATTATATTTCTTTAGTTATATTGACTAAATATTAATAATCGTAAGATATATTGATTTTTTTTCGTAATAATGAGAAGCAATGTATTTTGGAAAAGTTAATAAACATATAAGAGGTCTTATCGGAGACCAATAAGAAATAAGCGGGGCCCCATAACGTTGTTCGCGTGGGACAAAGTGTGCTACGGGAGCGCTACGCGCGTAGCCGCCGCTACGGATTAAACGGGCGCTAATCGAAAACTTTTAAAAACAATTTAGTATTGCATAATACTATTTTCAAATAAAATAATATTCATAATATAAATGTTTATATACTTGTTTTCTACATACGAAATTTCATTCCGGGTTGTAAGGGTTTCCGCTCAACAACTCATAGCATCCAAAGCCAACCTCACCTGCTCGCAGTGCATCCTGCTAATCAACAAACGAGACCCTGGCTCAGTGTGACAGGAAATGGGTCAAATCCTCTCATATGAATCCCTACCCGATCGAGTGAGAATCTTTGGGGGATACCTATGTTCAGCAATGGACGGACGGCTATCCGATGATGATGATGAAAATTTCATTGTATATTCAATTATTAAAAACACCTTTTAAAACTAACAGCAGTTCAGCTCCACGTCGACAATCTAACATCTTAGATAACATATGATAGAGAAGAGATTTTTACTTCATATTATGTGATTCTTCTTTGTATCGGAAAACTCAAACCTATACATGATGATGGTCATGTCATGAAGAAGGCTGCAAATATGTAAAAGAGATGCTCTCCAGCCTGTATATAAAATACAGCAGAAGCTTTGGAAATAATGTATTAAAATAATCAGGTTACGTACAGACAGGGCCTGTATAAGGAGATATCATGCGACTCCTGCAGTACAAACCGTCTATAAACTGATTCCAGTTCCCTGACCTGATGCACTTGGCGAACAATGATCACTATCACTGTCTGTTACTGGAGACTGTCTACAAAGATTTGGATCTAAAGTTACAGTTTGTAAAGTTTATTGTAATTAATTCTGCAGATGTCTGCAAAGTTTAATTCTGTTACCAAATAGTCCTGGATAAATAATATAGATCTTTGGATGTAGTGGAATTACTGAGGTAACGTGATATAATATCTTTTATCGTAAGGCTACGAGCAGGGTGTGATAAGCAAACATTAAGAGTACTGTAGTTATTATAAACGGAGTTTAGTAGTAGTAGTAGTAGTAGTAGTAGTAGTAGTAGTAGTGGGTAAAGTGATAGTGATAAATGAAGTTGTTGTTAAAGGTCACCTGGTGGGGACTCGTGCCAGCTGATGACGAGGAAGCGGCGGCGCGGTGTCATTGAGAAGAAGCGGCGCGACCGCATCAACACCTCGCTCACCGAACTGAAGCGGCTGGTGCCCGCCGCCTGCGAGAAGCAGGGCAGCGCCAAGCTGGAGAAGGCGGAGATACTGCAGCTCACCGTCGACCACTTGAAGATGCTGCATGCGAAAGGTAAACATTTCTCATTTACTAAACATTTTGTTACTCCTCTCTACCCTTACGGCGCAGAGATATGGCACCTGACCATCGGGTCGCGGTCGCAGAAGTGCAGGACGTCCTCCCTCCAGATGAACCGAAGATATCATCAGAGCGGTCGGAAGTGGGTGAATGCGAGAAGCTGAGTGTCGCATTTGATGGAAGACATTGGGGAAGGACCATATCCAGCAGTGGATAAAAAAAACCTGATAACGATAATGGTGATGAAACATTTTGTTATATTATTCTGCAAAGCAACGGAACGGTAAAAATGTAATTAGCCGATATTCTCTATCTAATAGAGCTATACTCATCATCACCATCATCATCATCATCCTTCCAACCAATGGAACTCCACTGTCACCTGCAAAATGTTCTACAAGGCACGGTCTCCAGCTGTTGGAGAGGCTTCCAGGGATTTTTATATAAATACATATTAGAATACTTAACAACGTTTGATCAGATACTTAACGTTTCCATCAGTCCTGAGGTACTTATTCAGGTCTGTTAATGAACTCAGTCCTTTTTTTTGGTTTATTGCGATGTCCTGCCTTGGATACACCTTTGTTGAGGACACAACAAACGTGTTATGCCGGACTACGGGAACACTTCCGCACACCACCGCAATTCCGTAAGCGATAGTTACTCATCAGACCACATCTTAAAGGCGTGAGAGCTCCTCTCTTCCTCCCACCGCCTCGAGGCCTTATCTATTCAGTGACAAGTGGCACCTGTTCCCGCCATCTGTGCGTACGTTATAAGGGTCGAAGACAGGTATGATCCACCCTCCTCCGACACCCTACTCTTTGTCTGCGGATAGGAAGATCAGAAGATTTTTTTCTTTCTCTTTCCGCAGCCTCCTTCTGCGTCATGAATCCTCCGCAGAAAATAACGCCAGCATTCCACGACCTCTCGCTCCATGTTATAGCCTTAATGAAGGCTGGAAAAGCGTTAAGGAATCTACTGTTGCGTTCTCAACGGGGGTGTTAGTTGTCAAAAAAATCTCCACATCCTGACATCCGCCCCCCCGAGACATGGAATCATGACGATCTTCTACTCCCGTTACAGGCTTTATTGGAAGACCTTCAAACTTCCGCACGTGTATTCCCGTCCTCCGGGTTGTGTAATTAAAGTGTACGGGTGCAACTTGTGCCAGTTGAAAAGTAACTTGGCGATCACGTGGATCCGCCGAGTCCTGAACACGGGTTCCGGTCACGTTTCCGATCGATGCGGCAACTTAAAGCTGGTGCGTGCCCCAACGATCCGACTCTTAAGTTGAAGCTTATCGATTAACTCAAGTTTAAATCGGGCGACGTAATCATCTCAAGTTACAGCAATTAACGCCGCCAATTAACAACTTAGTTTCTATACACTTCCATTAAATCGTTAATAACTTGTAAATTACTTAAGTTAACTATTTTCTTACAGTTCAGTTAACAAATGTTTAGCACTGGTAGGTCTCTGTTGACGGACACTGTCTAGGTAGGTACTACAGCGTCTAGATGATCCGGTTTGAAAGGCTCATCTTATATAGTATGTATAATAATTCTAAATAGTGAAATGTTATGGACAGGAGTATTACTTACCATCAGGGGAATGTTTGCTTTGTCTCTTCGTTCAATAAAAATATTTTTAAGCTGAGATCATTATTTTTTATGTTTGCTTCGACGGCTTCCTAACGGTGAGTTGCCGAGCGATGACATTAGTACTGCGAACTACTTCCGCTTCCTTCAAATGAATAAAAGGACATAACGGGCCCGACGCAGACCTCCAATTCGAAGAATATAAGTGGCAACGTCTTTACGTGTTCCTGTTCTTTGTGAATAAAAAACGTTTTAACGGAAACGGAACACGCTCTAATGTAGGTTTAATAATCTCGATACAGGACCAAATGATTTTAGTAAAGACTGTCTGTTTTACTAATAGTTAGTCTGTGTTATTGGGCACCAACCGGAAGTTAGACGTATACTTATACTGCCACGTAGTAATGAGTAAATATTACTGTTCTCTGTTTTAATTATAGATTCATCTTTCGATTGAATTATTACCTCGTACTATTAACAAACATAAGTAGAGTGTTAAAAATTAACTCAAATATACCACAAGAATAACGGATGTAATTATTACGAGGTTTTGCATCGATGATTTCTACTTCCGGTTAAATGACATTTAATTCGTCTAACTGTCGGTGAGAGGAAGTCCTTGCGGTTGATGTAAATGGTCCAACTTGCGCTAGTCTCTGACGGGGCTCGCTATAAATTAATTATTTCAATGTCTCATTATCCGGGGACCGTGTTCCGGTTTAAATGATACTAGCGGAAGTGATATTTAGCACCTTCTCAAAGTAACGAGAGCAACATAACGCTGAGAGGATTCTAGCCAGAGTCTCATTGGTTCGTAGCTCTCATTAACATAAAATTGTTATAACTATGGCGTACCGTATACCATCACACGAGAGTTGTTCTCATACTGGCTCGTATTATAACACAGATAATACCGGAAGTGCATAACAACACGTAGTTCTTAAACCCAGATGATATTCACGAGCCGACCGCAGCGCACTATCCAGGTAACGAGGCCGGGGAGCACCTGGCGCCTCATCCCTCCCCCCAACCCGCCATCCAACCACCCAACAAACCGGAAGCGATCATGACACGCCGCCGTCGCCCATTACCCGCGACCGCCTGGACCAGTTCCCGTCTCCATTACTCGTACGAAACGGAAAGGGATGGCGATACTCTCTAAGCTTATTACATTTTGTTTATTTACATAGTACGATATGATTTTTTAGGTTTACTATCCCTTTTAATACTATCGCCGTGTGCAACCCCTTTTTTAGTGATTTTAATTAATTTATTCACTTTTTAATTACAATTACTTAATATTGTAACAATACGGCAATGTTATGCGAAGACCAACAACGCATAGGGTTAGACCCTCGACTACTTGCTTGTCGATGATAGATTTAGAAGAATGACCAGGAGGACAGGTACCGAGTAAAGATGAGATAAGGTTTAGCAAGAAGAAGAAGGAGAAGAAACAAAGTAACAATCTTTTCAATTAAATCTTAGTCCCTTGTTAGTGACCCTACGTTGAAGTCCTATACAAAATTGAATCAAAGGTTCATCGCTAAAGACTTGCGTTGGTGTTTTTTTTTATTTTTAAACTAATTTCGGTTTAAGTATATGTAAATAAAATATAAACAATATCTTCGTTTACCGTATTAAAACGTGATATTTACATAATTTCATGTATACATATATATTTCAGTCAATATTGACAATATAATAAATATCGAGAGCGTTGGGGAGCTTTAATGATAAAGTTTATTTTGTGTGTAAGCACAGGTACTTTAACTTATTTAATCTACTCTACTCTGTGGGACTGACCCTATACTTTAGTTTTTATATTGAACTTAGCTTATCTTGGACCATTTGACAGGGGGCTGGTTCAGTTTTATACACCGCTATACTTAGAATAGGGGACGAATGCATGAGTTATTACTATGGCCTTTGTACGTCACTAAGACGTTAAGGGTTGGGGTTATTATACACTGACGGACTGACCGCAACTTTACTTAATTGAAATCTATACGTAATGTGAAGATACCAAACATCATGATTTTTTTAATCTATATGTAAGAGATGTCAAGAGATCCATCGAATCATCACTAGATCGAAACCATTAGATGTAAAACATTCAAAATTTGGAATAGATATTGCTTCCGCAGTTTAGAGGTCAGATAAGAATTGATTTTACAGGATCTCTTTCCCAAAGGGAGTTGCGGGGGTGTTACCGCCGGCAAAGTTATTTATAGGATTTATAACTATCCCCATATTTTCACCGAATTCCTACTGCACGATTACCATGCCCTGACAATCGCCGTACATTATCATAATTCGTACAATCGGCATAATGCCATTATCATGGAGAACATTCGGCAAGGGTGTCGCGTGGGAAACCAGGCGGGAGCCGCGTCCCACTCTGGTGAGCCCTGCCCTGGCGGGGGACGCCGGTGGCGACCCCATTCACAATGATAAGCGCCACCGGGAAATACAACCGGTAACTAATAAATATGCAATGTTTTATGTCTTTTTTTATACCATGAAACGAGCGCGACGTTCACCTGGTGATATACATGGCACCACTTCACACTCCTCGCATTGAGACATCATCTTCTCTGTGTTCCTGTAACTTATATAACGTAGCTTTCTATAACATGGAAAATAAAAGTGACCCTAAAGCATTAATGACATCAGCAATTACAACCATATCGCCTTTCAGACCGGAATTCAGTGTCGCAAGATTCCTCTTTCGTTTTATGTTGACTTAACATAAAAATTCTTAACCAGTCAAGACAACATTGATTTTAGTGACAAACATTAAAAAAAAAACAATATAGACAGACGCTGGATTTTATCATACAACCACAAATCTAATCTTATCATAAAGGAACAGCTCCTTGAGTGACGCCGGGAATAAATTACGAATTGATGGAAAAAACTAATCTTCATACAAATTCACTCGCTCACGTGTGCGTATAGTGACAAGCGGAAGCGATTGTGAGATGCTGCTCCTAACGAGGAAGGGTTGCCCACCTGCGATTAAAAAAAAACCACAACCCCACGGCGGAAGGAAGGGAGCCACGACGCAGTGTCGGCACAACAATAGTTCGTAACGCTCAGTAAAATAAATCAAACAAACTGTTCATTAAAGAAATTAAGTTACATTAAGTTATAGTAAGTTAAATATTTGCACAGATACAGTATTGGTAAAAGTAGCGTAGGATGATAGCCTGTAAGTTAAGCATGATGAAAATGATGAAGTTTCAGGATACGCATTATGAAGAGCAAGCGTGATTGAAATTGACAAACTTTACTTCCATTTGACTCCTACATACGGAAACAAGGAAACCTGTTACTTTAATAATATTTGATGTTATTATCATTATATTAATAAATAATAGTACAAATTTATTATTATACAAATAAATCAAAAGAATACAAACAGAAAGACAGAAGATAGTTAAGAAGAAAAGGAACAAATTTAATCTCTCTTAATATCCCTTTCCTAATGTGGATGTGGATCTTTCTCCACCGCATCATTCAGTTGGAAGTTATGTATCGTGATAGATAAAGACAAAACAAATACAGATTTCGTTTTGATAATTTCCTTTTCGTCATCGGTTAAAAGAAAGGACTACTGATAATAAATTTATAGTACTTTGAATCCTGAACGTCCTCCAATTTCTATAAAAACAAGTAACCTACAAGTAAAGCGCGTAAACCTTAAAGGTGGTCAACGCGGCCGCGACCGCTCCGCTGCTGCGACCGTCCATGGGCGTCAGCGGTCACCCGCCACCAGGTGAACTGTTCACTCGTTTGCTCAACTTTCCTATAAAAGAAAGACTCGTACACGTTGAGCTCTTAGGTCAGGAGGCAGTGCATTGCAATTAAACAGTAAACATTGTACGGCGGAGTTCCCCCTGCCTCGTCCTCCTGCCCCGCTGGCCCACTGAGGTCCCGCCGGGGCCTTCACGACCCCGCAGCCATCTGCAACTGCACCGGGACTAGCGGAACTCCTTATTAACCGGAAGACATCCGTACGCTCGCCGTTAGCGAGCAGCCATCTCTCTCCCGCAAATTGATTTAACGTCGTCCATCCCTGTCAAAAAACTTGTTGCGTACGAGGGTAACTTTGGAGGGTGACACTCAATGGAGCCTATTTCTTCAGATTGAATAACTTCAGTAAATATATAGATTGGATGTGGGGCCATCCCTGCATCCCCGTACTTTTATTATGGAAATTTGCAAATCTCAAACACACGAAAGCTTCTTTTTTAATCTGTTGCCCGAGAAGCAGAACCGGTTTCATAACTGTACCACTCCACCTGCGTTGTGGGGTGTACCAGTATATTATATGTTTGTTTATCATCATGAGCTAATAGACGTCTACTGCTGGACCTAGGCCTCCAACAAATATTTCCACATCGATCGGATAAGAATTTATATGGGGTGATTCGGGCCATTTCCTACCACGCTGGCCCAATGCGGGTTGGTAGGAGCTAGACTCTCGTTTGTTGATTAGCAGGCTACATCACGCGCACAGGTGAGGTTGGCTTGGATCCTGTGACTTGTTGTTCGGGGGACTCCTAACACCCCTCTAGTATGTTTATAGATAAATTTATTTCACACATTAAACATTAACCAGTGAACAAGTCAACCCTAAACTCATCTCGGCTGTAGCCAATGACTTTGATTTAATTATTGTCATAGTGAACACAAACACTTCTCTTCCAGGTCTCGACACATTCGCGTACGACCCTCAGCGATACGCGATGGACTACCACAGCATCGGGTTCAGAGAGTGCGCCGCTGAAGTGGCGCGCTACCTCGTCAGTTGCGAGGGCCTGGACATCCAGGACCCGCTACGGCTCCGCCTCATGAGTCATTTGCAGTGCTTCGCCGCGCAGAGAGAGCTCGCGGCGAAGTCAGCAAACTGGGGCTACCCACAGTACCCGGCCGCACCGGTGGCGGCGCAGGCGCAACACACCTACACGGACGTGGGGCACCGCCAGGACCCGACCACGTCGAGCGGCGCGACTTCCCTCACCGCTCCCTCCACCATCGCAGCACCCCTTTCCGCGCCACCAACGTACCCGCACTACCCACCAGCGCCACCGGGCCCGCCGGCGCCGCCGGGCCCGCACCCCGCTCCGCCGGCCCCGCACTACCCCACACCGTACCCCCATCACCCGCCACACCACCAGTACTCGCAGAACACCTCCAAACCCTACAGGCCGTGGGGAGCCGAGCTTGCTTATTAACTTCCAACAAAATTTATTTCGAATGGCTCCTTGAGCTCCACCAGCTCGACAGACGCCGGCGGGTCTCCAGGAGCCATTCGAGCCTGTTGTGTTCGATCTCAGATTTTAAGGAAATGTCCAAATGATTATATATGGAGACTGTTGAGGGTGAATATGTTTAAGTAAATGATTATCTGCTAAGTTGTGTGATCACGATATATAGTATATGTAGCAAGTTTATCAATACGAATATATAGTCGTTGTCGACCGGACCAAACTGGAGCTTTAACTTTTAGACCTTAATTGAATTTTAATAACTGCTTCGATCTAGTTTAATCTGGAATGGAATAAATGGTTTATCTAGTGACAAACAAGTTACATCCGTTGATGCTGAAGGAAAACTTGTCAAGTATATTTTACTTTATCGGAGCGGTTCTTATAAAAGTTTTAGATATAAATCGTTTTATGTGCTTTACAAAGAGAATTAACGAGAAAAGTATGTTTAAGATAATCTGTAGTATTTACAGAACTAATGTACTAGTTTACTATATACTTTGACAATAACTGGACAATAAAGTACTGAAGTTAAACTAACTAGACCTAAAGCACTATAGATGTGAAATTTTTCTGTCATACGCTTTGATCATCTATCATCTATCAATATAGTTACACTCGAATTTATGGATTACAGAATTTACTAAATTACACTTTTACGTGTCTAACACTTGACTCTCAATTTCAAGTGAACATTAAGATCTATAACACTCATACTTGCTCAGTGAGATTATCTATTTTTGTAGATCTTCAAGGGTTCCAATCAACATTGCTGATCGAAGTTGTGACCGTGTTACAATAAAACTGAAAATCTATATTAATGTTATTTGTAGGTGTCGGCGCCAGTGTATACACTCGGCCGTGGTAGTGAATGAAGTATATACACTGCGCCATTTACGGATCGCGGCGCGGCATTGTAAATATCTGTATATACATTGAAGAGTTGACTGATATAAAGAAATTAAATTATTTTCATATACGAAGGGTTTATTTGTTGTTTCGTTTCAGCGAATCCAACCAATTATGAAAAATACGTATTCAGCGTTAAGTTGAATAACAATCGAAGAGATCGTTGACTTATCGATTTACTTTACGTCCAATGACGGTTATATGTCATTGCTTAAATTATACTTATTCGCTCTACGGACAGGAACGAACGAGGCGATCGTTTTTTTCTTATGTATAACACCTGTTAAGTATAGCAGAAGTTACCACAACACTACTGTCCTTAAAATATGTAAAAGCTACTTAAGTTATATGTCTACCCTAAAAGCCTCTTAAAATGGCACGAATAAACTGAACAACTAACGGTTAAAAATATACATTAACATACTTCAATGTAACTGTGTTCTTAACTGAAGGATGCTGTGGCAAATGAAGCCATGACTACAGTAAAGAACACAAATCAAGAACTTATCTAAATCTTGTCCTCCTAACTCCTTGTCAGACAGAGACAGAAGAACCCTTGTGTATTCTTCTCTTCCCATCAGCAGAAATTCAAAACGTTTTATTTCCACGCACTGCTGCGTCACAATCGCAACTGGATGCTAGTGCCAGCAAAGGTTACGCAACAGGTGGGGTCAGGAGCTGGCGTGTTAACCGTCGTTTTAATTAACCGGCTAACGTAAACCGGTTAATTGCGATCGATATCGCCGGCGCAGGTGTTGAATACGAAAACGGAATCGTATCGAGCTTAACACCAGCCGCTGCCGGGGTCACCAGCCGATGAATTACTCACACCAATAGGAAAGTGGACAGAAAATTTATTAAAGCATTTTTTTTAAGAAAGGTACATTAAAAAAATGTAATTGTTCAATAAATATTTGCAAAACATCCGGCGGTCACTGCAGGTGGGCTCGTGCGGCCTCGCGTCGGACGCTGGAGCCCTCGCGGCCAGATGTCCGCCGCGCGCACGCAGCCGCGGCCAGTGTACGCGACCGCGCGGCCCCGCTTCAATGACGCTATGGGATATCGCAACCCCTGCGATTCCCACACGCGTCTCGCTCGCACCCCGCGCCCCCGTGTACGCCCGTCCCGCTCGCCACTTCCGTAGGAAGCCCGGGGTGCAAAAACAATGTTTTTTCCTAGTTCGTGTGCGCGCCGTGTGTCGGCATGCGGAGTGCGCGCCCCGGCACATTTTTTGTCCTCATCCTCAGTTGTTCAGTTCCGGGTTCGACAGGTACCAAGTCGAATGGGTCAGAGCGCTGCTCGATGAGGAGCGCTGTATAAAGAAATAATATCCTTAATACTAAACAAATAACTAAATATTCTTTTAAATGAAACGAAGCCACAACCATGAGATCATACTAAAAGGAGACAGATTTATCCAGTCTAGACATTACTGCATTGTCTACTCCTGTTGCGGAGTAATGAGCAATTCTTACTGTTGTACAATTTACAAGGACGACTAATAAAATTATAAGGACGATGATATCTACGATGATGAACTGTTTGGAACATGCAGTTACCAAGCAAAGAACTTAATGCGATACTGTATTCAATTGTAAAAAACAAGTTCCACCACCAACTAAACTCCACAGCATGTGCGACCAGGATTCGAACTAACCACCCCACGTTATAATGCACTCGACCATGGAGATAGTAACATAAACTACCCTTAACGGCTTTTTAGATATCGTATCGGGCTGTTAAGAATAGAACTAAGGTAAGCCCTGCCTGTTAGAGAGAGTGATAGAGAGGGTCCCGGTTACGGCACTCCCGGTAGGTCCTTAGGCGCAGTGCAGGCAGGCACCGCTGTGTTTCTTAGAAGATCCTGAAGCCTCTCGCAAACCATAACGATGACCACCAAGGGAAGATATCAGTAGGTACAAATCACACATAATACAGTCTTACCCCCCTCCCCCTCCACAAGCTGAATATGTTTCGAAGATTTCTCCCTTGATTAAAAAAAATGTGCTACATTACTAATAATCTTAGAGCTATAAAACAGGCGAACGAGACGTTCACCTGATGATAAGTGATACGCCAGCCCATAACATCACACTGGTTAGGATGATATACACAGCACCACATTGTATTCTTCGTGTTGAGACATAGGATATTAAGTTTTGTTACCCTCTTAACTATACTAGCTTCAGCGCCCTTCAAACCGGAACAGTAAGGTTCACACAATTGGACAGGACCTAGCAGTGCAGATGTATTAAATATTGTTAACCTTTGAACTGAACTTTAAGGGTGGTGCAAGTGATAAGGGAGTCGCGCCGCCCCGCACCGCCCCACACCGCCCCGCCCCGACAGCAGCCTTACTTGAGGCTGCGCACGTGTTACAGATAAACTTTTTAATTGCAGGCCGTTGCTCCAGATGAGGGCCGGCATGAAGTAACAGCAAATTAAGTGTTGCGCTACACCCGACCACGGGAGATAACAAAACAACTACAATAATTACTAAACTTCAAATTGTGTTTTTTTTAGTTAAATTAATTTTTTGGTCTCTGTTGCCGGAGACTGTCTAGGTAGACACCACCGTCAGCCCGGTAGCCTTGGGCTATTAAGAAAACGACTAAAGTATTCCCTGCCTCTCGTACAAGGCAACTGACAGAGTCCTCAGGTTCGTGAGCCCTGAGCTTGAAGGCCTTCAACGCTCAATAAGCGAGCCTTAGGAGGACGGCAAATGCATGGCGGTGTTGTATTTGCCGCAGCACCACAGCGTGAATGCATAGAAGTTGCCCTTCCGTGGGATGTTTTAGCCAGAGTGCAGAGGGGCACCGGTGCGTTCCGTAGGAGCCCCTGCTAATGCACTGACGGAGACCACCGAGGGTGTTTTAGTGGGTAAAAGTTGCGCATAACCTCATCTTCCCACTGGAAGCAGAGTATCTGCTAAGAAGATTTCCCCCGCGATAACAAAAGGTAGATACCACTGCAGCGCCTATTGCAACCGACAAACAATCGTGTACAAGCATTACTGTGTACCGGTTTGAAGGGCGCTTTAGCTAGTGAAGTTACTGAGGTAACAAGATTCAATATCTTATGTATCAATGCGAGAACCGTTGTATAGTGCAGTATATATCACCCTAACTAGCTCCACCTATTTAAAGGCGGGAGTATCACTCAGTGAAAGGTTTGCGAATTTCATCGCTTTGTTGAATAAAAAAAACAGCTTTAATAAGCTGGATCGGTTATATAGTCTAGATTTTACATTATTATAATTTCAGCTCGTGGTTACCAGATCCATGATTCCCGAGTCCGATAAAGCTGCAATGGTTGTAATTAAACTAGCGAGGCAAACTTTATAAAAAAAAACTTTATTTTAATTGTATTGCAATACAAGTATAATATAATATTATTTTAAATATATATATATATATATATTCTTGTGACACTGGCAACACCGTCCGCCTCGTAACCGAATAGGAACCTGTTTGCGGCCATTTCATTGTACGCATTCAAAATGGACGCTATTCAGTCGCGCTCGTTATGTCATTGGAAAATATAATAATTGCAATATTACCGGTTCCGGTTATGGTGTGCGTGTGCGTGTGAGTGTGCGTGTGCATGTGCCGCATTGTCACCAACTCTGCAGCTCGAAACATAATCTGTATTTATCCGGGAAGTTAGTCCGCTAATGACGTGTTGTAAACCAGTTATTAAACAACCGAAACAAGCATTATTGGAAAAAAATAAAGTTTTCGTACAGAAACAGTATGAATAGAGTTAAAGCGCGGTTTGGCGATATTCATGAACCGAATTATTACCGGTAACAGATTCTTAACTGTCTAAACTGATCTAAATGTTATTGATATAATTTTTTTTTTAAATAAACCATCTTCAATAAGCTTCTAATAAGCACTGACGCCGTTAACACCTTCTCTTGAAGTAGTCTTCAACAATGTAACTATGTTGAGCCTCTTTTCCATAATGCTTTGAATTTTCCATATGAAAGATACCCCCCACCATTCTTTTTCATATCAGTGGGATAACGTCCACTGCTGAGCATAGGCCTCTCTCAAGAATCCTCATTGATAGCAAATTGTTTTTTTTTTCTTTCTTTTAAAGGGCATTGCTCAAGTTTTGTTGAACTGGGGTCTCTGTCTTTCTATTCTTTACCATCTTTATTTTATTCTTTCCTAATCATACTCCTCTTTCTTTCTTTTCCTTCTTTCATTCCATTTCTCGCTTTCGCATTTCGCAACTGTCAGAGGAATTGGGTATTGGTCCCACCACGCTGGCCCAGTGCGGGTTGTCAGGTGGTCAGAACCTCGTCTGTTGTTTAGTAGGGTCCACGTGCAGGTGAGGTTGACTTGAGCTCTGTAGGATGTTAGGCGAAACCCTCTACACCCCAAAAATGAGCCGCAAGTCGCAGTAATAATTCAGGAAATAAATACATACTGTATACGATAAAATTATTAATAAAACGAGATGATATACGTATACATATGAATTTATTTTTTCTTTACATTTAAATTATAAACTTAATTAACTTAGTTTCTAATAGATAATGTTTGAGATCAACAGACTTAACCACTAACATGGATATTACATTTATCACAATTACTTTGGTTAACGCTCAGTAAAAAAAAAACTGTCAAATTATACCGTATACCATTCCACGTACACACATTACGAGTATGTAGATATACTGCTATATGTTACGGGGCATATAAATATAACATGCAACATTAAAGACATAAACCTAACCAAACAAAGCCTAGATCAAAAGTAATTTTTGGATAAAGTCTGTAGTTCTACATTGACTGCTTTCAAATAATATATATTAGGAAAATTAATGTTGTTAAAGTTTCCCAGTTCATCATCATCAGCTGATAGACGCCCACAGCTGGACATAGGTCTCTCCCAACACTACGTCTTCCGCTACGCGGGCACAACTCGACTGTTTCTCGGTTAAGTATACTAAAGTGCTCGTTTAAGTTAACCAGTGCCGAGAAGTTGAACTATGTTTGCATTTGGAAATTAATTTTCACGAAACGTGTTCAATAATTTCTGCAAGACTTCAAGAAAGGAGGGTATTATTCCATTAGAGGTATGAGACGCAGTCGCGACCAGGTGTTGCGACTGTCCATGGCCGTCAGTGATCACTTTTCTTCAGGTGAACTGTTCACTCGTTTGAGCTTTCCTATTAAAATGTAAACAAAGACTATCAAATGTGCACTAGATCCAACATGAGGTCTAGTTGACTAATTCTTAACCGTTGTCATTTAAAAGTAGTGTTTTAATCTTCGGTTAAGTTATGTAAGTTGTATTACTCGGTAAGTTATGTCAGATAAGGTCCCAGTGTGAGGGTCGGTGGTCAGTAGTTGTTGGATGTGAACGACCTTAATATTTCGGCGCGTCGTTTAACGTAATGGTGTGAAACAGATTTGGTCGGCGTCATCTCTGCTATCGCGAGGCCGCCGCCCACCCATCCCTCAATTGTTGACTACGTTATATCCCAAAAATATTTAAACTATCACTACATTAACCATAACTACAGACGTCCATAAAGTATAGTTTTTGTTTAAATCAGTGATAAAAAAGTAACAATTTGCTGTGGACATTTTAGACTATATATTATAGTTTGTGTTGTTAAGGAACTTTAGAGTTGTAAATAAGGACGAATTACGCAAATATATATAAAATAAGATAGTCTAGGAAATTAGGAAAATAATTAAATGTAAATATACTCTAATCTATGGGCCGGAAGTTTTAGTTTCAAAGAAGCGGAATGCATACAGTAATTTCACATAAGACCGGTACGAGCAGTCAATCGAGCAGTACTCCGTTAACTGACAATATACATGTATATATTGTGTTAGTATATACATGTAGCAGCAGGAACCAGTTCATCCGCTTCATCACATTATTACATAAAACTTACTCCACACTATGTCTAGGATCTCCAAAATCTAACATCGGAGTACACTAACGTCCTGCAGATATTTGGAAACGGCTTCGACTCTTCTACACTCCAACTGTGGTCTGTAAACACTAACTATACTCCGTTAAGGTGACTCCCTCAGTGACGCGATCACCGACATATACGTGTTGGTTTCTACACGACAAAATGAGATATCCTAGCAGAGGACACAACCGGTCCTCAAGCCTTAAGACAACTGATTCATAATGTGCTGACCAGTTCGATACTTTCGTTTATGATATTCTGCGCCTTCTCGTCCTCCTCCGCGTCGGGGTCGTAGTCCAGCATGGTGTACTCTGTGTGGATGCTGCAGCTGTCCTCGCTGTCGTTCACGTTAAAGTATGTGACCGTAGCGTAGCACACCGGTCTGCTGTGAGCGGGACTGCTCCGCGTGGACTCGTAAGCGGAGTCGGACTTGCCGCTGTCGTTGGACTCCGTGTAGCTCTGCAGGCTGTTGTTGTGGGAGCTGTAGCTGTTGTAGCTGCTGTAGTAAGACGCGTTCTCGTAGGACTCGTTGGCGATGTGGATGGGCGGGAGGGAGGCGCGACAGGGGCAGAAGTCCATCTCGGGACGCGCGTCCACCGTCCCGCTGTAGGAGGGCGAGCGCACCAGCGCTGGGGACACCCGATTGCGCGCCGGCTTACGGCCCCGGCTTCTCTTGAACAACTTGAAGGCCTGTAGGAAATGATAACAGACATCAATCATTTATGTTTGACCCTCACTTGATATATGTTTCTTCGTAATCCGTCCATCCATCAGCATGGAGCAAACAGTATAATATGTTACGAATTGTAGGCCGTTGTAAATGGGCGCGAGCAACTTGGGACCGATCGGTGTGAGACTTTTGGGTAAGGCCAATATCCAGCAGTGGATGCCTGTAGGCTTATGATGATAATGATGACGTAACTGGTGCAATTCATATAATGTGATGCACTAAAGCACATTCTTTTCAACGCCTTGCTATTATCGATAGGCGTATCGTTTACCATGAAATCGTCTAAGAATTAAAAAGAATACCTCCTGATCAGTTCCTCAGTACTCTAGTACATATTTCACACACACACATAGGTAAACAGTCTATCAAAATGTCCCAACCACTATTGTGGCCCACTAACCCACAAGCGACGTTACATCACGAGGCGAACTGCTGTCACGCTGTTATCAATAAACAAACTGATAACGTAAAATCCAGTACACCCTTACTAGGTTAAGGGTCAATAAATCGGGCGACAATATCTATGTACTAAATTTGTTTTTACGTTTGAAATACTAACAGCATGCTTGATCTAGACTTGTCGAGACGAGATCTGATATGTGTGGGTTTAAAGAATTATATGAAGGAGGTATTAATGACATGTTTATCATAGTTTTGATGATCGACTCCGAGTAAACTTTTAGTGTAAAAATGTGTCATCTAAACCTGGCGCGTTGCAAAGATGTGATAGTAAACATCATACAAGAGAAATAGAAATAATAATTAAGGAACTGAAAGAAGATAAAGACAACAAGTACAAGAACGTAAGAAATTCAGTTAAAATTGAAATAAAAGCAAAGGAAGAGGAACAAAATGTAATGTGAACAAATGTGATGTATTTTAAGGGATTGCAATATATAAATATTTAAATATCAAGTCCGAAAGGTGATGTGTGTAAAAAGAGGAACAAAGAAATACAAAGAAAAATTGTTATTGAAGATGATGAGATAGTATAAATGTGGAAAGGGAAATATAAAACTAAAAAGATTCTAAACAGGAAAGAGAGTAAGCAAGAATGAAAAGAAAAGGCCCCGACCCGCCACACGCAGGGGACGCTATAAAATAAACCTGGCCCCTGTGGTGGGTTAAATAGTACAATCAATGCGAGGCGAATATCTTATCACGCGCTGTTTGTTGACCTTGGAGCATTGATTAGAGGCAATGAGTTCCCAAACGACAGCTACAACCGACAATCGGGCCACGGCCATCGGATGGAGGGCATTTAACATTTTTACGTATATTTACGGTTACTGCTGTTGCTGCATCTTCAACCCCGATTTTATTTGAAGGCGGTTTTTTTTTTCATTTAATTAAAATAAAGTGGTGGGAAATGGCCCAAATCCTAAAATATGAATTTTTACAGACGACAGCTCCTAATGTCAGGCGGTACCGGAGGCCGTACTGACTGTATGCGGAGATGTTTGGAAGAGCTTATGTCCAGCAGTGGATTTGTATCGGCTGATGATGAAAGTAACACTAGACGGTAAGCCTAGAATGCCTCACAACCAGATCTAATAACGTCGGAGTTATACACCTGGAATGTTCCACAGCTGGTTGCGTAATGAAATATGATCTGAACCGTTGCAGTTAGCGGCCGAGTAAACACAATAACAATTAACAGTTAACTGCCCGAGATAACCCCTATTGTCTAGTATCGCTGCGGACGTTGACTTGCACACTAACCGACCTCAAGTGTACTAGGAATAAGTAACTTAACATAGTCACTATTGGACTTAACTTTAGTGTTTACTTCGTGCTAGCCGGGATATTGTAAAACGGATAGCCAAAGAAGTGTGATTGTGGAAAATGGTTTAAATTGTTGTCAGTCCAGCCCGTGGCAGTGTGTCTATGGAGTGGGGTGAAAGACACCTTCTGACCCCTCTCCACACCCTGCCACTATTAGCATACGTATTAACTTACATTGAGCGTTCATTATATCCACACATATAAGTTATACTTTGTCTCCTTGTAACATCTAAGCTGTATTTTTTATCATTGACTTAAGTCATCACAAACACAGATTTTATTTGATAACTTAATATATACAATAAAAATTAAACAACTGAATGATTCGTAAGTTATATCCAATAACCCCTCTGTTCAGGGTCTGATGACAAAAAGTAGCTGTTATATGTTTACCCGCATGTCTGTGTCCCAGTCTTTTTGTTACAACCACTAAACAGGAAATCAGGCAAATTCAATCAGCCGACAGACGTCCACTGCTGGATATAACCCTCTTCCAAATATCTCCACATCCTTTGTTGGAGTTCGTTGAAGGGAATTGGACAGTAACCCACTACGTTAGTCCAGTGCGGGTTGGCGGACGGTCAGAGCCTCGTCTGTTATTTAACAGAGTGCACGAGTGCAGGTGAGATTGGCTTGAGCTCCGTAAGATGTTGGACGGAACCCGGTGCCTCCCTCTTCGAGGTTAACTCATCCTTATTGATACTGTTCTAAGGTTTAATATCTGATGTCTTTAATTTTGTTTGTTTCCAACAAAATATGCAGGTGCTGTGTATTTTTAAGTTATGTACCATACCATTAGTAAGGTATATGAAGGTTGCTGTCCTCACACGGGGTGCGGTCAGGGTTTACTTGCACGCGACCCTAACCCGACGGTCAACGCGTAGCAGACCGTTTAAATATTAACCCTGCTCGTAGATATTGTAGTTTCGTACCAGCGTTTTGTTTTCTAAAAGTTCAAATTCTGTTTTTCTATTGTAAAATCATTTCATTATTGAGTTATAACATCACACACACACACACACACACCTCTTAAATATAAAGATATCATCATCATCAACCGAAAGACTAATATAAAGATATATTCAATGATAATAAATGAACAAAGATCAAGCTAATCATTTTTCATCTCAAGAACGATATAATCGTATATTAAAAACAGTATTCTTCATATTGTTATCAGTAAAAAAATACATGGAGATCTACCTCGAATCTGACCCAGCGTTGGCCGGAACAATCAAAAGGTCACACGGGTAGTGGGGGCTGTAAATTTTTAACGTCGACACGCAACCAACGTCAAATATTAAGTTGTGACGTCAAAGCATTTTGACGTCCTAAGTTGGGGTAGTTAAAAAGCACCAAACTCACCGCGAAATAAACTCGCCACCAATTCCCGTCGCCTCTATTAATAAACGAATGAACACAAGAGCTATCCATCTTCTGTCGTTGTTATTAATGATTCATTATTACGTCACAATTTCATATAACTAAAACCCTCAAACCACCCTTCAGAATGCTAGACCTTCTAACTTGAAATTATACAAAATCCAGATCAAATATTACCTCCTTGTAGATAGTCTGGTAAGAGTTTATTGAGTACCTACTTACTGGTACTTTACTCGATACTAATATAATGGATTGCACAATGACAGACACTGAATATCGTGGGAAAATATAATAGGCCAGTTAATCAGATAGAGACCGAGGGAGTGTTGATAGAGGGTCATCGAGCCGGCGCACCCGCCCCCGGAGCGATTGCGATCGCGATCGCAAACGGGGGGAGAGCGGTATCGGCTGTCACCACTCAAAGCTGTTATATGTCAACTAATTCTGCAATATGTTCCGCTAGTTTATAAAGTAATGTTTATGTTTTATTATTTTTTTTAATAACAAAGCGGGAAGATCAGAACTTGAACATAAACATGATATTACATACTCATGAAGATGTAGTATCCACTCCTGCATTTCCAGATTAAAACGTTACGAGTTTTTAATGTCAACAAAAAATATCAATTAAATAATAATTAGTATTGTTAACGACGCAATACTTTACAATAAAATCTATATTTACATACATTTTTTATTATTTCTATAGTTAAGTTATTTTAAAGTTACCATTACATCCGCCTTCATTTGCTAAATTGTTGATGTTTTAGCTCCAGCGCTAATGCGTTAGTTACTTACCTTTGTTGCTATAAAAAACAAGTCGCAGGCGATAATTATAAATAACAGCTATTTATAAATCCCTTTGTGGTGTTAATGATGTCACTTGTTACAGTAAAAAGATAATTGTACATCAATAAATCTGTCCGTATGTCCGGTATCGGCGCGCGCGCCGCTATCGCCGCCGTTACTCATCGCAGCGGCCGCCGCGCTCGCTCGCACATACAATTCTGAATTACAGAAAACTGCTTCGATTGCCTTGTAACTTATAGAAATAAGACAGACAAAACATCTACTCACGTCAATATTAATATTAAACCTCCTTAAAATGGATAAATTGTGTAAGATTTCAATTTCTTGTAGGACTGTTGCCTTGAAACCGTCTAGTAGGTACAACAGTCGTATTGAAAGATGCTGTAGCTACTAAAATTACCAAGTAATGAAAGTTACACAACAAACGAAAGACACAATATGCTACCGTGTTTTCTATCCTCTACATTATATAACAAATATCCTAAGATTGTAAAGCCAGTCTTTATTTAAACAATATAGTTTTCACTACGTGATCGTTACGTAAAAAATTAAGTACACTAGAATAATGTGGGAGTGTGTAAGCACCTTAAGTACGCAAGGGGTTAGGGGAGGGGGGTAGCAGCGGAGTCTAAACAGATGATAGCACGGAGAAATGTTTGAACGCGATAAACGAGGGTAAACAAGTTAGAGCGAGCCGCGGCACGGGGGTCCGGGTCGGGCCCGATACCGCATCGCGCAGCGCACATCGCATGCGAACTTAATTGTAATGTGCATTACTTATTAATTAAGAGTACAGTAATGACTACAATAGAGAGTCGGTGTATTCAATTTCCTACAAAGCAACTAAACACACATCATAAATAAAAAAAATGACATACGTAATACACCGAACGGAATGTACTACGTCGCAGTGCATCAGTCGCGCGCTACGAGCCAAACGCATAGTGCCGAATGTTCGTGTATTGATCGCGGCATGGGCACGCGGACGAGCTGGAGGCGAGGTGGAACTAGTAAACAACACATTGGAAAACCAGATGCTAGGTGATGTTTTCACGTTTCAGGTACGGAACAGATGAGGAAGTTTCAGATTTTTAGTCTGCGACGGAGTGACGCGCCATTTCACTTTCTTCTTCAAATTTACTGGCAACACAGTCCGGCTGTGATGGTGGTACAGTGACAATATCGCGGAGGTAATCCCAACCTGATATACTCTGCCGGCTGTGAATCGAACCAGGGCTTGCCCACTGGAATTCTACAACCAGCTCATGCGTTATTTATTTTGAGGAATATAATAAACATTTCCCGTTTGGATTGCTGAATAGTATTCACATAATAGCAGCGTTTCTGGTGTTTGGTTTTAAAGGAAGCTTTTGCCGCCATACCTTTGCACTATGATCTTGATTTTTTTTGATACGAAGCGACTAGACGAGCGGGACATTCACCTGATGGTAAGTGATACGCCTGCACGTCACAACGTGCCGCTTGTTTGGAAATTGCACACGCTCGTGTGCCCGAGACATAAGATTTTAAGTCCTGTTACTCCCGTAATTACACTAGCTACAACGCCTTTTAAACCGGGACACAGTAATGTTCGCTCAGTACTGTTTGCCTGCTGCCATAGGCACTGCGCTGGTACCTACCTAGACGGTCTCCGACAGCAGAGACCTACCGCCAGAGAATAAGTCTGGGTACGTTGATAGATGATTTTTTAAGCTCTTAACAGTTCAGTCATAAACGCGGTACGCAAATAGAACGTACTGTAGTGTTGTATGTATGGTGTGTATGATGTGTGTATGTATGTATGGTATGTATGTGTGTATGCGTGTTTGCGTGCGTACGATTTGTTGTAGATAAGACTGCGTGGCGCGGCCGGCGCGAGCTCTGCTATAATAACCAACCTCTATCGAAGTTTGCCAACTACTACTCATCTCTGGGGCTGTAAGGGGTTCCGCCCGACATCTTACGGCGCCAAGTCAACCTCACCTGCACACGGTGCTCCCTGCTAAATAACAGTCGAGACTCTGACCATGCACTAATCTGCGGGCTAGCGTGGTGGGGTAAAGGTAAAGGCCCAGTACCTTTCTTAACTTAACTCTGTAAAGATCTCCGGGGAGGCTTTTGTCCAGCAGTAGACATCTATCGGCTGTTGATGATTATAATATGAAAATGCGATAACGTTTTTTTTTTCAGACTTCTTCATACTAATATGGTGCCGATTATGGTTGATAACTATACCACGAATTATCTACTTGTTATACCTGTATAAGAAACGTATTACAACATCCGTACCCCTCTTCCTTATGTCCTCACAAATTACTATACAAATATTGGAAGCCTATATTCAGCTGATGAATAAACCGATATAATGACGATTAAATTAATTGTTTCCTAGCAACAATACAAATGTTTACTTTAAACTGTACGGACACGAAAATACTGAAAAAGTACACAAGGTTATCTTTACACACGACAGTTCCACTACATCAACCCTGAGCGGTACAGTTATTAAATGAAACTGTACTATACTATACTATATTTTGTACATTCATTAATTCACACGAAGTTAACAATTAATTGACTGGTAATTATCTAACTCAAACACAAGCTAACTACGGAATATATTGAAACTAACAGTATCAGACGCGTGTGAGAAGGGAAGGGTAGGCCCGGGTTTGTTTCCTCACTCACTCACTACACACTGCACTGCACGGCACTTATTCAAGTGTCACATACATATGTTTCACTTCAACTCCAGTGCTCTGTCAGCGTCTATATAATTCATCTTTAGGAACATCGATATATTAATAATTACAAAGTTAATGAAGACCCTTCACCGATACCGCTCGTTGACACGATTCCTTCAGACCACTTCGCCAATAATAGACCTCTTATGAGTCGTTCGGTACAAAAACCACAAATCGGGCGGAGGTTTACGATGCTGTATAGCCCCTCGATCAACACAATAGGGCCCCACCGTCAGGATCCTTTATCCTTAGAGAGGAGGAGGATAACTAGTATCATTAACATTAGAATTTTTATACGAAATTATAACAAACCGATACACGGAGTGTTAATTTAACTAACGTAATATCAAAGAAAGAGGGAAGGTTCGAATCTGATATTCCACTGGTAATAAAACAGCCTACCATTAGTACATGTATGGAAGACTAATACAAATATATGTAAAAGGAAGGAAATGATATTTGGAAATATATAACTATGTGCATAAACGAACCGCCGTCAGTTCACACGCCGTTATTGTGACCGTGCACCTTTTTCGTTCGCAGCACAACTCACGTGTTTTTTGGTAATATAACGCAGACTTGAGGGTGGGGGGTGGCGGTGGGGGGGTACGTACGTCAGCATCCGACTGGCACTGATCCATTTGGTGCAAGACCACGAGCGTCTCGTGTAAAGTAAACACAGCGTCTGTAAAACTAGCCAACTACTTTGCCGAGAAAGAAATTTTTCAGTTTTACTACTGTTTAATTCTTCAGTTTCAAGGCTTTATTGGAGTTTATGATAATGTTTATCGATGATGCACCTCGCGCCAGTTTGGATATCTTTGGGGAGTCATATATGCAGCAGTGAACATCTATATACACAGATGACTTAAAAAACGTGTTAATTTTAAAATTCAATTGAAACGAATGCGACTTTTAGTTAAAAATAACAATATTATAATAACTGAAGCTATTGGTTAAGTTTCAGAAATTAAATAGTTTTATTATTTTACCAAGTATAACAATTAAAGTATAAGTAAGTGTCTCCGGTAACGGTGATGGTGGAGTAGGATCGCTGCGGACATCGGTACCGGCGAACAGCACTGTGCACAACAAACGTTACTATATAAATATAAGGAATATTTGCACATTCAAATATCTCTACACGTAAAATAGTTAACATTTTAATGTTTATCTTAACCGTATTTAACAATTTATCAGTGTTATCACATAACAATGCTCGAGATATACAAGTTGAAGAGTTTTTAAACAAGCGTGTAGAAAGCTGATAGCTAGAAATAGACTACTGAACAGTTACATAATCATTAAAAAGTTTAAACTATTGCCAACTACTTTCTATTAAGACAAATGCTTCATCTGGCAGTAAATAATATACGAGTACTTGTTTATCATCAAGGTGTTACCTAGAATGTTTACACAGCACCACAAAGCAGACGGCAATTGAATAATTTCTGCAGCTAATGGTTTAAATGCGGATGTAGGTGCACTCACTGCCAATCAGTGGCAAAAGCAGCAGCTATATACCAACCGATTGTAACTGGAGGCTGATAACAGTTGTTAACACATAAACAACTCTAGGAGTAGCCAATCGCATCATTCTCCCACAGATGTTGGAGACGCCTCGCGAAATACTCCTCATGTACAGAGATAGCCATATTCACCGCGGAAATGGCGATATGATTTCAGCATCACCTCGTTGTTTACCGCAGAGTTGTGTGTGTGATAGTGGAATGCAGATTCGCTGATAGCAAACAGAGATAACACTGTGACTCGAGACCTTCCTTGCCGGATGATTTATGGCGGCATTTACAGTAAAAATGTTATGATAACTCAAGGAGATGCTGCGAAGTGTGACGAGGCCGCGCCACAACCGACACTCCAGCTTTCATGTTACTACTATTTAATACATCGGTTTAACTTGTTGATGACACAGATATCATTGTTTAACAAATAGTTAAAGATAAAGTGTTATGATTTTTAAAAGGAACGGAAATATGAAAGTATACACTCTGAATAGCAATCGATCGGTATTATCGTCGGTTTATATAACGTTATATGGAGCAGTTCCTATCAACAATTGCCAACACTATATCCTCGATAGTTTAGAATGTTAAAAATAAGCATAAAACTGGGCTACCGCCGGCGGTGCTCTCCCGAAGCATACACTTTCTTTTTTTAGAAACATTAAAGTACTAACCGACAGTATCGGACATTACAATCCGTTAATCTTTAACCAGTTCAATGCTGGACTAGTTTATAGCTCCGACAAGGCTGCGGTACTTCGGGAAAGGTCTCTCGTAGCGCTGGTATGCAAGAAGAAAACAACACGAAAACGTATTATTGATACTTCGGATGTGCAATGCACTGGCCTAATGTATCTATTTAGAACAGGAAATGATAAAAATGTATGCGCTGGAACTGTTCAAGTAATCTCCGAATATAATCCAGATCAGTGTCTTTATGAACTAGGACGAGCGCTAGAATATATCTCTGCAGCTCCAACCTCTTGCTAGGCTGAACCACAATTTCCAAATAGTAATATGAACTACGGACATTAAGATCTATAACTTCCTGATTTATCATATGATCTTTGAAAATGTATAAATTGAAATCAATTAACGTTTTCTCATTAAAAAATATAAAACTATTCTTAAAACGGCTTTTCACCGTAACCTTGTACATACTAAACTTATCCAACCAAACTAATCATAATTTGCGTATATTTCTCAATGTTATACACACAAAATATAAACGCTAAATCATCCCCTTAAATATAATCGATTCAAAACTCACGAGCTGTTAATTTACAATGATTGTATTCAAGAGAATCGATTATCAGCGCGTTGATAAGGCGCTATCGAAGCAAATATTATTCGTTTACAAATTAACGTAATTACGCTACAAACAGCGATTGTTACCCGTAACGACGTTTACATTCGCGACGTAAATATTTACAAATCATAAATTTGTTACCAGAGATACCGGTGTACAAAATTACAAGACAACTTTATTAAAACATAATTCTAAGGACATCAACTTAATTTTAAGTAAAGCTAAGTAACTGAAGATCTTTGCTATTATTCGTAGAAAAATATATCATAGTAATGAAACATTTGTCCATATGTAAATTTAGGTCTTTTTCTCTTAATAATAAAGGTAGGGAGGGAGTGATAATTATATAGGTAACGCCTATTAACTTTCCAATTTGAAAATCCACTAAACAATTCATTTCATGAATGCTCCTTATAATCCCATAAATCATCCATTATTTAACTATATCCTGAACATACAAGAGATATTAAAAATTACAGGACTTTTTCACGTAATCACTGCAGTATAAGATTCGCTGCTGAAACTAATAGTCAATTAAACCTTTGGGAATATTTCGATTATAAATTGCCAAACCTATCTACCTTACTATTTTCAAGGTATCGTAACAATCAGTCTGCTGCAATCCTGTTGGACAATGGCCTAAGATCCTACAGACTTGTGTACCTATTTATAAATTACTGAACTTTGTATGTGTAGTCAGTCTAGTCTGTGTATGTTCATTCATTCGACAATGTGTGAGCTGTACCCCGTACATCATGACGATATCTGTTTACGAACCAAACCGCGCCTCCACTGCCAGTGATCTTGCGATAAACATACTTATCAGCTTAACGAATAGTTAATATACAGTTTAATCTAAATCTAGTTCTCTACAACTCAGAGTGAAGAAATGGTGACCGAAGCAAACAAAATCAAGTTTCGATCTTATCTGACCCAACAATAATCTTCATTAAAAAGGTTTAATTACATGTGTATTATACAAAGTTGATTCCTATATAGATGCTCTTCATCTCAATCGACTAATCATTGTGGTAACAACTGTAGGTCTTAGGTATAGAGGCAACAACAAAGACTACTAATTCCTTTAATCTATAAATGATCTAATTAAATTCTCTTCGTTAATTACGTCTGAGAATGAACCCCTTTAAAAGTCACTTTATTCATATCCAATATACTAGAAAAGATTAACGGAATCGGATTGTGGTAACAGTTCATTTAGAATTGTGCCTGTACCTGCGGACAATGGTGCAATCGGAAGACCGCAAACAGCGCAATGTGAGACATACCGTGTGGTCTGCTCGCCCGCTGTACTCATTTTGTATATTTAAAAATAATAAACATGCAATTTAAATACAGAAAAAAATAGTTGGCGGGTAAAGGACTGATCTGCGGCTGCTGGCTACACCGACACGAGATATATAACAACGTACATTACATTACGTATAACAATAACTGCATTATTTTACTTCGTAAAGGTATCCGTAAAAGGATAGTTATCTTTACGAATGTATAAAACATATACTCCTTATATTTCACATGTTGTACTTCTACTAAAATTTTTCATAGAATGTAAGTTAATAGTAGACGATGATTTCTGTTACTGTATAGTATATATATACAGTTAGTTTTCTAAACACATAATTATAAGAGAATGTTATAAATAAAAGTATGTGAATATACTATTATATTGTATGTAGTACAAAGTATATATTATGTGTGTGACATACGCCTCAACAGCTACTCATTTCAAATAGCCATGAATAAAGAGGATATATTTGGGATAACTATGCAAATTTTAGGGGTTTCGAAATTATATTGGGCGGTAAAGTATTTGAATTGTGTTCGATAGTGAATAGATATTATATTATGAGGGATGTTACGAACCTTCAGCCATCGCCTTCTGGTCTCGGTGAGGAAGTCGGCGAGCACCATCACTGACACACGAGGCAAACTTCGATGCGGCGCGAAATGATAGGAGCGGACACGAGCGAGCGGCGCGCGGCCCGGACGGGGAGTGCGCCGCGCCGGAGGGCCGCCGACCCATCCCGCCGCCCCCGCCGCGCCCGACGCGCCCGACGCGCCCACCGGGAGCGCCCGCACCGGCACCGGCACCGGCACCACGCGAGACAACCCCGTCAGGTACACAATTACCTAATCGCTCTGCAACATTACAAAACAGTAAACTTTATAGAGCTGCGCGCGCGCCTCGGTCGATATCATAATGTTATTTTTTAGTCGACCATGTCACACCACGCTGGCTGAATGCGGGTTGGCGGGAGCCAGAGCCTCATTTGTTAATTAGCAAGGTGCACTAAGAGCAGATCAGATTGGCTTGGGTCCCGTGAGTTGTTGTGCGGGAACCCTCCCACCACCAGTAAAATATGATAATATCATTATTAAACTCTGCTACTCCTCAGTTATCTTTACGAAGATAGTAAAGGACTAATATCTTTATCTCGTATTGCAAATTTTTTTATACTTTTCCTCTGCCAAGGTTTGCTGCAAGAGAACACTTTTTAGGGTTAAAGTCGGCTATGTTTAATACATATATATATATATATTACTTTTCTTACAATTGTAAGGATTAATACTTGACTTCACTTGTAATGATGAATCGGGCTCCTTCAAAATTCTGTGACCCTCGTGTGTTGGCTGATAGAACACCGCGGTGATGTGATAGCAACAGATGTACAAGCACGCGCGCGGGTAACCGGCATGGAGTACCCTCCTGCCTTGGCGGTGAATAAATATATTTATCTATATGATGTTAGTAATAAATATGAAATGTCTGTCAAATCTATCTAGTTTCTAATTTGCCTGTGACATTACACAGATTAATATTTCCAGTTATTGTTTACAACAATTACAGATTATATTAGACAATGTATCAAACGTTTGTCTCCAATGCTCAGGTCATTGAGAGAGGTAACTGTAAACGCAGGCTGACGACGGCAGTCATGCAAATAAAGGTTTGCATTTTGCGACCACTTCCAAAGAGAATCCCTATATGAGTTCCCAAGACTGATCCTGAAGGGGAAGGAAAAGCGGGACAAATAGTTTGACGATATAAAGGAGTGGGCCGAGGTTAAGTACTATATATAATAGTAAACAGATTAATGTTGCGTAAATTTTATTTTTAGGCTTTTTATTACTTGAACGTGGAGTGAAACCATTAGTGTCTATCGTCATCGGCCGATAGGCGTCCACTGCTGGACATAGTTTTCCCAAAAAAAACCCCAGAGGCATAAGAACCAGGGGCCGTCGTTACAAAGGGTTCATATAGGTAGACCTTCGCCATTTCGGGAGCCAGCGCCTCGTTTGTTGATTAGCAGGATGCATCACGAGCAGGTGAGGTTGGCTTGGGCCCCGTGAGTTGTTGTGCGGGACCCTTACACCCCTGAGTTTCTATATGTATGTATTATTGTTTATGTCTACTGATTATTAACATTGACACATAACGTCAACAATTATCACTATCGTTCAAAAAAGTCGTGTCGGTTTCGTGTCGAATGCATTTTGGGAAACCGCATAAACGATAACTATTATTCACACATAGTTCACTAACGAGGATCTATGAGCACCAGGACTTGAGTTCTTTTACTTACAAACAAGTACTAGCGATAGGTCTCTGTCGCCGGAGACCACCTAAGTATTATCGCAGCTTCTATGTCTATTGATAAAAGGTAGTGTACAGTCATCATCGTATTCCGGTTTAAAGGGCGTTGGAACTATTGAAACTACTGGCGTAACGAGACTTAACATCTTACTTCCCAAAACGACGAGCACAATGCGGTGCAGTGTCTATCATCCTAACTAGCAGCGCATTGTTCCCGTCGCCTTCAGATATATGTTGTCTCTATCTAACTATATCATTAGCTGCAACGCCCTGTAAACTAGAGACTTAGTTTTCTTAAGTTATATTTACACAGTCGTCTAAGCTAGACTATACAGAACCTCCATCCTACGTAGGTCAAAAATATCCGCATCCTACTGCGTGCAATCACCGTGTAGACTGCCCAATAAATTTGCCAAGCCACTGAACCAAGTGGATGTGGGTCAGGCCTCAGGGAGCGGCGGGCATGTTACTTAACCGGACGGAAATTATGTAAGTAGCGTCCTCGGTGTCTACGGGCGGTGATCCAGTGCGTCACAAGCGAGGCTACGCGGCCCTACGTAGCTTGCAACGCGCTGAGTGTGTCCGTCGTAGATCCTCTACGACTGCGTAGCTACGGGCATACACGAGTATAACACATAAACACTTAGACTACTTATTGATTATACGTTGTTTATTAAAAAGAAGAAGAAACTTTTTACTGGTGGTAGATACCTGCCGCCGGAGACTGTCTAGATAAGTACCACTAGAGCTCCTATTGCAGCCGACAAACAGTACTGTGTTCCGGTTTGAAGGGCGCTGTAACTAGTGTATTTACTGGGGTAACGATACTCTCATCTCATCTCTCAAGGCGATGATCGCAATGTAATGCTGTGAACACCATCCAAACTAGCGCCACGTTATTATGTGCAGACGTGTCACTTACCATCATATGAACGTCTTCGTGGAATAAAAAAAGAAACTTAATGTTTACATACAATGAGCAAAACATTGAAACTTGGATAGAAGCTTCACCAATACTGCACCTGATTGAGGAGGTCCATGTGAAGCAGCAGCGTAAATAATGGTGATCATGATTGTATCTTTGTCACAATTGGTAACATTTAGCAGCGGATAGTTTTCAAGCAATAAAGTAGAAAACGTATGCAACTTAAATTTGGAGAGGGGGTGATGATATGCAAAATTCCCCTTCTCTTCCACCAAAGAATTCATCAGTTACTTCTGTTTGCTACCAATCATTGCACCTGCTAACCTCTCGATTCGGGCTACTAGACGCTCCAAGTGTTCCTCGAAGCCTCAATAACTGTCTGACGTCAGGACAAGGTACGTCATATACCGGCCCACTTCCACATCGCACCCACCTACGTGGACACACCATTTGGGTGGTTCCCATGACCTGGGCATTTTATGGAATCATAACGCTTCAAGAACTAAGGTCACCCACATAGGCCTAAAGATCGCTAGACTTAAGTGGCAGTGGGCAGGCAGTGCACATTGTTCGAAGGACCGACGGCCGATGAGGCAGTAAGATCCTTGAGTGACGCTCGTGTACCGGTAGACGTGGTGTTGGGAAGCCTACCACAAGGTGGACCAACAATCTGGTGAGAAACGCGGGGCCGATGGATGGAGATTTTTGGGGGAGGTATACGTCTAGCATTGGACGTCTATCGGCTGATGATGATGATAACGCTTGGGTCTTGTATGGCGCTATTTGTAATCCTAACTCGTGTACTTTGATTAAAAACACGTTGACGACAGATGAAGTCTTACTAACTCTATCTCTTCCATCCTAGCTATTATCCTATACCGTAGTATATACCTCCGTAACTGACAGCACGTTTTTTTGTTACACGTTTAGCCCGCAGCTCGACCACGAGCACGCGGCGCTCCTCGTGACCTGACGCACGCCGCCTCCTCATTAGAATATTCATGAACAAATTGTCTTTAACTTTTCGCTCAACCATCGAGAGATTTTTATATATTTATACCATTTATTTTATTTCTTTTTTAATTAATAACTCATATAAGTGTTTTTTTAAAATATATTAAAGTGTCACGTTGATACCCGTTCAACAATTATAAGTTAAATAAATAACAACGATCCCACCTCCTGCGGCTGGGCCACAGCGCTGCACACGCTGCACGCAACGTGACGCGCCAGTCCACGGCCACCAGCCTCCGCCGCGTGGAATTACAATCACCTTCTTTACATAATACTGACATCATCATCAGCAGGTAGATAGAACCGTAGAAAGGGTTATTATGATTTAAACTCATTATTTTTCCTGTAACGTGAATATTATTAATATACCCAACACATTTAATATTCCTCTTAAGCGTGTGATGGACCTTTACTCTGTCCCTGCAAGAGATGGTCCCACGTCTCAGTAATCTCATGCTCATTGAACTGTTTATATTTCATTAAAGCAATACAATAATCAAATGAGACAGTAAATTCTTCAATAACTATGAATAGTGTAGAATAGAATATTTATAACAATACATCGCCATGTTTACTATATAACATGATTAATGTCGTGATGTTGAACAAACAAAACGATAAATATAATATTGTGATACGGTCCATGTGGCGACGTCCACTGCCTCTCAAAGCTTGCTGCGAACGAAGTACAGCATACTGGCTAACTGTCATTTAGTCAGTTGATCACCACGGACAGTAAGTAAACAGGAATTTCGATATATCAAAACCTTGTGCAACTTAACCAAAGGAAATTTATAATTGTAAGCTTCGCAAGGACTTGTTGGCTTTGGCGGACATTATTATATCGCCTACTGTTAGTGTAAGTGCATTCAAATTAATGTACTATTGCAGAAGTGTTAAAGTTCATTTTTCTTTACAGGAATCTCTGATCAATTTTATATAAAGATGTCCACTGTTATCTCCCACAGCTATAGAGCTTCCTGGTAGTAAAAGTCTCGCTCCAGAAAAGATTGTTTGTATCGAAAATAATAGAGAAATAAAAAGAGAGGAACCTAATTGTATGTGATCATACCGGTAGCTCCTCATTAGAAATTTGATTATCATATGATTACTGTGGTAATTGGTGCTGTGTAAACATCCTAACTAGCGTTTACCCATATTTAATACACGAACGACGACAATTAGGCGACGAGACGAGCGTATCATTCACCTAATGATGAATGATAATTAGGTTGATATATCATCACATGACCATCATCGTCTGAGACATAAGATGTTGAATCTCGTTATCTCGGTAATTGCAGTAACTACAGCGCCCTTCAAACCGGAACACAGCAATGTACCCTATGTCGGCTGCATTAGACGCTGCGGTGGTACCTGCATAGACGGTCTCCGGCAGCAGAGACCTGCCGCCAGTGTAAAGTTGCCTCATGTAATAGTGCGGTGCTGCAAGTGGTGTCCGTGCGCTCGGGCACGTTGCGCGGGAGCACTATCGGAGGTGTTTGCACGGGCCCCCAGGCGGCGGCGGCGACGGCGACGGCGGCGGCGGCGACCCGTCCCATTACCGCGGCGGCCGATAACTAATGACGGTGCCGCGGCGCCGCACGTATCCCTTAGCAACGCTAAAACATGTTCACTGCACATCCGCTTTGTGCGAGAAGATCGAGTCCTCTTAACGTCTTCGGTTGGCAAGTCTGTTACCGGAGACTGTCTAGGTGGGTACCACCGCAGCGCCTGTTGCAGCAGACACACAGTACTGTGCGGACATTACTGTGTTCCGGTTTGAAAGGCGCTATAGCTAATTTAATTACTGGGGTTACGAGACTTAACATCTTATGTGTCAGGCGACGAGCGCAATGTGGTGCTGTGTATATCAACTTAAGTAGCGCCACGTTGTCAAGGCGCACGTATCACTTAACGTCAGATAAACATTGCACTCGTGCAGTCGCTTACTTAAATAAAAATAATCATAATATCTAAATGAAACTTAGCAGTAAAGTAACGCGAGTGTGAGAGTTATTCATAAAATGGTACAGAATCATTTTCTATTTTAACATCATTGAAGATGTTTTCCTTTACAGAATCGTCATTATTTAATTACTTAATTACCCGACATATCTATTTACTGTGCGAAGCGACGGTCACTTGATGATAAGTGACACGTCTTTACATACCAACATGGCGGTAGGTTGGTACACACATTGCGCTGATCGCATTAAGAAATAAGATGTTGAGTATCTTTATCCCAATAAATTCACTCGCTACAGCGCGGCGGTGGTAACTACCCGGATACGTACCACCAGTAAATAAACAATTAATTGACTCTGTTCTTTGAGAGAGAAGGCTACGAGTTCCAGCAGTAGGAAGAAGTTTACTACAACATTACTACAGTAACAACAACAACAACACAAACTGAAAGTACAGCAAATTGTTAGCGTCAAAAAACTTTCAATGCATTTAGTTGTAATATTATGTTCCCAACACACTCACACTCCTTCTACGATGGACTCACGGTTATTTGCGTGAAATAATAATTAATGTCGGTATCATAATCTAAAAAGCGTGTTGACAAATATTTGATATAGTGAGGAAAGTGTCACCGTCCGCCGTCCGCCGTCCGCCGTCCGCCGTCCGCCGTCCGCCGCCGCGGCGACGTGGGAAAGCGGCGCTGCCGGTGTACCCACGCGCCGGTCACGTGCCCGCGAATTAATCACCACGCTCACACTGCAACACTCTCACCCCCTTTGCACGAACACGCGCCTAGACCATTATGAACTCTATTCTAATGGTTACAGTGACTAGAATCGCCAGAAACCTTCAAATAGCTTTGGCAGCAAAACATCAACCAGTCGTATAAATTGATCGCCTTTGTATTTCTCTGTGTAAAGATTACCGTTCAATTAATCGAAAGCGAACGAAAAACGATTAATGCATAGATTTCGTAGTAATGACATTTATCTCAGCACTGTCTGCTCTACGGTGTTCCGGTTTGAAGGACGCTGTAGCTACTGTAATTATTGGGGTATCGAGACTCAACAACGAGCATCGCAGTGCTTTGTATAACATCCTAACTACCGCCACGTTGTTATAGGCAAGCGTATCACTTGATATCAGGTGAACGTCCGATCATCTCATCGCTTCTTTGAATAAATAAAAATTGTAGTACTAGTAAAGATGTTTAATGCACACCAATAGTTTTACAACCACTGCTGGTCAGGGAATCCAAAATTTAAGGACTTATTACTTGGGACCTCAATTTTCTGCTGCCGGACGACACAGGCTCCTGCTCTTGGATCTATCTTTCGCAAGCAAAATCCCACCGTCATAGCCACTAATGCTTCGTACCGGGTGCACAAAAGTATTTCAACCCAAACTCTGTAAAGCTTTATAAAGCACAGCTTTTTCCGAAGGTTTTTTTATTCGACGAAGCGACGAGACGAGCAGGAATTTCACCTGATGGTGATTCCTGTCCATAACATCGTGGCGCTAGTTAACAAGGTATACATACAGATCACCAAATTGTGCTCATCGCCTCCAGACATAGAATGTTAAGTCTCGTTATCCTAGTAATTTTAATAGCTACAATCCTTTCAATCCCAACACAGTAATGTTTGCACACTACTGCTTGGCTACAGATATAGACGCAGCGATGGTACCTACCTACACGGTCTCCGGCAGCGGAAACAACAAGTAAAGTGAACTGTACAAGAGTTCGTTGCTTTAGTACTACGCAGAGAACATGTTCAAGGAGTCATAGCCCAAGTGTGTCCCGACGGCCGCGTGCAGCAGCATCCTCACAAAACAACTAAATACACAATCGAGCGGACAACACTTATTGTTGTATGTTGCCATGTTCTCCCTCTCTAGTTACAATTCACAACGGCACATAAAAGAAAAATATGTTTTCAACTTTTTATAATCCCGAAAAGCACTTAGCGTTCTAAATTCAAAACGTTAAGCGGGGAGCGTGTCGCGCATGCGCGTGTGTGCGCGCGCGCGGACCGCGCACGCGCGGCGGCACGCGCGCGGCACGCGCTCGCTGCAGCACGCGCCGCCACGCGCCGCCCGGTATTCACCAATATAATGAGCGAAAATGTTTAATTGCTTATTGTGTATGCACTTTAACATGAATCGCCCACTCCCCGGCGGCGCGCACACCGACGCATGTGCTGTGCGTGCTCTCACACGCCTATATAGACCACTTACCTACAGCTCTGCCTGCAGTACAATAAGTATTTCTCTGAAACTGATCTATTGGATAACTCCTCGAATGTGTTCAAACATACAACTTCAAAGTTAACATGTCGGACTAAGTAATCTGCTGTTAACTAAGTAACAGTGACTGCCTCTGCACTGTTTACTGCAGTGTTGCCTATTGTGTTTGTTTGTTTGTTTGTTAACACGTCTGCGACATACTGTGTAATGTTGGACACCATTTGTCTACTCATTGCCGTACGCTATACTCATCATATGTCTATTTGTATTCACTGTTTGTGCCAAAATAAATAAAAAACAAATAACTCAATGTACTCACATTAAGATATTGTGTATTTATTTATACTCGTACATTGCTAGTAAGCCTCTGTTGCTGGAGACAGTCTAGGTAGACCGCAGCATCTATTGCAAACGATAAATATTAGTATGCAAACATTACTGCGTTCCGGTTTATTTATTTTTTTATTTTTTTTATCTTTTTTTTTTTTTTTTAATCATTCCCCCTGCGTATTTTGGGTCAGGTCCATTTACTTTCCAATCATTTACCATCATTTCATGTATCTCATTCCTAACTCTCTTATCTTCCATTCCGTTTTTTTTTATTTGTTCCGGGGGATAAATCTTCGAAAAGATACTCTGCCTTCTAGGGGGAAATTCACTAACACTATGCTGAGATAGTCCGTCCCGGGATCTGCATTTTCTGTGTAAACTCTCGAGGCTCGTAGGGTCTGTACCGTACGATCCTCGAGAGTACTACTTCAATGACTGGAGACCACGTCCAACCGTTGTCCTCCTCAGGGTTTAGTGAAGATACTAGGATAAGCTAACCTAACATCTTACACCTCAAGGCGACGGGCGTAATGCAGTGTATACCATATCAACTAGCACCATATTATTATGGACAGACCTGTCACCATCAGGTGATAGTCTCGCTCTTCACTTAACTTCGTTAATAAAAAAAAATAATAAACACCTGCAATACGTCAATTTAGAGCTGTTGTGTCTGTCACCACCCCCGACCCAACCGAGAGAGCTGACGCGCAGCATTTCATTTACAAGGTCATGTTATGAAAGACAGGATTATGTTGTAGCGTTATTTTTTGTACTTTCTAAGTTATAAATATTACTTTAGGTACTGTACACTGCAGACAGAGATGTTTTATCAAGTATTCGTAGCGGACACTTAGATATGATCTAAGTCAAGAGTAGTTATCTAATGAAACGTCTTAAAGCAACGTCAAGTCATGGCACCAGCAGTAAGCAGTGTGGTGATGCTGTATCTATCTCATATATCATCACCGTTACCTGAAATCTCTTCAAACAGTAGTTTTTATTAAGTCTTGTTATAGGATCACAATTTTTTCAACGTTGCCCTGGCTCGCGGGGCAGGACCCTTGTAATTGAGGTTATCAGTAGTTCCTTCATTATTCTCATATATTTCGTTTTTTCACTTTCATCTCTCTCAATTCCTCTCGCTAATATTCATCTCTGAACTATCGCATTTTCTTTCATGAATTAATTGCTTATTACGAGAGATTCGTTATTAAAACGTATACTATACATATGTACGATATACATTGATCTACATTACATAAACAGGGTGCTCTGGGGGAGCAGCTGGGGTCTTGACTTGTCTAATGGTCATTTATTCAAGCTCACGGAATGTTTTAATGCGAGCTTAAGTATTATTTCATCAGCTCACAATTTAAATCGCTTCCGTATACTTTCATAAACAAACTCGATTATTTTACTTAATAAGCGATAACATCAATAATGTATTTCATGAACAGCCCATTTAATTGTTCCGATGAGCTGGCCAAGCGCAGGTTGGCAGATGTAACGAGTTCAAGACGACTGTTGGTCTTGCGATGTTATACCTCACCGGAAGCTCAAGATCGGTGAAGATCGAACCCGCGTCTCCCCGATACGTGAAGAGCATGCGCCCGTGTCACAAACTGATCTATCACGGTGACGTGTTATCTGCTTTAACAAGAATAACTAATGAGCTGTTTAAAATCACTAAAACTATCAGTGAGCTTTATAAATAACTCTCAGTTAAGTAATAACCATTCCAGCTTTATATGTGCTGCACGTCCCTTGTACGGTAACCGAGAGATAACACTGACTGCTAAGTTGCAGTTCAAAATTGAATCTTTAGATAAACTGATCTTGAAAAACTGCAGCGAGAAAAAGAGAGTTGAAAGGTCCCACCGAGATTTGAACTCGGATCGCTGGATTCAGAGTCCAGAGTGCTAACCATTACACCATGGGACCGATATACAATGATTTAATTTTAAGTATTTATTTATTTTTCAAATATACAAATTAAGTTATTAAATATTAATTAATTACTTTGAACATATATACACATACGTAGCATCGTATATGTTACACACTCAAACATTATATATATAAAATTACACACAGATTGCTATTAAAATTTAATATTTTAGTTAAGTTACTGTAAATATATTTACTTGAATTTTAACTTAACATTTTTTTATAATTAAATGTGATAACTTGATTGGGATATAAACCTAAATTGTTCATTTAAGTGCATCATAACATTAACGTATATGTTCTCTTTGTATGCAAAATTAATATACTTTACTGTATTAAAATTATTAATAGTAGAATCATTAATTTTAACCTTTATGTATTTAATATTTAATAAACTTAACGTTAACTAGTGTGCAGTAACAAAACATTCGCTTACTGCCGCTGCAGTCAGTTGATGCGTCCGCGGCGAGAGGTCACCGTTGCCAAGATATATTTACTTCTCAAACACATTTTGTATTTATTTCTTGTAAACTAGAAAGAACCGTAAATAACCTTCAACCTGGTGGTAAGCTGAACCTGAACCATCCGCACCACATTACGGTTTTTGATAATCAACCCTCATATATCTAATTCTTTCCGTTTCCGTGTATAAGTATGTCTTATCGTAATCCTCACAGTTCTGGACCGGTTTGGGTAAAATTCTTGTCATCTTGCAAATATCTTGAGGGTTGCTATTTAAAAACTTATTTGAAATGTTTCATCCCCGGCTTTAATTCGTCTTTACTGGTTTTAAAAAATAATTAACTTATTAATGCAACAAAGAAAAAGTGCTTCTTACAAACTCCTTGTCGGCTGGTCGCTCAGACTATAACCTACATAGGTACAGGTTCGATCCCCACTAAGCTTTCGAAGTACCTGCGGTATTCACCAACTCGCACTTGGCCGGAATAGTGGACAAATGCATTCGCCTCGCTCCGTGTGAGAGCAGCGAGCAGTTGAAACGATAAGAGGGCTGTTGATGAACACAAAGAGATGTGATTGTGCACCACACGTCACCAACGATCACCATGTGGTGATGCGCTCGCGTTTGCAGCAGAATAATATATACACTAATTTAATTTGTCAATTGCAAATGATAAATGTTACAGCTAACTGACGCATCGGCGGCGTTGAACCCTCTCCGTTAATTTAAACTGCATCGGAGAGGAATCGTAATCGAGTTAAATCGATATCATATCGATATTAATCGATCATAACTCGCGACAGGGCCGACGGAGAGACGCCGTGGCATCCCACAAGTGGGACATTATCATTTTATTATTACTTCATTACATGTATATATAAGCTCTTCGTATGGTTATTGATTATTCAGTTTTTAATCTTGGTAGATCTCATCTGTAGAAGACCACGATGATCTTCGTAGACTCCTGAAGGACTTTAAAAATATTCTCAATATGGCCTCATTTTCACGTTTTTCCTATTTGCCATTAGAGTCGATGGAAAAAAATCTAATTTATTATAATACATAAGATGGCATCTCATCAGCTAGGTAACAGTAATAATTAATGCCTGTGGCGATTCACTCACTCGGATATCGGTCGTTAGTGTGAGCTGTTTTTTTATTCCAACACACAATATTAAGTGACAACATGATAAACACAACGAGAGCCGTTTCGTTATCGTTGTGTTTCCTTTATGAAACGATTCCATTCCGCTTCATATTATCATAACATAAAACGATTACCGCGCGACCTCATAACGCGGATTGCACATTTTTGATACGATCAGCTTCCGGTAAACTACTTCCAACCTTAACTTTTACTTTCTATGAGAAGTAAAGGATTCTAAGTAAACACTCTTCACCAGTATCTTGACATCGTGTGAAATTTAGATCGAGTCTTAGCTTATTTTGTAGAAACTATGAATAAATCAAAACAGATAGTATTTTACTTTTTACCCTCTCGTATTTGTAGTACAAAACTTTATATAAGTTGAATCCTATTAGCAAATTTTAATTATTTAATAGTTAATGTCAAAGAACACCGAGTAAACTGAAAAATTTATTATTTTACTTTGGTTGAAATAATGTAAAAACTAAAAGGACGCTCAATAAGGACACGTTTATTCGCGTCATTTGATTAAGCTAAGTTTTGTTCCAAATGTAGTAACATAGCGTATATTGTATATTGTATCGTATAGCTTATATGAACAGTTATCTTTAAAACGAAACTATTGAGCTACGTAAAATCTATTAAGCTCTAGCTAAAGTATCAAGAGCAGACAATCCATTATCACATTGAGTTAGTATTATTGTAACGAAACTGTTTGTCGCGCGCCGGCCGCTGACCATGCCGCTTTATTGGTTCGCAATTAACGTCCGGCGGCGACGGGGCCGCTGGGGCTGCTGGGGCTGGTGGCCAGTCGCCCCTATTACCTAAACCTTAAGTTGCTTTTACCCCAACGGCGTCCGGTAAGTGGCAATCGAATTAACTGACCACGCAACTGACCACCGCATTTTGCACAACGACGCCAGAAGCCGGCTGATTGGCGCGCCGCAATCATCCACCCACCCCCGATGACCACAATTATATTAATGTATAAAGTGACACGGAGCATCGCCAGCATGCATCACCGTTTTAAGTGCAAGCTGTTATCATTATAAACAACTTATTAATATTCAATTTTGGCACAAACGAAGAACTTCATAATAAAACTAACTAAAGTCTAACTAACAAATAAACCGAATTTTTTTAATTATATAGTAGAAGATCATCACCGTTAGTAAATAAAAAGAAACAGTTAACTCTAATAAAATTACACAAAGGATAAAAAAACTCACATTGTACAAACAAACAAATAGTTTTTATCATGTATGTACTTACTTTACTTACGAAGGGGTGTAACAGGTTCCGCCTAACATCTTACAGAGCCAAGTCAACCTCACTTGCACGCGGTGCACCCTGCTGAATAACAGACGAAGGTCTGACTACTCACCAACCCGCACTGGGTCAGAATGGTGGGCTAAAGCCCAATACCCCTCATTGTGTTGTGGGAGGTCTATGTCCAGCAGTGGACGTCTATCGGCTGATAATGATGATGTACTTACGTATGTATCCACTAGAGCATTCAACTGGCCATCTAGACAACAGAGGAATATATACTTCCGTTTTAAGCGACAATAAAGAGAAGGTTCATTCATCCCGTATATTGTTTGTCTGACCTTCCACAAGTTCTGGTCCTTATTCGATTATTTGTATTCTGTAAGAAATTATTGCAAATTATATATAGAGTAAAAAAATATACTGGTTAGACCTTTTACCGGAAGCGTCAAGTCAATCAACAAACAATGAATCTGCATACTTGAACATAAGTTCGTCCTTTGCAAAGTCCGGACCGGCGGTGTGCAAGCGCTGCGTAACTTTACACTTACAAATTTATTGAAAATTTACTTGTTACACTTTGTTTGATGTTTCTATTAAATAGATCAATTGCTCGCCTAACTTAATACAGTAAATTTTTGATTAACAACTTAATGTTCATGAAGTAAATAATAACTTTGGCAGCCACTGGTCTTAACCTGTGCGTTACGTTACGTTTTATATAATAGAATATATTACAAGGTACCTTTAACGGTGGACGTACCCCCTTATCTCTCCCTCATACTACTATCCATCTCTTCAACCCTTTTTATATACAACCTTATTCACATAAATATTTAGTTTTTGTGTTTTGGTTTTAGCTCGTGGATGCCAGACCCGCCAGCCTTGAGTCCGATGAAGCTGAAATAGTTATAAAACTAGCGGCGCAAACTTCATCCTAAAAAAAACAGTGGACGTGCGTCCATTGTATCGATGATGATCATCATCATTGTTAACGTCCTAAACAACTCTTAAAGTTAGGTCTTGTAAGAAGATAATCAAGAGAACTATTTACCCACCACTCCGGTAAAGAAAGATTAGAAAGCTTTTGCACTTAGAACTTATCTGTCTGCTCACCATGTGGAAGACATGGTTCACCAGGAGCCGAAGCTCAGTAGGGATCGAACTCGCGCCCCGCTGCCGTGCACACGACAAAGATGAGCTCTCACAGACTCGTCCCAACTGAATGTGATGAAATGACAAAATGAATATCGCATTATCATAAAACTGTAATCGTAAACTATATCGGTTGCAACAAATAATAAATTTGCGCGACGTGGGATAAGTGGGACGAGAGTGGGACGCGAGTGGGATTTATGACGGGCAACATCTCCTTAATCTATAATGGAATTAATTGCGGGCCCATGAATGGCGCGTAACGACTGCGCGCGCCTCGCCAGTTGCAACCCCTGCGCTAATTCAAATTTAAATGTAGGACACGGGGTAGGAGTCCGTCGTTACTCGTCGCGTTCACCATGTTGGCTTGCACCGGACACTTGTGTAACCAGAAACAATTCAGGATCTATGTCAAAATATCTACATTAGGTTCTGCCGCCCAACAGGAGTATGCAAACATTACTATATTCCGGTTTGTAGGTAGTTGCAGCTAGTGTAATTACTGACGTAACGAGACTCAACATCGTACATCTCAGGCGGCGAAGTGAATGTGGTGATGTGTTTATCATTCTAACACTATGTTATTATCACTTATCATCAGGTGAACGTTCAGCTCACCTCGTGGCAGAAATGTAATAAAAGAATATTAAGAATACATAGCTGGGACTATACACAGAATATTAAAGTCTTAATTACTCTTCATAATGATAAAAAATTAAAACAATATTCTGTATTGGCTATCAGGACGGACCGGACCGGATATATATAAATTAACGGAAACAACTCCATTGTTTAGTACAGCTGTAATAGCTTAATTTGTTGTTAAGTAAGGAAGAGACCATAGATTGTAAAAACGTTCTCGTTCTCAATAGCTATTGTATGTTGACAACCGGAAATAGCAAGCCTATTATTGCGACTGATTAATAATATTAATTTCTTTGGTAACCAGCAGAGTTCTGGAGATCCATACCACCATCTAAACTCAAGGTAATTGGAACACTGCTTCTGGTCCAAGAATCGAACTAAAGACGTCCGTGCTAGCCGCTGCCTCCACGGTACCTTTGTTTTGTTAATTGCTTAATGGTTTCCGGGATTGGAGATTTTATATATATATATATAATATGTCCAGCTGTGGACGTCTATCGGTCCTGTGATGATATATATAATATATTATCTTAATCTAAAAGTGGCTTTGGTTGTAATACATTATATACCATGGAAAAACTGCAGCAAAGTAAACTGCATCGGTTGCCGGAGATCGTCTAGATATCGCCGCAGCGCCTATTGCAGTCGACAAACATTATTGTATTCCGGTTTGAAGAGCGCTGTAGCTAGCGTAATTACTGAGGTAACGAGAATCAACTTGTTGTCGTAGGCGACGAGCGCAATGCAGTGCAGTGTAAAACATCTTAAGTAGCGCCATGTATGCGCCAGTACTATGAGCGGGTTAATCACCTACCATCAGATGAGTGTCCCGCTCGTCTCGTCGCTTAATTGTATAAAAAAAGCCATTACCACCAATTATTATTCTCACAATGAATGCTATATAAAGAATACGTATAATATATATAAGGAAACATTAAAAATGATTAACATAGTTTGAAAAAAATATCATTAATTTAAATCACCCCGACAGACAGAAACGTTTTCCAAACAAGTGATATTTTAATTATTTAATTCGACTCTTATTCGCGGACATCCGTGTCGGGGGTGCGGGGGTGCTGGGGTGCCGAGGGTGCCGGGGTGTCAGGGAGTTGTTAAATCGCTACATTCAAATGTTTTGTGGTCCGCCTCAAATGACAAGTGGTTGACGGTCGTAACGAATTGCAGCGAAAGTCGCTTTGAAATTTTTGTTAAACATTTTTTTTTAATTCAAAGCAAAACTTTATAATTGTGATCCACTCGCGAAGTCTTAATGGCCCTATACGAGTAAACTTCCGACAGAAATATGGTACACAGCACACACAGCACACACAGCACACACAGCACACACAGCAAACAGCATCTCATGTTCTATTATACCCCGTGGATAGTATGACAATTAATTTGAAGAAAACTATTAACGATTAAGATTATGAGATTGTAACAAAACTTTCTATTTAGAACTTGTAGCCTTTTAAAAAAAAATTCTGATTCTCTTTGGTTATCTTTTTTTTTATTTTTTTATTTTTTTTTATTATCGTTCCCCCTGCGTGTTGTGGGTCAGGGCCTTTTAATTTCCATTTCACTTATCATCATCATACTCTGTACATCTAATTTTAATCTTAATTATCATCTCTCATTCTTTCTCCTTCCATTCTGTACTGATCTTATCTTTCATACACACTTCATATCTCTGTCATTCTACATTCTGTTTCCTTCTTTCATACTTCCTCTTGGAGTGGAGACGCCTCCTCATGTGCGTTTCTGAAGATGAGAATAGGGAGGAGCCTGGAAGAAAATCATCCCCTGAAGCATCTTTTGTTCTTTCTTCATCTTCTTATCTTCATGTATGTTTGTTTTCTTATCTATATTTATATTTATTACATTATTTATTCATTTATTTTTTACATTTTATTTATTTATCATTATTATTACATACTTGTTCTTACTATTAATTAATTACATTTCTTTATTTGTTTTATTTACCTCCAGCACTTTCCCCACAATTCCCCTACAATATTTCAGAAATATTTTTCCACTTTCGTCTTCACTTATCAGAGAGGCGATGACTCCTGTACTTATCTCCATTCCCATCTCCTACTGACACTCTTCCCTTTCTCTCCGAAATAAGGGACAGGAAGTGAGGATGTGCACCACGGTCTGGTCCGCCGCTGGGTCACAGAGGCACGCGGGACTCTCTTTGAGCTTGAACCTGTGGAGGTACTCGGAGAATCCCCCGTGCCCAGTGAACATCTGGACCAAGATCGTGTCGAGCTCCAGCCGACGAAGGGAGCGGTATGCCGACGCGACGTCCGGGAAGAAAATCCTCGTTATTGAAGCCGTTGTACCTCAGCGCCGCTCCCTTGGCCAATTGGTCCGCCCTTTCATTTCCCTCCATCTCCACGTGCGCCTTCACCCAAAATAACCTTACACTCGTCCCTTTTGCCCGCGCTTTTATAATATTCTCTTTTACCCGAAGCGCTAGGGGGTGGAGGGTCCCCTCCAATGGGTTCTCGCCTTGTCGTGGCGGAGGGGCTTAGTAACCGTGATGCGGAACACGGTGAAGCTAAGTGGAACCCACCCGGCCGGCCCGCGGCGAAAGGCTGGCCGAAGCGGCCGCTCCAGGTTCGAGCACCGGTTGGGATAACTGGAGCTCACTGTAGCGGCCGGGGGCCGCAGGGGCGGTTTCATACCGCCGCGGGAAGCCGGGAGAGGTTTTCTCCCGTGGTTCTCATGGCCTCTGCGACAGGTTTGGGGGAACCGGTCGCCCGCACACGTATGAGGTCGAGGTGGGGGCGCGCTGCATGTTCCGGCGCGCCCTGGGAGGGTTCATCCCTCCGCCCGAGGTGGGGCCGCGCAAGCGGCTAGCGCCGGCAGGGTCGCGGTTGTGTGCGTACCCGCGTTCCCGTGACCCTGCCATCATGGCGATGAGGAAGAACATCGTGGGGGTTTTAGTCGGTGCAAGTCCGACATAACTCGTCCTTGCCCCCGCGAGGACGAGTATGCGTAGGCATTTCCCCCACGTTAAACAAAAAAAAAAAAAAAACGGTAGACGCCGTCCCACATGGTCTCGCTCTCTTGCCGCTCGAAGAACCGCTTCCAACTAGCGGTCTGAGCACGCCCCACCTCGAGGCGGTAAGCTTCCTTCACGTCGAAGTACTTGCGCAACACCAACTCCTTACGGGCCGGCCGTGCGTTCGGGATCCGCCTCTTCTTCCTCAAGGCGTCTGCCTGGAGGAGAGAGAGCTGTTCGAACCACCAGGCCAATTCTGTCCTCTTCCTCCCGGAGGCCGTTGGCAGGACCGAATCGCAGGTATCCTCCACGGTTTCCACGTACAGATCGACGATGCTGTCCAACGCCCCCTTATCGGTGACCTCAGTCACCTCGGCTGACGTCAGACATCGGTCTGCGAGCAGCTGGGCGAAAGTTCGTTTGAACTCGCCCAGTCTGCCCTATGGGTAGTGTACTTCCGCGTGGAACACCTGATGTCCGTGCCGACGGACCTCACGAGATTCAACTCGAACAGGATCGCCCTGTGGTCCGACGAAGATACACCGTCCGCGACTCGCCAGCCCTCCACTCGATCGAGCAGAATGGTCGAGCAAGCAGTAACATCGACGCAGCTGGAATAGCGCTTTCCGTCCCGATAGGTGTCGAACGTAGGCTCGGACCCCCGGTTCAGCAGATACAGCCCCAGCTCATCAAGCGCGGCCGCAACATCAGTCCCCCTCTGGTCTCCGGACTGGCTACCCCACCAGGTGTTATGGGCGTTCAAGTCCCCGCCCAGCACCACGTTGGCAGGCCCCAACCTCCCCACGACCCAACTGATCCGGTCCAGGTATGGTCCGACGGGCTTATCTGGCTCCAGGTAGACGGATACCACTACTATCTCCTAAGCCCCGGTTCTCAGTCTGGCGACAGAAATGTTTTCAGACGTGAGATCGGAGCATTGAATGATGTTGATGGTATCATCGAACAGTACAATGGCCGCCTTGACAACCTCCCCGGCGTCTCGGCTCACACATTATACTATCCTTGTCCCTGGGTAGTGCCGCATCTCGCCAATCGCACCGATTTACGGCTCCTGGACCATCGCGAACGCCCACCCTCTCTTCGGCGCTTCGCATATCAACTCGGCCGTGGCGAGCCCAGACCTTTGCAGGTTCAAATGCACAGCGTGGTACTGGCGTCGCCCAGTCCGGATATTGCGGTCGGCCCCCGGGGCGCCGTTAGCAATACGCTACCGACGCCCGCGATATGGCGTCCCACCTTCTCCGGACAGGGCACTCCTCGTCGAACGCCCCGTGGTCCCATCGGTCTGCCTTGGCCTTCCGGCAGTTCCGGCAGGCGGGAGATTTCCCGGATTGCCAGTCTGGGCACTCGCTCCTCAGGTGCGGACCGCTGCAACAATGGGTGCGCCGATCTTCACGCTCGGTGCATAACCGCTTGCTGTGGCCGTAGCCGAGGCAGCTCGTGCATTGTACCAGTGGGAACTGGTCCCGCACCCGGACCCACTCGAGGTCCACGTGCATCATTCCCGCGTCGGTTAGGCGGGCCCAGAGCTTCGGCGAGACTCGCAGGACCACATGGGTCAAGAGCGGGTTTCGCGCCCTCTCTTTGGTTATCATAGACTTTTAATTATAAACTTCGGCACGTTATTATGTATTATTTAGTTTCTTCATTGAAATTTACGTAAATAATTTGTAGGAGTTATAAATAAGTAGAATTTAAAACAAGAGTAAGCTTCCTATTATGCTATTGGAAACAATCTTAACAACGCCATCTGACATATCATTTTGTCCATGTTAAGACTGACGGTAGTGACTATACTGTCTTTTAATCACACGGTTTCAATACATATTATAAAAAAAATTTAATTAAGGTGTCCAGTTGTTGTACATTTCAATATTACACATTTTACATAAACTAAGTTACTGGTGGTAGGTCTTTGTTGTTGGAGATCATCCAGGTAGGTACCACCGCAGCGCTTATTGAAACCAACAAACACTAGTATGCAAACATTACTGTGTTCCCGTTTGGAAGGCGTTATAGCTAGTTTAATTACTGGAGTAACCAGACATCTTATATCTCAGACGATGAGCGTAATGTAGTGCAGTGTTTAACATCCTAACTAGCGCCACGTTCTTATGGGCAGGCATATCATGTGAACACATGAAAAAATTTCCAAATATTTTTAAAATAATGTTTCTGTTATATTTCATGGTTTTAAAAGTAAATAGAATGTAGATGTATTCCATTAAAAAAAAGGTCTTAATTAAAATTATATCTCTTAAACTTGGTTTTTAAAAATTTACTGATTGCAACATAAACATTAAAAACATTAGGAATATTAATGGATGTTCCATGGCCGGTCGCCAATTACATTAACCTGCGCCAGTGCCCTCTGTTACGCGATACCAACATTATGTGACATATGTTATATGATACAGATTAAAACAACAACTGTCAGATTTGAAGGTCATCTGTCAAATATAAAACTTTATAGTGCTGTGTACAAAATCGATAAACCGGAACTTGGAAAATAATATACCAAATTGTAATTTTTAAAACATTCTATAAAGCTATCTCGGCATGTTTGAACAATGAAATCTCAAAGATTAAAATTTGTAACTCGAAATTCTTTTTGTATAAGTCACAAAATTTGTTGTATTTCTATAATAATGATACGACATAATAGTAAAATGTTTTTATGGTGGTTAGAATTTTATTTTATTGTTATAAAATAAAAACATTGATTTATTTTTGCAGAAACCATCTTTGTAAAGAACATCGAGCATAAATTACTTAATAATAAACGGTTCACTATTGAAATAAATTCAATTTAACATATTTTACGTGCTTTCTCCTTTTGATAAAATATCTACTTAAGGAAGGTAAACAGTTTTACATTTGCGTTAATATACAGATGATCGTTCACAATATTGTCTTTATGTAATAAAATACTAATAAATGACAAAATAATTATACACTAGAGAATAGCACTTAAAATCGGTATAATTGAATCGCCACGACACTAGTTATTATTTATACTTCTCTGACAGAAGTAATGTATACATTCACATTACGTATTGATTTATTTACTTCAGCATCGCACCGCTTCTGTTACAAATATTGTTCTTAATCACCGTAAGTGAAAGCAAGATTCACTATTTGACTGTGTTTGAATTAAATGTCCACACAGTCTAAAAAGATGCCAACGTTCGATTTAAAATTGTACGTTCGTATAGTGGCTGCCGTTTTCACTGTAAGTACATAACTTTTATTTGAGCAAAAAGTACTACCGGACAAGGACACAATTGACTTGTGGTTAAATGTTCACTGAAGTCGAACATATCTAGAACCATCCGCTTTCAAAGTTATATGCACTAGTACTGCAGTTTCATAAACTAAAACAATATATTTTTTCGCGTAAAGTATCTGTAATCTCTAAATAAAAAATGTATGGTGTTATGCGACTATATTTGAATTACTACTTCTTACCAATAAAAAATACTTCTATGTTTTGTTATATTAGCATTACCAATACAAGTTAAAATTATTTTTATATTGAATCCAACTTTGAATTTTAAAAGGTTTAATTTTTTTTAATGATAGGATCCTCACGACCCACTAGTCCTGCTGTGGTTTGGTATACTGCGATCTTGATTTCTATTTTATTAATCCTTTGCCTACTAAAAAACCCACTGTAGTTATTCCATAAATCCTCAAAAATTTAGAAAACTAACTTTTAGTTATTACACTTTTTATTATAGGCATTTTGATAATACATTTTAGGTTTCGTCTGTGACAGCAATGGCATTTGTACTAGTTCGTCTATTAAATCCCGAGATGTTTTATGATCAGCAACTAGATGGAAGCAATCTTGGTGAGATCAGATGAATTCTTTATTATTTATCAAATGTCACAGTAAAATTGTAGTAAACAATTGTTATGTAAAATATATAAATGGTTTGAAACCAATATTTTGTCATAAGATAATGTTTTAACAGTTTTATGAATTTCATTTTATTCAGAAGGAATTTTATTTTATTTCAACTATTTGTAAGGAATAGGAGTAAAAAGAAAATAACCATATTTCTCAATTCTTATCATAACAAAGTAATTTAACAGTTAATTAGTCATTTACAAATGTGTTTATTACTCTCAACAAATAAATATTCAGATTTTCTTCAAACATATTAATATATTTTTTCAGTAATTCATTATCTAATATCTGGCCTGATGGTCGGCGCCAGTGCTATCGGATTCCTCAACAGCTGTATAATGATGAAACGCAGTGGAGGTAACAACAACCCAAGCATTACCACATGGTTACTGCTGGACTCCTTGTTTGAGACATCACGAGTGGTGTACATTTTCATTTGTGAAGTAGTGCTTAATGGGAATGGAATGTTACAGGGCTACGAGCTGGTCATCAGTGCTGTACAGTACTGTGAGTATTTAGTAGTAACATACTTAACCCAAGATTTGAGATTTAGTAAAAGATTAATATATATAAAAGTTTATCATAAACCATTGTCGCTGACATCTTATTGCCGCTGTAGCTCAGTGATTAATTAGTTATAATTTGATATGGGTGTCCCTTGTTTTATTCTCACAGTGATTCTATAAAACATGCCTTCCTAGTCTATTACAATTGCTGTTTTCTGGTCTATGTATTCTAAGCACTATAGTCACGTTCCTCAGTCATGAGGTTATGACAAAGAAGAAGATTCTGAGCTAGTACCCCACATGATATTCGGCTATATGGTTTACTTAATCTGATGTAAACTTAATATCAGGTACCCATTGTCTATAAAAAGTATAATACTATATCATAATATATAAGTAGCATTGTAAGGAGTTCTGCACAATGATTCAGGATCCAAACCAACCACACCTGCTCTTGGTGCACTCTGATAATCAACAAACAAGCCTCAGGCTCCCACTAACCTGATTTAGGCCAGAGTGGTGAGATAACAGTGTAAAATCCCCCTTCATATGCATCCCTACCTGATTGATGTGGGAATTTTATGGGGAGGCCTATGTCCAGCTGTGGACATCTATCGGCTGATGATAATGATATATAAGTATAAAATATAAACTGATTAGTTTTTCTAATAAAAGTATAATTATTTTCTTTTTGATTAAAGTTATTATTTATTTAAAAAAACTTGTTTCAGTGTTGGACAGCTTCTTTTATTGTCAGATGATACTCAGACATTAAATCGAAGGACAGAAGGAACTGAAACATATTCATTGAAGAGTTCAACTCATTAGGTTAAAAATATAAAGATTTTATTGAACCAAAGTATTCGGAATCTAACTATTGATCTCTGTTTAAAACTATCTAGTATTATTAATGATATAAATCAAATAGTGTCCTAAGGATGGTCAACAATGATTGCCAGAGTTTGACTTGGGTGTCTTCGAAGTAAGAACAGACTGTAGCTGTCCACAGCAGATACTCATTAACAAGTGAGACTGTTGCAACAATTGGCTTATATAAGATAAAATATTTTTTTTGTGTTATAAAAAAAATAATTATTTATAACAATGTCCAATTCCAGGGATATTCAAAAATATATGATTGTTAGATTTATGGATAGATTATTTCACATTTTGTATGGGGTAGGCGATGGTCACAATTTATGCATGCAACTATATATTGTTAGTAGATATGTTCTCAATACGTAATAATCCTAGGCTTAGACTTGCCGTATTCTAGATAATGACAAGGACAATCTCTCTAATAATTCATATCCATAGGTGTAAAGAATATGTTTGATTTTTTATAAAACACCCTGTATATTCTCTTTGCAAAACAAGCGATATAAAATTAACGTTAGCATTCTAATGACGGCTGTGTTAGCTCGTATAACTATATATGCGCACGCGCAATGTGTGTGCGTGCACTTTTTGGTTCCTATTATTTATCATATATCTAAGTTAACTCCCTTCTTCGCCTCTTTACGGAGCGGTTTATTTGAATGTTTTTTTTACGTTCGATGTACTGTAAGTTAGAGAGTGATCGTTTAATAAATAAACTGGTATGCTGTTAGCGAGGAGAACTTTCTGCGAGTATTCGCTCGAACGACTAGCACATCGACTAACAAACACACACAACACTGCACCTATATAATTTAAATTATCTGTGTACATGATCATTGAGACTTCAGCATCACAATTGGTGACGTGCACGTTGTACAATATTGTAGACATTCCATTCCAATATATTTCTAAGTAAGTTGTACATTAGTCTTAAGTCTATCAGAGACTGGCACAGCATTTATATTCCCGCCGAATATTTTTCTTTATTATAACTGAAATAATCATACTCTTTAATAAATAACTTGTATTATAAGATTTGAAATATTAAAATTTATATATGATATAATGTTGATTAAATGATTATTTGTGCTGTATGTAATGTCTCGTGTTGGAAACAAAACTATCGCACACATATTTCCCGTCTCTAACAATATTCAAACATGAGTTGGGACTGAGTCAACAAGTAGTAACACCCTGCAGGCTTTATCTCGTTCGCAGCAATCGTTAAAGCCATTGTCTCGGCACTTTGAATGTTTACGAAGCAATTATTTAACTTGACTTTAATGTTGTCTTCCTGTAATAAAACTTTATAAGGCGTTGTGTACCATCCGAATTATGATTTAATTTGTAATTTATTTCATTCGGCACTTTGGATACTCTCAAATTGTACTAGTCGACTAAATTATATGCCATCGTGCGTAGGGTATTCATTTATTGACTTGTTGAAACCTGTTCGATTTATTAAAAATGTTCAAAATAAAAGTCTCGTTTTCATTTTATCCTCTTTAATCTGTGAGTTGCCGTCCAAAAATATAATGCGCAATCGGCTATCAACGCTCCAACAGGCTACGGAGTTACAAAAGTGCACTTTAATCCGCGCTACCAACAAACTAGGGGAATGCGGGAGAGACTCACGCGCAGCCTCCGCGCAACGCGTCGCCGATTCAACAACACAACGTATAAATACAATGAGTCCAACAATCGCTACACCGCTCTGTTTGTACACCGTACAAATTATATTGCAAAACCATCGACATTTCCACAAGGCCCGATTGAAACAAAATCAACAGATCAACACTCGATACTTGTGAGACTTACATAAACAAATCACCGGCGCGCGCCCCGACCGACTCCAATTTAATCATACCTACATTACAACGTTACCCTGTACACTCGCAGACACAATGCTCATCCAATGTGTGAATAGGCCGATCGCTGCCGCCCTGCGCCGTGCAGAACGCGTGCGCGGGAAAACTTTGACAGCTATCTGTCACATGTCAAATAGACTTTTTATCTACAAACAATACATCCGCGCACGCGTTACACTTTACAGGACCAGTTACAATTGTCAATAATATTTTTTGTAAAAATATGCTCTCCCGGGGGAAAAATTTTTGTCCAGATCATTTTTGATAATTTCATATAACACTTTTAAAAAAATATCATTACTTCTCGTAGACCGAACTCGAACCGCAAATGGCACAAAACAAAACCGTCGACTCGGCAACCATTGCAATTGATAAACAAGATAAAAACTTTCTAATTCAGCTAAAACTATTGATCGTTTTATGAAAATACTTATAAATCATTTATATTTAATGGCACTATAAAATATATCTGTTGCTTTAATTACATTTGTGACGTCATTTGACACATGGGTTTAATGCTTCCGACAAAGTTGCATTGCCAACGCGCGCCCTACTCACTATACGTACTACTTAATGTAAACCTATGAAAATTTCAGCATTTACTTCTGTGCAGGCTTATCGATAAAGAATACGGATTTAAATGTTAAACAAATAATATTCAGGACTATCATCATTTTCCGCCATAACACAATCAAATTATATTGAAAAATAAAAACCAACTTCTATGACTAAAGATAAATACAAAATATATAGAATTTTTCTTTTTTGATTCATTGAAAGCATTAACACCATTCGCGATACGAAAATGTATTTACTGTTTGGTGCCGCGCGGGCGGTGACGGAACCGAACGCAAGATCCATACGCTCACGCAGCACCGCTCGCAGCGACATCAGCAGCGCCAACACCGCGCCATCTCAATAAATTCACAAATCTCACAACCCGCCGCAAAGATCATTAATTTACAAACGTGAATATAATCTTATTTATAGTTATATTACAATCTGCACTACACCTGAGATCCAAACTTCAGGAACTTAAGGAGCCAAGTCATAAAAGAACGCGGGCTCGCACAAGCGGCGGTGAAATTAAACTGGGAAACGAATAAAGTGCAACATCAACTAAACCATCGAGCACTATCTACACAATAATATTGTCATGTAATTATTAACAATATACTACAACTCCGCGTTTATTTTCCTTCTTCAAGCGAACTACAAAAATATGTTTAAATCAAAAGAAAATATACAACGTACACCGCTAGGTGGCGCCGGCGATACGTTGCGCACGCGCAGTAGACGCACAACAGACAATCAAAGTAAAACATAATCACCTCATGTGGAAGTGCTGCAAATAGATTTGCCTATGATTTAAACTAGTTATTTAACGAATGCATAATAATGCTTTAAAAAAAACAAACTCAAAATATCTATTTATAAATATGTTCATCAGTAATCTGTTGTTAGGATAGGTTGTCGTCAGCAGCATCGTCAGCGAGCTCCGCGAATATATTTGTAAGTGTCTTATTACGTACTCACAACAAATGTATTCGCAGGTCAGCCACGACACCGAACGGTGCGCGTGCGCGCGTGCGCCGGCGCCGATATGTCTCCGCACTGCAGCGCTACGTTACATCAACAACTTACACTACATCACTTAAAACTACACTATGAACAGTTCAAAATCTCAGAACGAGAGCGACGTGCGTATTCGTTACATTATAAAAGATAAAATTTGTCCGTTTGTACCGAACGCAAATTGGCCGGGTGAGAGTACTTACTACTCGTCTACGTATATAGATAGGAACAAAGGCGGCCGGGAAAGACGCTTAGATATAGCTTTTGGCACCACCTTCTCGACCTTCTTTCCCCACCACATGGATCACAAAGCGTACGACGCTACCGACTACAACACTTTTGGCCACTTGCAAGCCGCAAAACATTCGAACAAGCTCGTCACCACTCGTAAAGGGTTTGTAAATGGATCACGTCATCATGTAACGTAACACACACATGATGTGGTGTAATATAAATTATGATACACAACATCTCACTGTACATAGTGTTATGAGTTTACTATTTGCTATGGAACCGCTTGCTACACATTATGTAGACGCGACAGGCAGGTGCCGCGGGAACAAATCTATGGATGATGTGGACCTACGTATCCGCGAGGCAGACACCGCCCCTCTAGTGAAGGGTGCGGTTTGAGCGAATGTCTATATATTTGAAAGTTTCAACGTCCTATTATATATATCGGGCTAACGGGCCGGCGCGAGGAGGGGAGCGGATTCACGGCCTAGCTAGAAGTTCTGCTGCCGTTTTCGCTTGAGGTGTATCGCGTCGAGGATGGGTCGCCGCTTGCGGTCGTAGCGCGCGCGCAGCTGCTCTATCTCTGCCTCCATCTCGGCGTCCAGCCGAGCCATGCGCACCTCCAGCTCCCCCTCCGACAGGTACGCCAGCTGCCGCACACACATAAACACGCACAAGTTATTACGTGTACCATTCAAATAATGAATCGACGAGACGTGCAGGATATTCAACTAGTGAACGAGACACCCGCTCATGAGAGCTGTTGGTATAAAACACCTCATTGCACTTATCACCATAGGATATAAGATGATACGTATCATGCTACTGTAGTAATGTACGTACGATACCCTTGCGGTAATTAAGAATGCACATTCTAGACTCATCTTCCACAAGAAATACCTACCACTGATTAATATACTAATCTCATGCATTGGGCGGAGCACACCAGTAACCATCAGCTTATCCACGTTCAGTAAAGTTAACTAACCAAATTTCATACAGAATTTATTTATCTTTTAGGAAGAAAATTATAGCGTTATTGAAACATGGTACACGTTGTAAGTGATTCCTCCGATAACGAGAAAACATGTTTATGGAAGTTTGAATAGAATAGCAACAAAAAAAATTATTTTCTAAACTACACGTACTGCTATAGCTTAGTAGACAGTAGTTTAATTGATCGCAGTAATTAATTTCCCTGCGTTGCCTGAGAAAGAAGCTGTAAAGAAAATGAATGGCGATAGTGCCCCGTAAGTCCGCAAAACTATTTCGTATTGCAATATATACATAGATTTCTTATATATAAAGAGGACGGTTAGGGTTTGTTTAGTGACGTCATAATGAGTGACGTAGTACGTGAAACAACTCTCTCACACACACACACGGAAGCATGGAGGCGAGCAGGTGTTGGACGAAATAATACTGAAGCAGTGTTTTATTATTAGTTAGATAATGAGTGGATTTAAATGTATAAAAGATGTTATATAAAATGTACATATGATTGTTTATTTATAAAAAAATTGCATGTGTGCGACAGTTTGTATTTTATATTTTGTTTTACATGAAGAACAAATTGTTCTTCTTCTTTCTTTCTCCTGCCCTGGTCCCACTTTATGTAGGGTCGGCACAACATGTTCTTCATTACCGAACATGTTGTAAATAGTTTTGGCTAAACTTTTTACGACCGGCCGCCTGCCTGACATCAACCCTCTTTTTGGGAATCTTTGGGGACTTTTTTTTTTTTTTTCATTTGTATTTCGCTGTTGTTACTAAAATTCACAAATGTACATAACTTAAATATTAAAGTCATTGGTACATACCGAGATTCGAACCCGCGACCTTCGGATTGAAGGCCGCACGCTCTAACCATTAGGCCAGCGAGCTACATGAAGAACAAATTGTTAATTTTTTTTTCTTTTTTTAATTTTAGGACTTTTAATTAACAATTATGACACTCTCATCGTACTATAAATAAATTCCATTTCCAAAATGTTATTGTCCCGAAACCTTAATAGTTAGTAAAATAGTATAAACTTGAAGAGTTGAGTGCTCTAGCCTTCTCGGAGCACGGAGAAGACAGAACCCTGTGATATGGACTGATGTGTAATTGATTTATGAGGAGATTGTCCATAAGCGTTTTCTTACTGCTCCCGTTCCGAACACACTCCTGTTCAAGATTCGTACTCTATGTGTGAAGATTTTAATAATGAATAGTAAAAAAGTTGATATGTGCAGTGAGTATTGTAATTAGAGTAGAAGAGAACGAGTTAGTTGCAAACGGGGCGGAGCGGGGCGGGGCGGACAGGGTGTGCGGACTTACGGGCGCTGTGCGAGTGCGCGTGCGCGAGCGGCAGCAGCGCGACGACGTGCAGCTGACTTACGAATTCGAAGTTGCCCTCCTCCACTAGCGCGCGCTGCAGGATCGCGCCGCCGGCTCCCGCGCCTGCGCCCGCCGCCGCCATCTCCACGCTGCACACGAAACACATCTTTAGTTAAACATGACATTTATAAAAGCGTACGTGCGTCCGCCTTGTGGGACACCTCAGTCTATCCAGCGCTTATTCATTCAAAACATGAAATTTTTTATTTTTTTTTGTAATTTCATGGATTTACACATAACTATGATTCAACTTATGATAGGATATTAACTTTGATGACAAAGCATACTAATGTAATCTGTATTGACGGTATGTTTATCTGTCGTACAGTAATACACTCACCCCCTGATATCATCCGCGGATGGCGGCTGGTGCGCGAGGGTGCCATTATTGACTCCGCGGCCCAGCTCCTTCTTCTCAAAGTGTTCTAGGAATAGCGGACGGTACTTCGGCCGGTTGGTGTCCATCGGGTCAGTGTCGTGCCCTGAAGAATGTTGCAAATACAGATAATATAATATTCTGTATTTCATTGATAGTGACTGATATATGTTCCGAGCCATAGGCGCTAGTAATGATGGCTTTTATACATCACTAAGATAAACTGTGAAGAGCAGTAAACTTTAAGAGTCGCGGCGCACGTCTCGTTGACACCAGCTAAATAGCAATGTTGATCTGGTAGATTTCGCAGTCACTTTTACAACCGTATCACCCACGGTCTCAGTAGGTAAAATTTAAGATCACTGCTTCTACCCACCAGAAATCAAGGTAGCTGTGAATACACCTCCCATCATCAAACACCATAAAAAGCAACAACAAATAATTTATTGTTGTTACAGCAAAATATTATGATATATATGATAATGGCTACATATAATGTAGGACGTCATTCCGCCAGAATCAGCTGGACTACAAGAGTCTGCGATCACAGAATCACATAAGGAGGAAGACATTGAGCATGGTCCATAAGCAGTTTGTAGACCAGGTGATGATGATGGCAACGGTACTAACTCTTCATGGTGGCGAGGTCGGGCTCATTGATGACCATGGTACCGAGGTCCGCGACCAGGTCTGCGGTGGCGGTGCCGTCGCGCGCGGGCACCAGCGTGCCGTCGCGCTGCTTCATGGTCGCCTCGCTGTACCCGTCACCCTGAAGCATATTAACATAATGTGTGCCGTCAAGTTTTTTTTACTGGTAACGGAGTTATCGTACTACTCTGTCCATCATTGAATAACGTCTGTAGGGTAGTTTTTAAAAATGGAATAGAAATACCGAAATAAAAAAACAACTATTAAAGTCCACGGCCAAGTTTATACCAAGAAACAAAGGGGACGCCCACAGGAAACTACCAGAGGTACGCCTCCCTCATAACAACGTGGCGCTATTTGAGATGGTATGCACAGCACCACATTGTCCCCATCACCTGGACACATAAGATGATAAGTCTTATTACCCCAGCAATTTCAATAGCCACACGACCTTTACCGAAACGTGTTAATAATAGGAGCTGCGGTGGCATGGTACCCTCCACCAAGCGGTCTTCGGCAACAGAGACCTACCATCAGTAAAGTTGTATGTCTGTTACGCAACGTCCCCCCTCCCCCATGTATCTACTGTTATTATAATCCTCACCGCTCCGAAGGTTTTGGCGTTGTTGCAGTTCTGCTGCGCGCTCCTGAACGCCTGGCTTTCGCGGATCTCGCGAGCCTCCGCAATCATGGTACTTAGGATACTGGGGTGCTTCGCATTGCCTGCAAACGATAACCACCTGTAGTCCAAACCATACCCGCCTTCTATTATATCCGTCCATTATATGAAGGTTGGACCACTTCTTTCAGCAGAACCTTAGTGCTTATAAGCCTTCGAAAACTTCTGCCACACCACCACGACAGGGTAGGGAGCATATGTAACTTTAAATAGTGCTCAACAGCACATGCCTGAAGAAGTCTGTGTCTAGCAATGGAAAGATGGATAGATGGTGAGCAAGCATGACTCACCAATGAACTCGTGCGTCAGTAGGTACTCCGCTGTCGCTCGTTCCTCAGGATTCTTGACCAAACATTGACTCACGAAGTCTATGAACTCTGGGGACCACTGGTCTGGTTCTCTGTTGATAAAATAAACCTTATCACCGTAATTTTCCAATGAATACCTTAAGTCACAGAAAGAAATTAAAAGCCTGATAATTTTTAATGTATCATGAAGATGTCGGCAAGTTCCAACCGGAAACGGACTTGTAAGGTCGACTTTTGCATGGTTATATCGACCGATACATATTCTGTGCTTAAACTTGTCCAGATGAGGATGAGAAAGTCCTTTAAGAATAATAACTCTTTAAGTTTTCTTTTCAAAAGGTAATAATGTTCGATATTATTGTTATAGAACTGCTAACATCGGCTGAAGTTGAACGCGCGAACACACACGCAGCCACACACACGCACGCACGCACGCACACACTCAAACAAACGCGCGCACACACACACGCGCACACATACACACACACGCGTGCATACTGACCTGAAGGAGGGTGGCGGCTTCGTTGGTATCATAAATATCGCGCGCATGGGGTGTATGTCGCCGTAGGGCGGCTTGCCCTCCGCCATCTCCAGCGCGGTGATGCCGAGCGACCAGATGTCCGCCACGCAGTCGTATCCGATCTCCTGGATCACCTCCGGCGCCATCCAGAACGGTGTGCCGATCACCGTGTTGCGCTTCGCCATCGTGTCCTGCGTGATCACATTCATTTACATTATTTTCATACGTTCTAGGCATAGACAAACTAAATATTTTAATTGACGTACAATTATAATGAAGGATACCTTTTGAGGGGTGTAAGGGATCCCGCACAAGAACTTACGGAACCCAAGTCAACTTTATGAGGCTCTGGCTCCGACAAACCCGCACTAGGCCAGCCTGGTAGAAAATAACCTAAATTATCCCCCCCTCCCGCCTCCTCCCTATGAAACCTTACCCGATCGATGTGGGGATCTTCGGATGTTCACACTCGAGGTATTGAGATATCCATCATAAAACCTTGAGGAGAGGTGTCGTAGCCTAAAAGATGTCTAAATAGTTATGTAACTACTTCTCAGGATATGAGCGCGTTTAGTAGTCATTTTGACTGTTACAGCTCATCTGATACTGAGCTCGTGGACCTGGGTCCAAGGCCTGTATCATGTAACTGCGTGTTCGTGACCTTTATGAATGATACTGACCGTCAACTGCCCCGCCACGCCAAAGTCCGCAAGTTTAGCGTGTCCCTCGGTATTGAGCAATATATTCCCCGCCTTGATATCCCGATGGATCTTCCTCCGCCGGTGCAGGTACTCCAGCCCCTTCAGCGTGTCTATGAGGATGGTTGCGATCTCGTCCTCCGACAGCGTCTTCTTCCGCAGCCGCATGATATCCGAGACAGAGCCTGCGCCACAGTATTCCATTACGATCTGAAATTATATTATCTCCAGTAATTCTTTGATATAGACACTTAAGAATTGTTAAAGAACAAAAGATGATGGAAGGAGATTAGGTTATGTCATGTGAACCCACATCAACCTAATGGTTTTGGTTTGCGAATAGAGGGTTGTTAGGAACTCGATGCTGCAAACCATTTTCTATTCCAGCATGGGTCAATTGCCCTGGATGTCACTTGCCATCGGGCGAGCGATCACCTCGTCTGATGTGTCCGTTTTATCAAATTGATCAAAGAGAGGGCACCTTACAAATTTGGATAACATTACCCATAAGTCCGTGTTCTTGAAGTAGCTGCCGTAGTACTTGACGACGTAAGGACTATCGCATTGCTGCATGATGGAGATTTCCTTGATGATCTCCTGTAGATCCGTGTCCACCGGCACCTGTTTGATCGCCAGCACCTGCCCGCTCTCCTTGTGCAGTGCCTGCAAACATTTAAAAAGTTTATATGTCTTGTGTCTGTAACAATTTTTCATCGTGTAAAATTATTAAATACATGCAAAGGAAAGGGCCAGCGTTCAGGAACATCCTGCTCCTTGCATATTATCGATTTAGAAAAGTTACCATAGAATAGCTGGTGAGAAATGGTTGAATCACTGAAGATGGTGATAATGAAAAAACCAGATACCTTGTAAACGCTTCCATATGAGCCCTCGCCGAGTTTACAGATGATGTCGAAAACCTCTTCGGGCTGCCGCGTTAGACTTTCTTCCGATAGTTTCTTCAACTCACTGCAACAGACAAATGCATGCGTAAGTGATATTCATCAGTGGTAGGTCTCTGGTAAGAGATCCTTACCATAGGATACCGCAGCACCTGTGTAACTGTCTGTAGACAACACCTAGTCTTTGTGTAAAAAAGCGGCAGGTAGGTTTACCATTAGGTAAACATTCCGCTTCCTTCTCCGTTTTTTTTTAAATTCATGTATCATCATCATCAGCCTATAGATGTCCACTGCTAGGCATAGATCTCCCCAAAGATCTCCTCCTACAGTCAGCATGGACTCCGGTACCGCTGGGCAATAGAGGCTATCAAATGTAGAGGTTCATATGGGAGTATTAGAGCCATTTCCAACACCGTGACCCAATGCAGGTTGGCGAAAGCTAGAGCCTCGTTTGTTGATTAGCAAGGTGCACCGCGAGCAGGTGAGGTTGGCTTAGGTCCCATGCGTTGTTGTGTGAGACAACTTATACCTTGAGTTAAATATTTAACACCCCTTCTTTTTATGTGTGGCGCTAATAATGATCGAAGCAAACTGCGTTATCCAGTGTCCAGACGACCAATTACAAAACCTTGGACTGTGTCCACATCGACATGGGTAAATCGTAAAATTAACAATGTAATAATGTGCATCGTCCTCTTATTATTTCACTTCATATTAAAACACTCAACAATAAAACCTAAGTATTTCTTTTTAAACATATACACTACTTAACTAATAGGAAATTAGTTCACATACTATATGCATATGCGGGAGGAAAACCGCAATTATAACATTGGAATTTCCTATTTGCGTGTACAGGGCTTGCTGGTGAGTTGCTCGTCACACGCACTCGGATTTATGGAAACAACAATAAAATGCAAACTAACACTTTACGGATATTTTGACTGAATATATTGCCTCAAGTCAGAAATGGGGGGACACGAAGAAGAACCACAGTTACCGATATAGCCTTACTAAAAATACTTGCACTAACAAAGAACACATTGAAACGTGTCGTAACGTCGATGGACGTTGGAGACCTGAAGCGCAGGAATGGTGACCTCGCTCCGGACAATGTAGTGTCAGCATTCCATTCACTGGGTGGGACAGACGACGTTGAAAATCGGTGGGAGCCACTGGACTTAACCGCAGACCGTGTTTTGAGGAATACGTTACAAGAGGTCGTATCCTGCAGTGGACATTCATCATCATTCGTCGGTTGTGGTGGTGAGGAACAAAAAAATACAGAATGTAGCTAAAATTGGGAGACCGTCTAGGTAATTTCTACCTCAACGCAGCTTAAGGTCGCTGTAGCTAATAACTAAAATAAATATCTAGTCGCAAAGCGATGTCCCTAGCACCATGTTGCTATTGTTAGGAGCATCACTTACCATCAGGGACACGTCCTCGCTTCGTAGCTTCCTGAACAAAGAAAACAAACCCAACATCCACAATCTCGTAATCTTGAAAACGTACGTAACTGCATTTATTATCATACTATTACAGCAATGGAAGAATTTAAGTGAATACAATTTACATGGGTCGACGACCGCTTATCAGGTCGAGCTGGCACCAACCAGGCATTTTAAAGTCCCGTTTCGACATATGATTTATTACAAATATCTGACTAGAAGTAGAGAAAGTCGACTTCACTTGTAACTCACGGAACCCAAGCCAACCACACCTGCTCTGGCGCACCTGGCTAATCAACAAACGAGGCTTTGACTCCCACTAACCGTCGTTGGGCCAGCGTGGTGGGAAATGGCACAAATCCCCTCATATGAACCTCTACAAACGGCGGTCTTTAGAGCCCCGCGATACCGGAGGCCATGCGGACGGTGGACCGATCGATGTGTAGATCTTTGTTGGAGGCCTATGTCCAGCAGTGGGCGTCTATCGGCTGATGATGATGAACATAAGCGTAATTGAGTCTCGAATCATACACTCTAATATACATTATCTGAATGTGACCAACTAAGATCATTGCAAGATATATTTTCATCTCTAAATATGAAACAGTTGGTTTACAATGAAAGGAATGAAAGTGAACGTGAGCAAAACGAAAGTAATGGGTTTTGAAAGAGAAGAATGTGTGACAGACTGTGACATTGTGATTGAGGGACAACAAAGTGGAACTAGTGGAAGAATTTGTATATCTGGGTTTACAGTTTACGAGTGATACCAAGTGTGATGGTGATATTGAATGAAGAGTTTTGAAAGGGAATCAAGTTAACGGGGCACTTCATAACTTTATGAATAGCCGGAACGTATCACAGAGAGCACGACTGGCTGTGCATAGAGACGTATTGATCCCCACACTGATGTATGGCAGAAGAAACTTGAAAGTGGGAACAATGCTGCGGAGATGAGGAGCCTGGGAAGTATAACTGGAGTGAATCTGATGGACAAAGTGAGGAACAGTGTGATAAGGGAGCGGTGCGGCGTGGTTGAATGTGTAGTGACAAAGATAGAGAAAAGGACGCTTAGATGGTTCGGCCATGTAGAAAGAATGGATGAAAGAAGATTAATTAAAGAAGTATACAAGGTAAGAATGATTGGACAAATCGGTGCAGGTGGACCTAGGCGGACATATTCCGATCAAATCGAAGATGTCCTAAAGAAAGGCCGCGTCAAGAGTACTCGCAACCGACGAGCATGCATGAAGCCGCTCATGAAAGTGGAGGAAGCCAGACAGGTGTCCCAGCATTGTAGCAAGTGGAGAGAGGTGGTGTCTGCCTACCCCATAGAGGAGGATGCGTGATATATATGTATATATGTATGGTTTACAATATGAATATAGTAGGTAGCTTTCAGCCTTTTAAAAAGTCTGGCGTCATAACTGGAACTGGTGCCTGCCATGTAACAAGACAAGTGTTTAACCTCCGCGTCAGGGAGCAAAATTAAAGTTTCTTCTCAGCAATCAAGTTATTTTTTAATATATTAATGAAGCCGTGATAATTCGGTTCGCAAGGCGCTCTTAGAGAGATGCTGATTCGATTCGCTTAAATTGAGCATCCGGAGAAAGAAAACATCGTGAGGTGACCGACATGTTCCAATAACAGCAGCCACCTACCAGCTCCCATTTAACCAAGGTGGTAGTTAAATGGCTTCGACTGTCTCCTTGTGAGGGTAGGCCCGAGTCCCAGCAGTAGGATCATTATGTAGGCTGTTTATTATAATCAAGCTATTGAGTGAATAAGTCGTTGCATACCATAGTTACTGAAGCGCACGTAGCAGGGCACGTGACGGTAATGGTTTCTGATGAACCCACATGCCGGCCGATTAGGGCCGACATCGCATCGAACTAAATAAGGTATCGAATACAACATTATAGACTATTTCAAATGTTTCTCCGATTACTCATAAAACCGAACAAAGCATCTATCTATACGATGTTTCAAAACAAAGAATTTCTTAAAAAAAAAAAAAGTTTGTTTATTTTTCTCTATAAAAACGGATTTTTCTCGTGGAACAGACTGTCTAGATAAGAACCACAGCAGCTCCTAGTACTGGTAGTTTGAAGGGCGTCGCAAAGCGATTGATTGCGACAAGCACTATATACGTTGCAGTGTATATCATCCTACCTAATATTATTATAGACAGACGTAAGTTCATAGTCGTCCGTAATGTTCTGGTGCCAGTCCATCTTGTATTGCGATACAAATACGGATGTGCATCTGATGTTGGATATGTCAGAGGCGGGCGATATTTGTGTGGTTAGGATGTAGGACGCGGCGCGGTTCGGACACGTCGCCTATATTTAGTCCGCGACCGCCGGGACACCTCGCCGCGGCTCCATCTTTGTTGCCGGAGGAAACACTCCGTCCCGCAGACACCGACGGAAGTAGCCCACCATTTGTTCTCTGATAATAATCCAACAAACGAATCGCCCGTCTTTTTCCATAAATTGTTCAAGTTTCATGAATGAAGTGGATTTCCTATTTCTCTCAATGGATATTTTAAATGAGACTGCAATCAGAAAAATTGTTGAAACTGTTTGATAGAGGGGTGCGCAGTCCGGATTCGCGGATCCTGTATTGTATGAAACGTAATAGGTAGATTAAACGATTAAGAAGCATTAAACAATACACTTAACAGTTGATTTTATTATGACAACCTACTAATGGAAATGACATATATACCTAAGAGACAACAGCCCCCCAAAAAATTGGAATAAAAGAAGGCAATCTACTACCCTCTCCCCCACCACACACAAATAACGACAGCTTTGTCACAAGTTCCACATATGTATTGTAGTTTCCAACCAGCTTTAAACAATTATGACCGATTTTATATCTAAATGACTCCGTGAACCTCTGAAGACTATCAGCTGTTTTATTGTACTTTATCATGTTTCTTTATCATTAAAATACACTGGTTTCAAGTGTGTAAAACCACATCAATTCAGTGAAACGAAATTTTTACACAAACGTTTATGAAAGAACAAAATTCATGCAAACGAGTTATTCAAGTTTGTGTCCTTTGCAGCGGAGTCCAAAAATTATTTATTCATTCACATTTTACAGGCGGCTGTTACAACTGCCGGGGCGAGGTCAAGGCCAGCTCGGGAGACCAGAGCCGCGGAGCCGCGCGCCCGGCGTACCCGGGTATTGTTTCATATACATACAGCAACACTTGCTAATATTATCCGATTTCTATATATATATAATAACTATTCAGTGATTAAAGACAAAAAACAAGTTTATATTTATCTAAACTATGAAAATGTGATGTTTATCATGACATCCCATTTTGTAACACACTATACATGTACATTTGAAAGATTCCCATTCGTTAGTGACCGTTACAAATTAAACAGGAAACGTTGTAAACGTTTACAGAAGGTTCTTATCTTGTCAAGTTCAATGTTAGCCACATTATCACTAAAACTAAAACGCCTCCCCCACACGATATCACCGCAAACAAAATAACCATTGAAACGGTAACGGTACGCACTGACGCACGACACGACACGGCACGACACGACACGACACGACACGACACGACACGGCACAGTCGCCGAACAATAGCCACGGGTAATAACGGTTTCTAATTACAACACTGAGAATCTATGGGAGATAGTTCTATATAATGGGCATTATTATATTATGATGGTAATACTAATCGATGCATATCACCCACGTCTCGATTTCACCCATCACCCATCACCATTGCGGTCTAAAGAAAGCTACCAGCTACTTTCAAATCGAAAAATATGCAATTCATCCATCACCGTAGCTTTCTGACGGTTTTAATAAATATATCACCAAAGTGAAATTTATAAAAAAAAACCCTGCTGTATAGTAAGTTTCAATACGATTTAATTGCTTTACCGACTGTTGGTCGTACTAGTAACCAAAACGATCTATGCAGTTACTATAAAAGTACTATTATTACGTATTCGAGTTTAGAGAATTAGAAGTTGTGTGAAAATAATAATAATTCGTTATAATCATATAATGACTTGTCAAATGAATGATGACCTCAGAGAATCTTCCTTATCTATGTATCGAAAGAAGTAACTACAGCTATAAAATATTCGTTAGATTAGTGTATAGTGTATAATGTATAATACTAAAATCAACATAGTGCCAATGCACACAACAATTAAGCGCATCTCAATGCACAGCACACCTCTTGATAAAATAACTAGCAGTTTGTGATACCGGAGTATAACTGCATAATGCGATACGCAACCAGATGTATGATTACATGCACGTAATGAGGCGAAGGCAGTAGAAAAAAACGTATAGGGGTGTAACTGACCGCAATCGTCGACCAGCTGTTCAAACAAAAACTTGAACTCGCATACAATGAGGATGCGCCGGTGCATTGTCCGAGCTGTTCCAGCCTGTATCGCAACTGCACAAGGTACACAACTGTATACCAAACGAGCCCGTGCGACATCAACATATTATCTTACCGTCACGTCATACAACTTATATGTGTGTGCATATGTACGAGTGTATGTGTTATGGAACTGCATACTGCCTGCGAGTATGCCCCCGCTTTCTTAAGTGTAATCTTTTAGTTTTGATATTAAATCCCACGGCCTTTTACCCTTACTTAAGTATAGTATTGTAAAAGTAAATAAATTATACCGATTTCGTCAATTAACTGTCAAATAAGCTATTGTGTAAAATGCATAGTGTTTAAGAGTGAACTATACAAAAGCTGCTAACACTTAAACTTACAAACTATGGGTATGATTATCGATCAATAACCCGATTCATAGTTCGTGGACTAGTGTTAACTCTGAATGGTATCTAGAATAAGAAAACAAGTTTTGAAGTTTGTCCCTAAACAGAATTGATAGTAGTCAAGTGTGTGTTTAAAAATCACAAAAATAGATCATTTACAAAAAGCAAGGCTACATTTCAAAACTCACTATACAAATCTCGATCTGTGCCATGTATACATAATTATATAAAAACTATAACAGGCAACAGAGATCATTGTAACAAACGGAAGCATGCATTGCGGGACAATACAGCTTCATCTTTAATGTTTTGTTCCTTTGTTTCTTTGTTGGATAGATTGACAGCATCGATATTAAGTTAAAGCTAAAATACATTCACAAAGTGTCGAGAGGTAAGAGTGGTGGTGAAAGATTAATGCACATCGAACTATAAGTAGCCAAACAATAAGAGAAAGTAATGGTAACAGAATATTAATTGAGACAACTTAGTCACAACATTGTGACGTTACTTAGAACATTTGCACAGCAGCACTCGCAGTTTGTAGAATCGAGACCAGATGTTAATACGTCAAGCTAAAACCTTAATATGGAGATTATTCCATGCGAGATAATGTTCTTAGAAAGAACGAGCGTTTGGTGCCAGAATCGAAAAGAGGAAGTAAAAGCAATATCAACAGCGGAGGAAACTGAGGCGGGGTTGCGGAATGTCGCGCGCCTGTTTACCTCGAACCAGTGATTCATTGGGATAGGGAAGTGTGACGACGTCTGCGCACATTCCTACCGCCAACGATGTGGGCTTAGCTAATTGTAAGACCAATATAATTTAAATACATTATGAAAAAGTTATAATTGAACCTGGCAGAGTATGAAAGTGCTGGTGACTGTTGCAACCTTTGCTACAAGGTTCAGATTTTCTAATAAACTCATATTCTAAATGGATGAAAAGGAATGCAACGTTGTGTCGAATTTTGTCATCATCTTCATCATCATCAGCCGATAGGCGTCCACTGCTGGACATAGACCTCCGCCCAAGACTCCCACATCGATCGGGTAGAGATTTATATGAGGGGATTTGGATCATTTTCCACCACGCTGGCTCAATGCGGGTTGGCGGGAGCCAGATCCTCGTTCATTGATAAGCAGGGTGCACCACGAGCAGGTGAGGTTGGCTTGGGTTCCGTAAGTTGTTGAGCGGGAACCTTTGACCTCAGTAGGATTTTGTATTTTAAAAGAACTATCGGCTTCAAATTGCATCGATTAGAAGAAATCAAAGCTGTTCCATTTGACTGATCTAAAAGATGGCCCATAAGGAGTATATATTTTAAATAGCAAAAGATTTGTATACAGTGTAACCCCCGAGAATTCAGATTAAATATTTCCTTATCAGTAATTGCATTTCCGGTCTGTTCACAAGCCATACTAAACATTTTACCGAAGTACAAACGCAAGATTGTGTATGGAAGCAACATTTACATTGTATCTTAATATCCATCGTAAAAGCTTGCAAGTTTAAAGTTACAATCATTATTTAAAGTAATGATTAACGTTTAAGTTAAGACATAGAACTTTATCGATTCAAGGACATTTACAGCAACTGTACATATGTCAATTACAATGTAATGTAATATTAATGAAGTATGTATTAACCAATAAACTATCGGAAGACCTACTTGTACACTTATTTTGAAGTAAATATTTTTAGAATTCCACAATTTTTTTTACAAAAATGTAACAAACCTCTGTGCCCGTTATTAATTATTTAACACTTTTTATATCTACGGATTTAAAATCACCTCAAAATGAAGACACTTATAATCTAGAAGACACGAAACTCACCCTTGCGGGCGCTCGTTCGCGTTCATCCTGTCGTCGCGGCGTTTCTTGCATGTGTTGCAACTCAGAGTGGGTGCACCGCCTTCCCATAACCCACTCTTCCAGAAAACTAAACGACCTTCAGCATCCATTAGGTAACTGACACGACAATCTCATATTTTCTAATACAACAATAACAAAACACCGCGTACGTTGAGTTTTATCGATACTATAAACAAATAACACTTTCTACATTTGTGTAATAGTAGTAAAGATTATTCTAAAAAGTATTAAAAAGGCCGATAGCTGTGAAGTCACTGAGTCAACGACTAATGTCAGATCTTTATGTAACGTATAACAAGATGAGCGGAAAACAAACAACAAAAGTAAATCCAAAAATAGCCACGTGCGCCCGCGGATGCTGCGCGGCTGCTGCGGCCCGAGCGCTCGGGTCGCGCCGCGATACAAACTTCCCGCGCGCCGGCTCCCGGAGCACTGCCTCCGTCTCCGCAGCACCAGCCGCGACACCAGCCCGCCCGTGCACGCGCCGCCACCACGTTACCACCCGAACCCACCGTCCTTACCGCTTATCGCACATCAAAACACAAATAAATCAAATTTGTCCATAAAATTGAAATCTCGTAACCGTAAACTCCGATCGAAGATTTCATGGCAGCTTTAGTTTAGTTTATGTAAGCGATTACGCCGTTTATTCAGACTAAGTAATAAAATATTACATTCTCCATAATATTTATCTCGATAAAGATTTTTGTAAAACTATTGATCAAATAAGATATAAGAATACTGTCGACATATAACGAGAGGTGACACGCAAACAAACACACTACAGCCTACGCATCCCTAGTGACCCCCGGACTAGTGACATTTTGATGTAATATCGACAAAAACAAAAATGTTATATCTATAAAGATATGTCTACTCCCATTACATATAGTAAATCGTTATCGCAACCTTGGCAATGGATTCTTTGATACCCTTGCCTACAACTACGTGGGTGGTGTCGAAAACAAATTTGCTATCGAACAGCCGACCCGAGCGCCTTCCGTAGGTGATACCAAAACGGTTCCCAAATTGCATCCGTCACGATTTATAGAACCAATTAACCGGTCTGCACCATAACCGGCCTAATGTCGCCATAAATCAGGAGACGCGAGTTTTTCAGGTCGTCGTCGCGCGGGCGGGTTGACACTAGACAAATAAACCGCGTGTTGGTCCTCGTCTATAAATACGCGCGGATCCTCTGCGTTAAACGCTGACCTTTTTATTGACATGTGGCTGGCTGGCCTACGATGTTTACTACGGGGAATTTTACTATATAACAGTTTGTAACTCCAAATAGTTTCGAGAAAATACTCCCGGCTCTTTGATTTATCTTAACAGACCAAATATCCAATGATAGATTTACGGAATGGAATTGAACTACACTTGGCATCTTGAAATAAATAAAAACAGTCATGATAGTTTATTTAGAGACAGAAAACATTTACTCCGGACCGATAAGAACGGCTTCCTCGGCTCAAACAAACAGTAATCGCGACCTGTTTTGAGTGTCCTGTGTTCCTCGACCTATTTCGCAGCGGACGGCGACCGTCATTCCTGATGGTACTCTCATAGTTATGACGCATAGAATCGGGCAACATGAAGACATCACTTCTACATTTATGCACCATATGATTAAAGAAACATAAACAATGGTCAAGATTAAAAAAATATTAATATGATAATATTTGTACACAATTCAACACATACAGCAGAAGTCGCAATTCCGGATCGCAAATAAATAACTAGTTTCTACGAGAATAAGAAATAAGAGGGATAATTCGCGCAAACGACGCGATCACCTATAGATCGCGAGCATGCCATGAATCATTGCTGCGGATGTTTTTTTATGAGAACATAAAAAACCAATGACTCTTAAAAAGGTCACTAACATTCTTATCTAAATTTAAGTCTGTCTGGTCTAGACGGCAGCCTAGCAGTTTCCACTAGTCGACAGGACTGACTACAAACATGACAATCAATCATCATATCAGTCCATCCCGGGAATGTTTTCCGTGCGATGAACTGAAGACACACTGTCTGCCGGTCCCCCGCCAATTGTCTTATAATACCTGGCTATTTCGGTGCTTGCCCACGCATTCCTGCATCAGGAATTTTGTATTTTTGTCCCTTGTAACTCTCATTCCTTTCGCTCCGATCTTGGCGCGGAATACACATTTTGCTCTGTTTCGATCCGTACCCGTTATAGTTTAATTTTCAAATATTTTATCATTCTTTAGAGAAATCCTTTAAGCTTTACCACTAATACAGATTTAATGAGTAGTAAGGATTTTGGTCGGCAATATCGTATCAAGAACTATTGAAGAGATTGAGAATAATCATTGAAAGAAAATTTTAATAACACCATGAATCCTATAATATTTCTAAAGTTTCACAAACCTTCCCAAACTTGTCTAAAAATATCTACTATACATCGGTAGATTTTATTCGTAACACGTGCACTGTCAGCTGACTAGCTCACACAAAAGGAAAAATACATTGACTATGCGAGGATTCTATTATAACGCGACCGAGGCGCTTGACCCACATGCGGAGGAACTGTATATGTGTATTTCTATATCTAAATTAATAGGTAGCAGTAACAAACTGTGGTCAGGATGCACCATATATAACCGCGCTGATTGCTGATTAGACCATTAGACAATTAATTTTAATAAGGTTTACATGGATTAAATGAAAGTTTGTCAAAAGAACTTACCGGATGCGAGCAACGCGGGACTGATCGATGCGAAAATCTTTGGGAAACACCTAGGTCCAGCAGTGGACGTCTATCATCTGATGATGTCAAAATATATACCTTAAATATAAATGAATAGAATCCTTGCCCATTCATTGATTTTCTAGATCTTTTCTTTATTTATATACTTGTGATAAATACTATTAGAATCGAAACATTTATTTGAGATTGATAATTTCCATCTTCCTCTTTACTTATATTATTCTCTAACTCTTTATCCTTCCTGCTCATAAAATTCTCATATTTCTATTCTCTTTTAGGAAAATAATAAATATATTTGTATTCATTCTATCTCATTTAGCTCTAAGTCCGATGAAGCTGTAAAAATCGTCAAGATATTAACAACTTGGTAAGCTTTCATTTTGTTCCATAAGATTTCCAAATTTGAACATCTATATAATAACAAAGCTACTACTAATCGATGTCGACTCATTAACTTCCGTCTGTAATTTAAATTAGTAAAAAAATGAAAAGCCTATCCATCATATGCCTACATAATCCGCTAAACGGCCATCGGAAAGGGCTTACGGAGCACGAGCTCTCCGAGCGGCGGGTCAGCCAAGATCGACGACCCAGAAACGGTGCAAACACCGACCCCGCTTCACTGGCCGACCGATCCACCCACCCCCGCAGCCCGCAGCAAACCCACGCACTAGCATTTAGCACTGGCGAAATGGAAACCGCGGTGATGTATAGCATCAAAACAGATTTGTTTATTTAGATCGTTCAGTCAATAATCTTTGCTGGTGAGGAACGCACGCCGACGATATTACACGACCAAGCAACGAGGTGGGGAGTGAGATAACGCCAGTGGTAGATGGCACACTTTAGGCATGCATCCACGTGGTGGTCTCTAACAATGTCCAGAACTGCATGTTTACATTGAACGCGATACATGATGCGCATTGCTACGATTGTCTAAGTAGGTGCCACCGTAGCTCCTAGTGCAGCCAACAAATAGTAATGTGGAAACATTACGGTATTCCGGTGTGAAGGGCGCTGTAACAAGAGTAATTGTTCGGGCAACAAGACTTAACATCTTATGTGTCAGGCGATGAGCGCAATGTGATGCTGTGTACATCAACTTGACTGGTGCCACGTTGATATGGGCAGGCGTATCACTTACCATCGGGTGAACATCCCGCTCGACTCGTCGCTTAGTTGAATAAATAAAAAAGATTGAGATTTGTTACTATTGATATTCAAAATTGAAACCGAGAACAAACTAAATGGTGTCGCAAACAAATTTTTCTGGCAATCAAATTAATATTATTCCTATCGGATCAGGATATCCTCCGAGGAGCTGCCAATAACAGCGTGATCGAAACTAATTAACCTTTCGGTAAACTGTGCAAAAAATCAAGGACTATTAAAGCAGATCAACCAGTGTGAACAAAAATTTTGTTCTTGAATCTTCCAATCGAGGAAATAAAATCTTGCAAACATTTAACTATATATATAACAGATTTCCACCTATGTAGATATTCATCACGGCATCTCTGGAACCACAAAGCCTTCGAACTAGAAGTTTGATAGGGGTATTTTTTTGCTAATCACAGGTCAATTAAGAACGGATTTTACGAGATTCTTTACTGAAAGGGAGTAACGGAGGTGTTCACGCCAGCAACGCGGAGGACGAGGCACAGTTGGTAAATTATATAGTTGTTAACGAAACGGCCAGTCGTTGGTATATCCTGTCACTCCATCTAAACATCATGACAGAGCCTCTGAAAAAGTTACGGTATTATTGAAACACTTGTTTCTTGGTGACAGGATATAGCTGAACAATTTGGGTAAGTATTTCTATTTCCGTTATTAACAAAAATCATAAATTTAAAGATAATCATGTTTCTCGTGCGGTTGCTTTGGACGAATCGAAAGATTTACATTTTCTTTATACCTTTTCAACTCTTGCTCATCATTCTTCCTCCATTTGCAGTTATAAGTTTTTAATTTCGATTTTTTACACCAAATATAAACGTTTTAAACACAGACACTAAGTTGTAAGAAATAAACATTTTCAATTAGTAACATGGTACTCCAGCACTGTAAAATATTGCATCTGGATATCGGCAGAGTACAAATTAATCTCCGACGATTATTATAACCTATATGTTGTTTAATTGTACAAATGACTTTTGCAAAAATACTATATAAATTTATTATAATAATTTACAAAGTCTGCATTAATTAAAATAAAATACTATTATCAATTACAACATTAATACAATTAGGGCACATTCGGCGAACAAAACAGTAAAGTAATACAAGTAGACTCGTAATTCTTGGACCAAGCAGTAATCTGTACGCTCACGTCAGCATTTCCATACTCTGTTTACCACTGGTTTGAATAGCACAATCTGAAGATGAGAATCGAATAAAGCCTACCGTATCTCTTGCCGCTAATAGAAGTCTTTCTTATCTTGTCGCTTGTCAAAAAAAAACATCACAAACATATTTCCTCAACGCAAATAAAAGCTAAAATCATTGGGCAAAAAATATAAGTTAACAATGTTTGAGTTGAATGGAGGTGGTTGGAGCCTCCGTCACTCGGTCTCATAGTCCGTGTCCTAATTCTGAAACAGCTATATAATTGGTCGAATGAATAGGCTTATCTGAGACGCATTCATTGGCGGCTGACTGCATGCACACAGGCACACAGGCACACAGGCACATCGCGTCCCGAACCAGCGCTGCTTACGATTGTATAACCAGACTACTCTTCAACACTACGCTTCCAGTAGCGATCGCAGATATAGCGACGTAAAGGTCACAAACTGCTAACTCATTAGCATTTGAGAATTATGTGAAATGATGGTTTCCTTCTTTAGAAGAATTAAGGTACGATAAATGAGTCCGGAGCATACCAATGTTGCGGCGAGATCACAAATTTATCTTTATGGTCAGTTAAATGAAACGCTCGTAAATTTCTTTTTATACCAAAACGAAAGTTAAATATTTGGCCGTTTGTTCATAAAACTGGCAGATCTATTCGAATCTGTACAAGTCGATAGCTTAAAGCGTTCGCCGAATTATGCTACTGCAATCATTTCTTCGGAAAGTCGATATAGACTATCTGCCAATTTGGTTAACAGTTAATTAATAATTTAATGTCTATTCAATAAAGAGTTAACTGTTTCAAAGCAAAGAATACCTACCGTCGAATAACTTGATACCGTTTGTGTAAAATGAGTTTGCAGTGATATCGAAAAATCAGCGCAGCGTCATCATTAACATGACCCCAATTGCAATACCGTTCGTTTGCAGGTCGGTGGAGACGTCGCGTCAGCGGTGCGCGGCGTGCGGCGTGCGGCATGCAGCATGCGGCATGCGGCTGACTCACGCACACCGCACACAACTCCTTGCGCGCAGGTGTTGACAATACGCCTGCCCATAAGCGTGGTGAAGTCCAAACGTAATCAATAACACACCTTCCTGGCGCGAGCTGACCATTGTGCCCCGTAATGAAGTCTCAAGGATACCCGAACCCGCGAACATTAGCTCGTGAAAACCGTTTCTTTTCCGTTCAACCTTTATGAAAACGATATGTAAAGAAACAGAATGGAACCCTGCGGTACTCCATTAAACATGCTTGCCAATAAAATATTTACTGTGATTATTTTACTAAAATTCAATGAAAAAGAGCTTAGGAAACATCTACGGGGAGAAGAAATAGTATCCCTATTTCAATATAAAAACAATTATACATTACACATAATTTGTGCTATAGAAGGTTCCTAAGATAATAGCTAGTTTTTTATATAAAAATTAGATTAAATGAAAGAATAGTGACAAAACTACTAATTCAATTATTTAAAAATAAAGTAATAGCGATAATCAGTTCAGTTAATGTTCCTACATACAGGACACAGGCCATCTCTTATAAGAAGAGAGCCAAGGCCTACCACGCTGAGCCATTGAGGGTGGGAAAAGACGTCTTCGCAAACTGGTCACAGTGAGTATATATTAGTTTTGGGAACATTTTTAGAACTGGAAGCAGAAAGGGCTCAACTTCATAGACGATCGTCTTTGAGGAAAATGCGTATGCGACTGCCTTACAAACTTGGCTATTAGAGCTTTTCAATTTCTGGTTAAGCTAACTTACGACAAATAAACTAATCCACAAATCCAGTATAAATACTTGTGGTAAATCATCGTCTGGTATTATCCATAAAATCTCTGGCCACAGTGAAAAATAGCGGCGGTGCGATCTAGATTAAAATTTCCGACAACACTTGGAAACAATGGCGCTGTCAGGAATGTTTCCCGCGCGCGGGAGTTCGCGGCCATTTTGAGACCCGTTACAATGGAAAGAAATTTTCGCATTATTATACGGCGTAATATATCCGTTGTTATGTTGTATTGTGTGAAGAAATAATACTTCCAGTCAAGGTTTCAATGACCTCGCGCAGCCTTTTGTGTCCTCCATTGAAGAAGAGTAAAAAAGTCAGTATAAACATGAAATTCATAATTACACATTGATTTTATATTTTACACCATTTAAAAAGAAATCAACCAACTAAATAACGTGTATGATATTTTTAATATGAGATTAATTTATTTCAGATAATTGTTTTAGGTCTGATATCTTTACAAAATAAAGAATAAGTAGAACACATTATATGTCAAACTTTCTTCCTATTAAAGTGACAATATATAGTTTTTATTTATTGTATTCTTTTGTTATCATTTCATACAAAATATTCTTTGTTTAATATTGTTATAACAAAATTGCTGTGATTTTTCTACAATTTAAATTAAACTTGGTAGAATTAAATTCCATATTGATACTACTTTTAAATTATAAATATGGTTAACTCTTTAAATATACAAGGTTGAAAATTGGAATCCAACAAAATTCTCAAATAAAATTAGTAAATATAAACAAGCAATTAAGTGTAGTTCACTTGAGCTAATATTTAAGGTACAATAAATTGTTCAGGCTGTTTTGGAATCTTTTTTTAAAACATATTCAAATTACCAGACCTAGAATACAAAGCACTGATTACAATAAATATTAATATAAGCCAATAACATAAAAAATATTTTTTAATATCTCTCTTACATAAAATAATAAAGTTATCACCCTTCACTGCTGTATAATAAGTGCTTAATGTGCTAATCTAGGTCTGAAAGATCAGAAACAATTTGATAATAAACATGCACATGGATAGAAGGCACATAATTTCAGAATGTGAAAAATTTACCTTTCTAACCATTTTAATGTAATGATATGATATACTTTAAAATTTGTTTAGCATTAATGTTAATCTAAGTATTAAGCAGGCCACTGAATAAATATACCAGATTATGATTTTATCTAAACATGCATTATTAATGCATTATTTAAATTCATTGTACTTTTAAATGTTTGTTATAAGTTATAACTTAAGAAATTTTGCAGTAAACCAAAAAAATCTTCATAACTAATCACAAACTGTGTGTAAATAGATTACTTCTAATATTTAAATGTTTATTTAAAAAAAAGATTAATAATAATTTGCTCCTAGTTGTATTGATCCAAAACAAAAAAAATAAAAATTATGTTATTTATTAACATTAATTGTTACCACATAATACTCTTCATTATTTCATCTGTTAAAACTTTTAAAAAAATATGTTGTTGTCTATTACATTCCAATTTTAAAATAATATTTGACATTTTTTTTCAGATTTTTTCTTTACCATTTTGAGCAATTTTATTTATTATAAAATAGGTGCTTATTAACAAAGCAATATTACAAAGTATAAAATTCATAACAAATATATACAAACTATTTTGGAGCAAGTACTTTTACAAAAGAATCACGACTCACCACGGAGTTTTCGAAGTCAGGTAAATATGTACATAAAAATAGAAGAAAGATAATAAAACTTGAAAAGTAGGCGAGTTATTCTTACCTCTTTGACGAGTTTTCCGTCATCTTAATTATATTATTAGAACACAAATTAAGCACATACACAAAAATCCATAATTTTACGATACGGAACAAACTCAATATCAGTCCATTATTAATTAAAGTTATCCAAATCGCTTTTAAAAATAATAATGTTTAAGAGCTTTCATCGACACAATACATCGCATGATTCCCGTGTGTCTGTCAGTCACACCACAGATGTTAATAATGCTGTCAAAGTTACGCATTACGTTCCGATTTTTCTAGTGGTTTAACTTTTCCATGAAGTTAAAATAGAAGTAGTACTATCTAATAAAAGCCATGTTCTCGATAACAAATGAACTTTTACCACCTTTTACATTAGTTTCAATTTATAAAGTAAAATCTTTAAAAAATATTTTTAATAGCAAATCATTTGCTGACGTTTTTAGTAAAATGGCAGTCATTATCATTAATGCGATATATTAGATTTAATCTGGGAACAATGTGACTAATTTATTTTTTTAATAACAGTTATATCAATTGAAACTCAATATTAAACTATGGCATTAAAAAAAATCTGCGAAAAACGGAAATGCACTGTACGTTTTTGTTTTCGTTACTATGGTAACTTTGCGATGATAACAAACGCATGGCCAATGGCCGAGTCCTAAATTCTCGTGTTTACTGTCATTCTGTCAAGCAGTAATGTAACCGGGAAGAGTTTTTAATATTGATTAAACAATTCTAGTTAACCCTTTAATGAATAAGTTACGTACTAAGCAGTTACAGTGTAACTTAACGCTATGTTCAAGAACACTTTTCAGTCGGGATTTCTGTCAATACTTTACAGCATAGGCAGCAAACCTTTACAAATATGGGATAAGAAAGTGCGAAATGGGCACATAAAACGAATAACAGATAACGACATCCAAAGCCTGGTGCTGGAAATTGTGGGGACGAATGTCAGTACTACTTACATCACATGTCCTGCAGATCCAAAGAAAACACTAGGCATTAAGTTGCCATTTTTGGTTATGATAATAAAAAATCTTAAAAAGTACTTTACTTTTGAAGTGCAGGTGCGTGTAATGTTAATTACATTCAATATAATATAATGCTTAAATTATCTAATTTAAACAACTCCACATTGTCTATAACATAAAACCATACTTTTCCAGGTTTTGGATGATAAAAATGTAAGAAGGAGATTCCGTGCAAGTAATTATCAGTCTACAACGCGTGTGAAACCTTTTATATGCACTATGCCAATGCGCCTTGATGAGGGTTGGAATCAAATCCAATTCAATTTAGCAGATTTTACAAGAAGGGCATATGGAACTAATTACGTAGAAACACTCAGAGTCCAAATTCATGCTAATTGTCGAATTAGAAGAGTTTATTTCTCTGATCGATTGTATTCTGAAGACGAATTACCTGCAGAATTTAAGCTGTTTTTACCAATTCAAAACAAAACAAAAACTGCAATCGCCACATAAAAATTTTTGGGAAATAATTATAATTCTATTGCTAATTACATTAAGCCATTCAGTTTTTCTGCAAGAATTGTTTATCTATTTTGATAATTTTGTTTATTTATTATTGTTTTATTTTAATAAAAACTCCCTAATAAAGAGAAGATTATTTCAACAATTTGTAGCAGGCCGCATAACTGAGTATAGTTTTATTTCTTAAAATAAGACCCTATTACTTTCTTAAAACTTGATGGGTGAACTTTTTATTTGCACTATTATTACAAATTTCTTAATAATGCAGCAGTTTGATTCTTAAAACTGAAATGGTAACTAAATTAATAATAATATGCAATATATAGATAGATCTTGGTTATTTTAGTTTTTAATGTGTATCTTCTTGTGTTAAGTGTGGATGGATTGTGTGAAAGATGACATGTGTAAGAATAGTGTGAATTTAGATTTGGCAACTGATAGAGAGATGTGGAAGAGAAGTACATACTATGCCGGCCCCACATAGAATGGGTAAAGGGCAGGAGGAAGAAGAAAGTGTTTGTGTATATTCGTAATAAAGGACTAAGAGAAAAATAAATAAAATAGAACAATGCCAATAGGATTACGGCACGAAATGCTTCCTTGAATATGTATTAAAATATTGAAATTTTAATTACTTATGCTTGCTAAACAGGCGTAAAAATACTTCATTTGTTAAAAAGGGCTGTCAACACAAAGGCAGACGTGTCAACAAAAATTGGAATCAAATTAACTGTATTAAAATATACATTTAAACAATTCTATATTTTTTTCTAATTTATAAAAAAGTATCTAGTGTATAGGAAATACAATTTTTATACGTCTTTTATCACATAAATAGCTTTATTGTTTATGGTTAAGTGTTGTCTTTGACTTATAGTTAATTTCAACAATGTCATTTTGTTATCTGATTAGATATAAAAATGGTGAGGCGAGATCTGTACGGAATCAAATTATTGTTTTTTATTGTTAACATATTTTTACTTTCACAATGTGATTCCAATGAAATACTTGGATGTGGAGGATTTGTGAAAAGTCACGTTAATTTAGATTTCTCCAAAATAGAAATCGGCCTGTAAGTTAACCTCAATATCAAATTAGATTATAACTAATTTAAGTAACTATTGTGTATTTGTCGAAGTTATTGAACAAAATTAGAGTGTTCATTTCCATGTTATGAATTCTTTAACGTTTTTAGTTATACAAAGGAAGGGATATTGAAAGAAAAAACAGAATGCGCTCCGACCAATGGATATTATTTTCTTCCCATGTACGAGCACGGGGAATATGTTCTCAGAGTTCATCCTCCAGCTGGATGGAGCTTTGAACCTTCAGAAGTAGAATTATTTGTAAATGGTGAAAGTGATCGGTGTTCCACTGGGCAAGACATAAACTTTGCATTTAATGGTTTCGGCATAACAGGACGAGTAATAACGGCCGGCCAGGCAACCGGCCCAAATAGTATAACCGTACAATTGGTGGATAATAATGGAGAGGTTAGAGAAACCTTAACAACTAGTGGGGGCGATTTCCACTTTACTCCTGTCATTCCTGGAAAGTACACAGTAAAAGCAATTCATCCAAAGTGAGTATAGTCAAAGGTTTTGTTTTGATTAATCTTATACACACATCGAAATAGTTTTATTTACATAAATGACTATGAAATGAATGTAGTTCAACTGACTATACTCATTTCATAATGAAAACTTATCATTTCTCACAAATTTTTACTTCACATTTATTATTTACAATCATTTCCTGTTTTTTGTTAATATTTTATCATTGTCTCAGATGGAAGCTCGATCCAGGTGAAGCATTGGTGCAGGTTAAGGAAGGTAATACGGTTTTACCAGTGGGTGTGCTGGCAGTGAAAGGGTATGAAGTGACTGGTTCTATAACATCATTTGGCAGTCCCATTGGAGGAATTTATGTGTTGTTGTATTCGAAAGAGGTAATAATAAATTAAATTTAGATAATTTCATAACATATTTTTATGCAATGCTCTGCTATTTTTACTGCTACATGTTTTTTTTATATAGGCATATAATGTAATAAGATGCAGTTGTGAATGGACTTCAAGAATTAGATAACATGTGTTTAATGTTTTAGGATAAACAAAAGTTACGTGTTGAAGGCTGCAAGACAGCATTATTGCAAGGTGTACCTGATTCTCCAATATGCTACTCTATCTCTGATGAAAATGGAGAGTTTCAGTTTGGGCTTGTACCAGCAGGAGAATATAAGTTGCTGGCACTGTCCAAGTCTCCTGGACAGGCAGTTATCAGCTATAACATTAAAAGTGAATCTGTAACATTTAGTGTGAAACACGATAACATACATGTAAAGAATGCTTTTGAGGTAAGTCTATGAAAAAAGAGTATATCAATGCAATATTAAATATTTGAGATTAAATACAATAGACTAAAAAAAGATCAAGAGAATATATACATATTTATAGAAAATACTAAAACTTAAGATCTATAACAAATATAATTATGTTTCATATATATATTTATTACACATTTTGTAAGGCACTTTTTTATAGTGATTAATAAGTAGCATGTTTGTTAGTACAATTATTTGTCTAAGTTTTTATATCTACAAATAATCATTTTATTTCAGGTGACTGGTTTCAATATTGTAGGATCAGTACTAAATGCACCTGGTGGGGATGGTGTTGCTGGTGTTCGTGTACTTTTAGATGGGAACCCTATAGGTACTACAGATGCGACTGGTAAATTTACACTGGCTTCACTGCGTCCTGGGGTTTATATACTAAGTTTCCAACATGGTGAGTTTGTGATACACTTCTGTTTAGATATTTGTTAGCAAATCATGTTGAATTTAGATGAGTCTGGTAGAAAAAAAATGGATTGACTATACTCTTTCATTATGATGATGATGTAAGTTTTTTTCTTACTCAAGGTTTTAATTGCACTAGATCATAATTATGATGAAATAATCCAAACTGTAATCCAGTGATAAATTTGACAGAGGAGTGTATTCCTTTATTAATATACTTTTTACTAGTGGTAGAATACTCCTGCCGGTGACCTTCTTGATACTTTCGCTGAACTTATTTTTGTGGCCAAACAATAATGTGCAAACATTACAACATTGCCCCAGTTTGAAGGGTGCTATGGCCAATTAAATAACAGCGGCATCGAAACATAAGATTTGGTATCTCAAATAGAATGATCACAATGAGGTAAATTATTATCAAGTCGTATTGCTAGTCTCGGCGTATGGTAAAATAAAATAAATAAATCTCGTGAAAGGTATTAATAGAAATATCATTTTAATATGTTTTTCTAAGAAGTACTTGTTATTTGTTGTAACAGAGCAGTGCGAAGTGGAAGAGCTTCAGGTGTCAGTGGGTACGAGTGGGCCGCAGAGCGCGGTGCGAGCGACGGTGGCGCGCTGGCGCGTGTGCGGCGACGTGTCCCCGCCGGAACGCCGCCGCGTGCTGCTCGCCGCGCCCGACTCTGCGCCCGTGTACGTGACTCCGAATGCGGATGGTGAGTTGGGACAGTCTGTAGACTGGTCACTTTTTGACTATTAGCAGTGTGCCGCCTACAAATTAATTATATTTGGATGCACCCGATTTATACATTATTCCCGTTAATGAATTATTGTAAAATAAACATCACTTTGTTGTCAGGCACATGGTGCACATTCTTATCACCTGGAACGTACGCAGCTAAGGTCGAAGTCTCTGAAGAGGAGCTGAGAGATGGACTTCAGTAAATAAATATTTCTTATTTGCATGCAACTAACTCTTAAAGTTTGGTTTGATGTTGTTAAATGATTTTTATCCCAAATTTATTGTTTTAATTTGTGACATTAAAAGGGTCACAGTAACATTGGGATTTGATAAGACTTAGACTTTAAAGTCGTTTTTAAAAGGTCAGTAATGAGCTGATGAGAAATATCATCATCATAGATAATATAATGTGAAGTGAAATCACTAGGGTAACAGAATGGTTTTACATAGCAATGATGTGCAAAGCATATTTTGACTAGCGTCATATTTTAACTACTTCTTATCATCAGGTGAATGTCCGGTTCGTTTCGTCATTTCATTGAATAAAAAATCTATTATCATATGCTTGAATCCCATTTTATTTTATTAAAAATCGTGTGCACCGGTATGTTTGTAAAGTGAGTGTCGTTCGCAGATGGTATCCTGCTAGTCGCACGGTGACAGTTTCCCGAAGTGGCGCATCGAACGTGGGGTTCTCGCAAGTCCGTGCGCGCGTGCGCGGGCGGGTCCGCGCGGCAGGCGCGGAGAGCGCGGGCACGCTGCGTGTACGCCTGCGCGCGCTTGCGCCCGACGGCGGGTACGTCGCGCGTGGCGGCGACCTCACCGTCTCGCCGGACGCAAGTGAGAAACGCCGCAGTTGCATAGAAATTTGTCTCTATCTCTTATGTTGTATTGTTGTAAACAATATTTATCAAACAGATGGTGAATACGAGTTCCGGGATGTGGTGCCGGGCAGTGTGGAGGTGTCTGTAGAAGGCACGCGGCTATGCTGGCTGGAGGCGCGACATAACGTGGCCGTGGCCTCGGAGCTAGCGCTTGTACCCACGTTTGAGCAATCTGGGTATCTGCTGCACCTCTCCTCTGACTACGACATAGAAGTAAGATTTTTATACAACATAAACCGTCGACCAGATAGGCTTGACTATGGCAATTCGATTTTTGTAAAAAGGGTCAAATGCACTATATAACATTCGAAATCTACTCAAGCCGGTTCATCGAGGTAGGACTTTGTTGCGGGTGACCATATAAGTGGGTACATACCACCACATCTCTTATTTCGGCCGCCAAACAGTACTGTGCAAATATCACTGTACACACTTCCGGACTGAAGGGAGTTGTAGAAAGTGAAATTACTGTGGTAACGAGACAAAATCTTGTCTCAAGGCGACGAGCGCAATGTAGTGCACAGAGCAGGCATATTGCTCGCTACCATCAGATGAACGTCCCACTCGTTTCGTGGCTTCGTTATATAAAAAACATAGGGTCAGACTCTATTCCAAGCTTAAATTTTCAGTTCAAAAAGATAGATTAGGAACACATTGCACTCGTCAGTAATACAATGCTCCCATTATCTCGGTTACTTCATTACTATGCCACTATTCAAACTGGTACATTGTAAAAATACTTGCTATTATCAAATATCACTTAAATTTTAATAAATATTTTATTTTTTGCATATGATTGTTTATCTTTTAAATTGTTGATTACAAGATGATTTCGGTGCATCCTGCTAACTTTGTCACTATTATCAGTCAAGCAGAACTTATACAGCTGTCTGGTACAATTTGTCAGGTAGAATACAAATCGACGAGCTCCGAGGGTGTACTGAAGGTACCGGCTGGTGATAGTCAGCAGTGCTTGCCCGCATTGGAAGTGTATACGCTACGGCCGCGTGGTTGCCACCGGTTTCAGCCGCCATTGGCCACCGTCGACCTTGCCGCAGACCAGCTGCCGGTGAGTTGTCTCATCATGATAAAGAAGATTCAACTTCTTGACATGGATATATTTAATTAAATAGTTCACTACTAATACATAATTTACATATAATGTGTAAATATTATAAATGATGTTGCAGTGTTTTCACTTTGAAATTGCTGATACTCGCTGACTAAAGCGATGTGACACTAGTTAACATAATTAAAGCTCTGTAGTCTCAGGCTAGTAAGAACAGAAGGAAGGTAAGCTCTGCCTGTCGTAGAACGTCGCGGGCCTTGAGAGCGGGGGCTCTTATCGCTCAACAAGCAAACCTGCGTGGGACAGCGTATGTCTCAGCGAAGGAGTCTAGCAGGGTTTGGCCTCAGAGACATGTTAACACAAAGTATAGGGAGGCACTGGCGCTTTCAGCAAGAGATCCTGGGGCTTCTCAGAATAAATTGACCAACCAAAAAAGTGTAGTTGATATAATTATCTAGCTCTATGTTGTGTTTGTTCCACTGTTCTATGTGATTGTGACTTAAAATTTTTTATACCTGCCATTATAATAATCGTATAATTTTTATTATTGCATTCCTTCGCTCAAAGTTAATTCTGATTGCAGTCAGTGCAATTCTGGGCAGTGGCGCACGCAGCGGTCGTGAGAGTGACTTCCCCCGACATAGCTGATGACCTCGTGCTGCATGTTACCACCGATGCAGACGGAACACAGCGCGTGGGCCCGTTGACACCCGTGCCGGATTCCGCCCGCGGATACATTTTCGAGCACACTTTGTATTTAGCCGATGTGAGTAAAGCGTATATAGGTATAATGTGATGAAGATCATTGATGATCATGTTAATATTTATAGATAAACAACGAGCTAAATTTTCAACGCCCTTAACCACCCAACATAGGAACCCATCTTGTATTAAGTTAGAGACATGAAAATTTATTATATTCTTAGGTTTAGATAGAAATGATGGTTAAAGATTCCCGGCCGTTGCACACAGGGAGAAGTCGCGGCGGTTTCCGCGTCATCGGGCACGCTGCTGGTGTCGCCGCGCGGCGCACAGCGGGTGAGCGCGCGCGGTGGATGCGGATCGGCTGCGCTCGCACTGCGCGCCGCGCGTGGCCTCACTCTCGCAGGACACGTGCTGCCGCCGGTGGAGGGCGCACTCGTCACCTTGCGAGCCGGTGCGTCTGTGTAACGAGCACACATATACAAACATATGACGCGGATGTCATGGTTCTGCAACTTGCGCAGACTACTCTCGCTTATTTCTTTATAATAATTTAATGCAATTAAGTAACTATATATTGCTAATTGTACTGTGTTGATAATGGTTTTACGTTCACGTATGGGCATGGCTGCGACAGTCAAGCAGTTAACCTATCTATGTTGTAAAGTAATTACCGGACAATACGTTATCTTAGTATTGCTAATCAAGTGTCTGTACTAAATTTTGTACAGTGACCACATAGATTTTTCTTAAGTTACTTAGTTTGAGTTGAAACTCCATCATCGCTTTCCAATAAGAAAATAACTTATTTAAAAATTTACAGATGACGTACACCTGACTCAACTTACGCAGGCGGATGGTGCGTACCGGTTTGGGCCCCTGGAACCCGGCAGGCGGTACACTATCACCGCCGAGAAGGAGTCCTACGTGTTCAGCGAGCGGGACGCGGACGGCAACATCGCCGCCCATAAGCTGGCCGAGATTCTTGTCCAACTGGTCGACGAGAGCAATGGAACGCCGCTAGAGGTTCGTGCTTTACTATACCCGCATTGAGTTGAAATTACTGTGTATATAAATAGTTATATCTTTGAGGGAAGCCTATGTCCAGTAGTGGACGTCTATCGGCTGATGATGATGATAAACTTTTAAATCATTAGGGAGCTAATTTTCGTGATATTGGCTTGCTGTCTGCTTCCTATAGCTTTTTGCGACATTTGAAAGTTCGTCTTGTGAGGGGCTACTGGCATGGCGTGTACCATTATTTGGCTGTCACACAAGGACATTTACTTCCAAATGGATGCTGCCAGACTTCTGGTTATTTACGGCACACTACCACTTCAAATTAGCTCCAATGTAAAAGAGTTATCTTAAAATAGTCAAATGATTAAAATACGGTTTCTCGCAGCCGGCATAAAATCTACGTATAATATAAAAAAAAAATGCATTTGTCAAATCTTGAAATATTGTGAAGGTAGTGTGAGGTGAAGTTGTTAAGAAAATATTAATGTGAGGTGCGGCTGTGTGCGGGCAGGGCGCGCTAGTGTCGGTGAGCGGTGGCGATTATCGGCGCACGGCGGCCACTGGTGCAGACGGATTGCTACGGTTCACTTCGCTTGCGCCCGCGCACTACTACGTGCGCCCGCATCTCAAAGAGTATCGGCTGCGCCCCCCACACGCGACATTGCACGTGCCTCATCAGCCGCACCAACCCGCCGAATACGCGCTGCGCTTCAGGTACGAATCCTCTTCATTCTATTGCCGTTTGAAATTATGTTGGACGGTACAGAATACCTTGGCTCACACGTATCAGTGTTCCGAACCCAAGAAATACTGATATGGCAGCAGATTTATAATATGAGGGTGGGTCAGGGTCGTTAGTAAGGCGGGTTTGAAAATCCCTAGCAACAATCAAACTCCGTTAAAGTTTGTTGTTTCAAACCTCTAGATTAGGTATGGCCCTGAAATTGAACCCGCGACCTCGGTGTTACAAGGCAAACGCTTAACCATATGCCATGGAGACAGTCAAAACCAACCAGTCTCTCTATATCGTGACGTGAAACCAGTTTTATGCGTCACACAAAAATTATTGATGACTGTACTGTCTTCCTGTCAGATGGATGATCTGCTTTGATTTATATTTTAAATTTGGTTCACTCAATGTTATTGTTTCTACTCATAGACAAACGTTTATCATTTATTCGTAGCGGCGTGCGCGTGGCGTGGTCGGTGTCGGGTCGCGCCGTGTCGCTGGGCGGCGTGGGCGTGCCGGGAGTGCGCGTGCGCGCGCTGCCAGCGTCCGCCGCGAACGCGCACTGTGTGCCGCAGGATGCCACCGCCGCAAATGACGCAACCTTCCGGTAAGTGTAGCCATACGGTATTACCAATTATCGTATAAAAAAAGGGCATTAATCTATTTATTCAAACAACAGTTTGTCTCAAATATAAATTATTATAAAAAAAAACTTTGATTTTTCTATTCCTCTTTCGTGTAATATAAATTTTTATTTTAATTAAGCCTATGATATTTTTCGTTTAGTTTTTTTTTTCAATAGCTTATTGTTCCTTGCGTTATTTTTCGACGATTGTCAGTCTCTCTGCCCACAGCATACGCGGCCTGGTACCAAACTGCTCGTACAAGATCGAGCTGAAGGAGTCCTCCGTGCCGGAGCTGGATGGCCTTCGGCTCGCGAAGGCACCGCCAGTTATAGAAGTAAGTTTAATCGTCGCAGCAAAGGATGATACTCTTGTTCTTATTACAAACGGCCGCGAGTTCTTACTGTGCAAAATCCATTATGGTTTGGCCTTACGGTCTGGGGCCGACGACATTTTGATTTTATAGTTTTATTTTTAATTTTTTTATTATACTAGTAGTGTAGATATGTCATCATTTTCAGCCCATGGACGTCCACTGCTGTATATAGGCCTCCATCAAAGATGTCCACATCGATCGGTCCTGCGCTGCGCGCGTTGCCGAGCACTAGAGGTCGTCTTTTGTAGGAATTTATATAAGGGGATTTGGCTCATTTTCCACCATGCCTGTCTAATGCGGGTTGATGGGAGCCAGAGCCTCCTTTGGTGATTGGCAGAGTGCACCACGAGCAGGTGTAGTTGGCTTGGTTCCCGTAAGTTGTGCGGGACACCACACACCCACCCCATAGATATATATCGTACTTTGCAATTTTTACTTTTATGTATGTAGTTGGCCATGACGTGAGCTTTGCCTACGGGCCGTATGGTCATGGCTCTCTGTCGTTTAACACAATGTTTCTGCCACTTCGCTATAAAACGGTTTTGTTTTTAAATATTCTTTAACGTTGATTACCATATTTTGGTAAAATACATCGTGTTATTTCATGCGGAACCGCCGAGTCATTACGAGGGGATTCCCTCTGTCCACGTTTTTCGGTAGTCGTGAACTCCACCGAACCATTTACACCGAGACAAAGCCCAACCCAATGAGCCCCGCACCTTTTTGTTTTATTTAATTTTTAATATTACGTATGTAGCAGCCGTAAGTATTTAGGCGAATAAACATCGATGTTATTATTGTTTTCAGATGAAAGAGCAAGACGTGGAAAACGTCCGTTTGATCGTAGTGCAGCGGCGGCAGCTGACCGACGGAAGCGTGCTGGTGCGCACACCGCTGTCGGAGCATTACCGCACGCTGCGGCTGACGCTCGCGGCGGAGCACGCGCCGCACACGCCTCTGCTCACCGCGCGCCCGGAGCCCGCCGCCGCCGGGTACATGGTCACGCTGCCGCGACTACCGCCCGACAACGCCACCTACCAGCTACGCCTCGACTCCACGCTCTCGAAGGCCACGCACGACTACGAAGAACTGCTCGTATATTTCACGTCGGACGGGCGCTACAAATACTTCAATTTGGACTTTCTGCCCAAGGTGAATTTGCAGATTGCGTGAAATGTGATATCTCCCAATATAAAGTATCCTTTGTGTGGTCAGATGGCTGTGCAGTACAAATTAACACGTGAGGCAAGCGTACGTTTCTTGCTTATATATATATTATATAAAACAAAAATTGCGATATATTGTCGCGTTTATAAAACGTTTCATTTTCTTATCAAAAACCATAAATATTTTATTAATGTACAATATTCGCGTAGCTATAACACCACTTCGATTATATGTTAAATGGCGCATGCGTATGACAGGTGCGCACCTCGGAGCAGGAGCTTCGCGCAACGTCCGCGCTGCTCGTGCCGCTGCTGGTCGCGCTCGTGCTTGCGGCCGGGCAGCGAGAGCGCGTGGCGAACGCGGTGCGCTCGCTGGCCGCCGCTACGGTCTCCGCCACCGCCGCCGCGACCGCCGCCACCGCCGCGAGCGCAGCCACCGCGCACGCAGGCCGCCGCGCCGCGCGCGTGCGCCGCTCGCAATAGCGACGCAGAGGCACGCACCTGCGACACGCTCTATCAGTTACGCGCACCATTGTCGTCAGCTCCTGAAGTTGAGGTTCGCGCGAATGCAGTATACCACATGTAACATTGATGTGTTCCTTTGGTTTAGACCAGCGTTGAAAGTACTGTGCGGAAATCTGCACCGTGGCAGACATTCCCATTGTTTTGTAAATTAGGGATACTATTTGTAAAAATCACGACTTTCTATTCCTGAAAACGTCTCGGCAGACAACACAGCAGTGTTGTGTGCAAACATTGTTGTGGTCTAGTTTAAAGGGCGCTGTATTTAGTAATATTTCTAGAACCTTGAGACTCATCGTCTCAGTGACCTCATTTGTGTCAGTGTAAACATCCTCACTATTACTATAAGCTGAATGTACCACACGCCTCGTAATAAAATATTTATCATAAATGCGTTCAAATGCTTGTGATTTAAAGTACGACATGCGAAGATATCGTTACAGGTTGAATTCCTAAAATAAATACATACATAGATCATTTAAATCATTGTACTATTGTGAAATGCGCACGCGTTTAAATAAAGCTATACGCAAGCATATTTAAAATGAGGTAATGTATGTCTGTGTGTGGCGTACACGTTTTGTATTTAATATTATATATATATATATATATATAAAGAACAAAAGTATGTGTTTAATCTAATATACGAATAATTGTTTTGTTAGGCTCAATCGGACTGTCAAGTGAATTGTGAACTTTTTTTTGTGCGGTTGAAATAATTTTTTTTGTTACTAAATAAAGTATTTTATTTATTTATTAGTAGTATAAGCTGGTACGGTGCGATGTTTGAGTTTATTTGAATATTTTTGTGTAATTCGAGGTAAGAATACCAATTGTAATGTTTTGTTAGAGGCAATAAATAATTTACATTGTTGGAGAGTTTATTTATTTCTACTTAATTTCTCTGTTTCATTGTCACACGTATTACAACCTTTAATATTTCTTCTCCATTGTTGTTCTATTCTGGAAATATTATTCGTGTAAGAGCATCGAAATTTTCTATTTAATATCTAAACGTATGGAGTATCCAGGATCTAAACTTAACGTTTCCACTTCGGTTTAGTTATTTATTATCGCCATCAATCGGTGAGAGTTGAAATGATTTTTTTAGTAGAAATAAACTTAGATATATTTTATTAGTTATTAATAAATAGATAAAGTTATTTAACACTAACTGACTGCGTAGGCGACTTGTTTATCTGTAGCAGTCGCCGTAGCGCCTCTCGCAGTCCGCGGCGGAGCGCGCCCGGTGGTCCCACAGCCGGGCGTTCTCTTTGCTAAAAAATTGTTTTTTTATTTAGATCAAACGTATAATATATGTTTCTATACGTAAGAATGTATAATAATTACAATCACTATGAAAAAAATTACACATCTTTGTTAATGCCAGATAGAAAGAAATTCTGTCGCGGTGGTGTTTGGAGCTGCCTCCGTAGCACCACAACTGTTTGCCTTAATAGCACAGGTCTCTGATTCTTACCGGATATATGATGATGGAGTTAGGTTTATTTTTAGGTTAGGGGAATTTTATCCAAACCCACCAGACTATAAAAATTGACTACATGATAGCATTGCAACGCTAGGCCTCATAAGTCTTCGACCTCATTGTCACTCAAAACGATGTGAAATGAGACTCAATTGTCCGGCGATCTGTAGGTACAAACGTGTCCGAATTGTGAATACTCACTTAACGAAATAGAGTTCGTAAGCTGCGAAGAAGCTATGGCCTGCACGCGCGTGCAGCTTGCACAGCTGCAGCTTCTCGCATTCTTCCAAGCTGCAAGAAACGATCGCTTATAGCTACGACGCCACCGTTACATACATTGTGCACATATCCACAACATCCATATATGACGACTTTTCCTCTGGGTTTAAACGTGGACAGGTATCGACATCCTCTTACTCTTCCTTTGTGTCTGTCTACCACCTCAAGGTATAGAGTATATATAATCATTGGTCTTGATATATACTTATATATAGGTATATACGTCAAACGTAATTATATTATTGTTTGTTGATTTATGCACTTGCACATTACGTACCTTCTTTTTGTCCTAATATTACTGAGCTCTCTCCCAGTTGATTCTCCATACACCACTGACGGATTGATGAACCTTTTCCATAACCTCTGGCCGCTGCTCGCTATTTCTAGAATGTAATAAATAAAAATTGTAATTATATAAATCACTGAAAAGGGCCTTCTTCTTTTTAAGATTAAGAACTGGAAAACATAAAAACAATCCCTGTTTTTGTTTAATTAAAAATACATCAGTGGAAGTACCATTTCCATCAGCCCATTCATCTTCAAACGGCATACATCTGGTCGCGTAAACCAGCGCCGCCACGATGAGGATCTTTGCGAACATTGTCAAGTGTTTCAGCTAAATATAGTAGCTTCAGTTTCAGCTTTTTGCATTTATAGCTGAAAGTGTGCTCCCCACCATGAAGTAACGGGTGCTGCGTGACGCGTTTCGCGAAGTAATAATTATATTTATAAATTTATTGTGGTGATTAGATCCAGTTACCGTGTTCGGAGTGTTTGCGCGGAGTGTTTGCTTAGGATCACTACCTGCAGGGTTCGGCACCACGTGCGCCTGAACCATGAATGTGAAGTCTATAAAGTTTCAGGAGTAATATGAATGAATAACGGCATCTTGCAACAAAACAAACTTGTGCAGAATGTACACCTACACTTTGTGCAACAACCAGAACATCATAATACTGAAATGGGATATTCCACAGATATTCGGTGGAATACGCTTTCACGTTCAGCCAGGCGACGCGACGAGCACGACGTTAGTCTGATGAAGTCGATACTCTAATAGCGAGATGCTATTTAGAATGTTCACACAACACTACATTGCCCTCATCATCTTGAGGCACAAGGTCTTAAATTTTATATTAGCACGGAACCATATTATAGGTAATAGCTGACAGCACGTAAATATGCGCAGCCGTTGCATAATTGTAACTTATGAAGTAGTAAGTAGAGGAAGGGTTTAATTTGCTACAAAGTGTCTTTCTTGGGGCTGGAGAAAGAAGGAAAATTAAAAACTCTGGAAGAATATTTTGCTTTAGAACACACTCACTTTATCATGTTGCAGTACCTAAGATTAGGAGGCACACAAAGAAGAAGACAAAGTGTCTTTCCAACGTACTGAAGAGGAGCAAACAGTTGGCTTTAGGGTGTGTTAGGCGTGGGGAACTGGTCAGTAAACCAGGAACTGTCACCACACAAATTATACGTTATAAGTATTTCGGTGAATTGTACTGTACATCATCAAGAAGCGTTACGAGGATTTCATTAGAGTCGTCCTCATTGCTTACTTTAAGGAAAACTTAATACTCGGTATCCGTTCACAATTATCAGTCCACGCAATGATAACTATGTATAAAAATATCTTCTGCTCTATCTGTTCAAAAGGGTTGGCGATCTGTTACAACCACCGAAACCGTTAGTTCCTTTACCAGATTTTCCTATAAAGGAATATATATACGAGGTAGTTTTGATTATCCTTTGTACTAATGAATAAATTGCGACTCATTACGGAAGCACCTGAAGCAGTAACATACTCGTATTATCGCTTGCATTGATCTCAGCACACGGGCAAACATCTTCATGACAATATAACACCTTTCATAGCAATTGTAAAATAATTATATCAACAGTTGTAATTAAATATATCCATTGAATACAATAATCCATTAAAAGCAAAGTTTTACGTACATATGTTTTTCATTCTCTTGTATGTCTTATTCCGTAGTGTGTTAACGTAAACAATAATTATTTAGATACAAATTAAGATAGAAAAGTATAAAAAAAATATATCAGAGATGTACTTAGTGAATCGTGGAATAATTTTTGCAAGAGTTAAGGTATTATGTGAGAGGATTAAGAGTCAGATAGAGAGATCAATAACTTCAACATATTGCGATGCACATGTTGTCAATAAAAATGGTATCTGTTGCCGCAAACCGTCTAGGTGGGTATCACCAGTGTGCAGACATTACTGTTCCGGATTGAACGGCGCTGTAGCTACAAAAATTGATAGAGGTAACGAGACGTTACATCTTATGTCTCAGGCGACGAACGCAATGTGGTGTTGTGTATATCATCTTAAATAGCACCACGTTGTTATGCGCAAACGTACCACTTATCATCAGGTAAACGTCCCGCTCGTCTCGACGCTTCGTAGAATCAAATTTTTTTTTTCTGACACAGTATAAAATTAAAGTTTACTGATGGGCCGCTGTGTACTGATGCGGAGGTTAGCGCGATGTCCTCGTAGTCCAACCTAAATCCGGCGAAAATGTACCAACTGACGCATCGCCATTGACGACAATAACTCGCTAATCGTGTCGATTAGAGCACAAACATAAAAAGTAAATTGTTGTGTACACATTTCAAATTGCTATAAATAAGTTACAAAACATGTTAAAACCGGTGTTTTCCATAAAGTCCTTTACAAAGCGACGGGACGAACAGGCCACTGGGAACCGGGAACTATTTGGTGCTAGTTAGGATGATATGAATGATGATGTTATGCATCCCATTGCGCTGGTCACCTTAAGACAAAAGATATTAGATTTCATCTACCACTAGTAAAATATAGTTCTAAAAGAATTGTTGAATTATTACTGAGGATATTCTTAATTAATTCTACTTTCAATGTATAAAAAATAAGAGCACACAGACAGAGTAAATAAGGTACTACAGCTCAAGGTTAAGTCGCGTGAAATATGGACAAGCCGAAGATGTCCTAAGTAACTTCATTATCTAATAAGTGGTAAATTTTCACCAGAACCAGAATGTTCGCCTATGGCGCATCAAACCTGTTGCTCTGCTGACCACTTCCGACAACTTTCATAGTGGTACATTCGCTATCCTAATGGTTTAAGATAGTACTTGACGCTTTGGTGGTCAACCTAGGAACCTCCGTGTTAAAAAAGAAACGGTTAGCCACTGCGCCGCGTTAATAACAATTTTAGAAATAAATAAACCAAATAATTTAATAAATAGTAATAAATTTTAATATTATCAAATGGGACTGTATTATTATTACTGATTTTATTTACGTTTAAATCGAAATTTTTATTCGCGTGACAGCCTTATTTGCGGTAACTAGTGGTTGCTAATACTCTTCTCCCTGAACCAATTTCTTCTACCAGGAAAAATAGATTACGAATTAATTTCTTTCCAAAAACGCAGTAATTTATTGCGCAAACATCTTGGACTCTTGCAATAATCTTTCAGAAGGATTGCATCAGCTGCGTTTCTTTTTTAAAAATAATAAAGCATTGCGCAATGAAAACAAAATCCGCAATTTGAACATATATAACTAAATTACTACGAGCAATGAAATTTATTGTCTACGAAAAAAAATATTTATTTTTATTTATAGTTCGAAGACAGAAATTTCCATAACTATCTAGAATTTTCTAAAGATTTTATATGAATTTTCTTTGTTATTTCTGCCAGACAACACTAGATGGCACGAAACGACAAGGTTGAAAACTTTATAAGTTCACATGAATTTATTATTTATAATATTTTGTTTTTATTTTTTAATATCAAATTAAAAAATAACGACGTTCTTAGTCTAGATGTCATTTGTCTGGGAAATTTTAACTACACTACATTATTATAATATGCTGCCGTTTACGTAGTGTATCTACTCATCAATAGGTGGCACTGCTTTTAAGTTTCACTTATATATATTTTAATCTGGAAAATTCACGATTGTTCTCGCGTATTCTGGGCGATAGATGACGCTGTAGGAGCACTATATAAAGGGCGGGGCGCGTCAAACGGCGACAGTTCAAAGTAAACAATCGAATTGTTGTCAACGCACCGCATAGAATATCAACGAAGATGTCGCTGATGCCGTATTGGTTGAGGCATTTGAGGAATTTGGCGTACCGGGATCCTGTGGTCAGGGCGTTTGAGGATCCGTTTAGTTTGATCGCCCGGGACCCGTTCTTCCGAGACCCAGTGAAATACATCAGGCAGGTTACGGCGCCGATAGAACAACACGGAATCGAAGGGGTTTACTCCGACGCCGAGGTGAAAGTGGACGGGAAGAAAGTGGAGGTACACTTGGACGTACAGAATTTCGCACCCGAGCAGATCCAGGTGAAAACGGTCGGCAACGAGATCATGGTTGAGGGAAAGAAGGAGGTCAAGCGCGAGGACGGGTGGACGAGGAGTCATTTCGAGCGACGCTTCTTGCTGCCGGAGGGGTTTCCGCCGGAACGCGTAGAGTGCCACCTGGACAAAGGGAAGCTGAAACTGATCGCTTTCAGATCCGAGGCTGTGGAGGAACGGGAGATTCCGATACAAGAGAAACCAAATTCTGATGCAAAGTCCTAAACAATTTTTGTTAATTAGATTAGTTATGGATTAACGTCGGAGCAGTTAACGGTTACGTAGTGTTAAGGAGGCGGGGTCGGTGATTAATTTACTTAACTGCAGACGGATGGAGACTGATTAGTGTTTAGTTGTTTTAAATTTGAACTTAATAAAGGTTATTTCAGAAAATAAGTTTTTTTATTTTTTTTTCTCATAAATATCTCACGAAGAAGTATTTCCTAAGAACTCTATAATTTCTAAACAAATTGTATTAAAATCTGTTCCGCTGAACAGCTGCTCCTGTTACAGTGATACGACGGTTCTGGTTGGATTCCGAGGGTAAAGTTGGTATCTGGCGCCGCAACGACCGTGCTCTGTTTCATCTATTCATAAAGATCCAGAATGTTCCAGGCAAGCATACACATTTACACAACACTAGGAGAGTCTGCTCCGCCGTATTCCACTGCCGCAAGGTGTGCTTCGCAATTTCGAGTGCGGAGAACGAGCACGGAAGACGAACATCGTTGCGGCCGTCACCACGTCCATCGACGTCACTCACCCAAGAAAATGTTGCCAAAGTCGAGATAATTGTATTGAGCAATCGAAGAGTTACCCTCAGATATTTAATTCAAGAAACGGGAATGTTATATGTAAGTATTCAATACATATTGAAACAATGTTTGAATACGGGAACAGTCTCCGCAAGATGGCTGCCGGGAATGTTAACCGACGCTCAGAAACAAAACACGACGACGTCTTGACATTCCGAAGATACTGTCGGACAAGTTTCAAGAAGATTTTTAAAAATTTTTGTCTCGTTCCGTAACGATGGACAAAACATGGCTCCATCAGTTTGGCCCCGAGACAAAACAGGAATCTTCGCAATGGAAACGACCATCATCACCGACCCCAAGAAGTTTCGTGCCGTGACATCGCGTGGCAAGGTTATGGCCTCAATATTTTGGGACTCAGTAGGGATATTGTTGATTGATTACCTGGAGCGTGGAACTACTATTACAGGCCAATATTATGCAGCTTTAATTCCCAGGTTGAGGAATGCCATCAAAGAGAAAAGGAAAGGGAAACTTCGAAGCGACGTGCTGTTTCATGGCGACAACGCACCCGCGCACAGGTCGGCAGTTGCGATGGCTCTCATTCAGCAAGCTGGCTTCGAATTAGTTGTTCCCCAAATTGATAGAATAGTTAAGGGGAAACAGGCACGAAAACGATAATGAGGTGATGGATGCTGTGGAAAGCTTTTTGAGAACAAAGACAAAACTTTTTTTTTTAAAGTTATCGACGCCTAGGCAAAGCGCTGGCACTCGGTGTGCAGAGAGACTCGCAGACTAAGTAGAAAAATAAATAATTAAGTTATCAATAGTCTTTATATTCTATCTCATACTCACTACTCTTTGATCCCCCCTGGTACATACCAGTGCGGTACGTCAGCAGCAAGTAAATATTAAATCTGATTATGTTAACGTGTTATTGTTTATTTGTAATTATAACAGAGTCGTTTGTTCGTGTTTGCACTGCCTCGGTCAGGGGTCGACAACCTTGCGAGCCGGAACAGTCAAAAATTACAATTCACAAAATTTCAAAGTATTTAAATAGTCACTAAATGTTTTCTCGCCAACAATAAGTAGTACTTGATAATCTATTTGTTAATAAGAAATATATCTATTTATTCATATTTAAGTAAAGTGTCTTCATAACAATTTACTTAAACGATCATTAAATGTTTTTGTTTTATAAAATATATAATAAAGATATGAACATGCGTATGGAACTAAAGAGCTGCAGCTCCACATCCGACCAGCGCTCCGAGGCTCGCGAGCCGCAGGTTGCCGACCCCTGCACTACACAATATAATTTATCCATTTGTCAATAGATACGCATTAAATAGTTTCTGGTAATAATGTTCTAGATCCGTCTTCTTCCAGTTTTAATTAATTCAAAGCAACGCTACGACGAGGAAGTGTGTGTATAGAGGACAGCTTCCGTCGTCTACGCACACTTCCTGTCGCCTTACCAGCGTTGCTCCCTTCTGAAAAACGCATCGTTAGCATACGCCTTCAGTTACTGTTTGACGACAGCTCGTGCAACATCTCCATCAGCCGATAGACGTCCGTCCACTGCTAGACATAGGCCTCCCCCAACGATCTCCACAGAGTCAGCATCCCTCCGGTGCCGCTGGACGCTAGGGATTGTCGTATGTAAGGGTTCGTATGGGGGGTCAGGGATATAGACTCCGTGCAACACGTGCGGCAAACTTTTTAACTATTGTTACACAAGATAGTTGAAGAGATGCTGTGATTAAAACGATTTGAGATCAGCAGTACTTCCAAACAAATGCATAAATCTGCCCACGCGCCGTTCACGAGGCGCCGCGTGAAGCAGGGGTGGCAAACCTGCAGTTTGGATAGATTTTAGTCAATTCATTTTATTTACGAAATCCATAGGTTTAGATTAAGATTAGTACCCAGTTGCGGCCCTGGACAGCAGGATGCAAATATTGCTGTGTCCTGATCTAAACGGCACGAAATAACAGTGGAACGAGGTTGAATACATCAGGTCGCAAGTCAGCTGGTGCAACACGGTGCAGCGGCTGCGGAACGTTCTGCTGGTTCTGTATTAAAAGAAAAGCTCAAGTTTCTAGAACAATGCCAAGTACAGTAAACCATCATTTGGAAAAACATCTATTACTTTAGGATATAAGATAAGATAAGATAAGATCAATTAGTCTATCCAGGTATCTTGCCAGGTTTAAGTTAGGAAACAAGTCAAATTTATACCGTGCAGCGCGGTGCAGATAACAGCCGTGGTGACTGGGTGACAGTTACCGGTTCAGAGGAAATTTTAATGCTTGAAGTCCGAAATTGATACTTGGTGGTGGAACCAGCGTCTAGCGTATCATAGAACCAGTAGTATTAGATAGACAAAATGCTGTTGTATCTGACCAAAGGTGTTCAGCGTCTGATATTCCGGAGACCAGCACAAATGGTCTGTCTGTTCAATTGTTGCGCGTGTGACGTCAGAGCCGCTGTCTGCGGATTGATTGAGATTTTTCTCAAACGTCTAATGATTATTGGATCTATAGATCGGCCTCGCCGCCGTGTAAGTGCGGTGGGTTCGGATCTAGAATTAAATGCCTTTCATCTGGCGAACGGTGGGGCTCGTATGACGTCACAGGTGGCAGTGTTACTGTACACTGAAAGTGCCGCGGCCGGTGTCTTCAGGGCACGAGAGCAAGCAGAAGCAGATCAGATGTAATTAAAAGAATTATTTATTGTTATATCTGAGTATAACAATAACTTGCTGATCTCCTTGTAGTTATATTTGTTCCTGAAATTGTACCGACCGAAAACATTGCATAAGTATACAAAACATCGTTGGCGTCCTCAGCTCTACCCACTTCGGGAATGATCACATTTTCTCTTAGCCGTGAGGTATCAGGCCTATGGCTACCGTGCCTGAATGCCAAGAGACAGGTATCAATTCCGGGTACTTCTGGGAACGTCAACCGTCAACTACTATGCCAGTAGGTGACCATGAGCTTATTGATATCGCACACAGCATACATACCAGTATGTATAAAAAGTCCACTTGGCGCGGCGGAGCGCTCCGACCCGAGACCATAAAATTAAATTGGCGTCAAGTAAATTGGTTTTAATGGCACCACCAGCCGCCATTCGCAGGAGTGACGTGAGCGATTACCAGCACTTACACAGCAAGTGGGGGAGCAAGGTGAAATGATTTAGTGTTAAATAGCAACAGTTCGAACTGATGATGAAGTGCTACCACGAATGGCGATATCAAAAGATAAGGCGGTGGTCATCATGTCAGATAACAACGGAGGTCTGTACCATATTAATCTTCAATTTGCTGAACCAATTTAGGTCCTCTATTCTTGTTTTAAAGAGACGGAGCTATAATTATAGGAGACTACCAAGTTATTTGTTACTTTTACTTGTTTATATATACAATACGAGTAGATGTATGTGGGAACGGAACGTAACTGTGTGGACGGATGGGAAGGAAGTGGGGGAGAAAGAAAAAGAAGAACGGTAAAGATGGACGAACATAGGAAGTGACAAAAAGACGCATGTAACGAAGATTAAATTAAAATAGTTTGTTAATATTTCTTCAAGCACTATTAATTAGAACACCACTTCGCACATACACGCGGTGCCCAGCGGTGCTTAAACAACACAAACACTAAGCGAATACGACTCCGCCGTGTTAAGTGATGCGCCTGTTCATATTAAGTTATACAGTTACACAGTGCATCGGCTTTAGCTAGTCGATAGTTTTGTTGATGTTGGTACACCATGTCCTGATGCGCCGCGCCGCCCGCCGCCCGCCGCCCGCCGCCCGCCGCGCGCCCTCAGTCGGCCGGGCCCCGCGCTCGGTGCACGTCGTCGTGTTCGTTGCCGCGCTAATTTAAGTCAAAAACTTTTAAATATTAATTACAACTATTAATTGCTGTATTAGATAACTAACTAATATCTAATACTAAGCTAACTCTTTTATATTCCGCGTGAAACAACAAGGACATCTTTGCACGAAGTTAAAAACTCGTCGGGAAGTGACTTTAGTAATAATATTTAGTGCGATTCGTCTCAAGGTCACCATAGCAACGACACTTATCAATTGCAAAAGGCTGTTTGTTGTTGTTATGGTTCTGTGGTAATTGTGTGAAAGCTATAGCGCCCTTCAAACCGGAACTCGGTAATGCTTACACAGTATTATTTGTCAGCAGAAATAGGCGCTACCGTACTAACCTATCTGGACAGACCCCGGCAGCAGAGATCTACCACCAGTGTCTTCCCACCATTGCATTACTGTATGCGAGTAATGTGGTGTGTTGCCCTGATGTGTTTACCCAAAACTAAGTTCTTAACTCGAGCTGTACTTACTGCTTACATTTGCTTTTTTCCTCTTTTTTTTATTATTATTGAGCTAAAACCTTGATTCTAGATTATATTTAGGTATTATCTAAAAATGGTTTTAATTTAGATTTAAAGATTTGTTTATTAATAACTCTTTCCGGTTATTTAGGAACTCCTGCTTCCAATCAGATATCTTCCATTACATTAATAATTTATAGACCCTTTGCACAGCAGCGACTATTTTCGCCGCAAAGCAGTAGTCTTACTGTGTTTCAGTTAAAAGGCCGTTGTAGTTAAATGGTTAGTTAGAGTAATGTCAACCTAATGTCGGATACTCTACTCCTCAAGTCTGGATGCTGTCGTGACATTACAAATATATGTCAGGGAACAATAAATTTGTTAGACAGCTATTTTTTTTAGCGAATAGTAATTTTACTGGACTCGACATTTATATAAATATATAGTAGACTTCCACAGTATCCATCGCCTCATCACGAGATCTGCCAAAGTATTAGACTTAACATCTGGTAGTAACATTGCTTCTCTCCTTTATAAATCACCTAAGAATGGATTTAACACAATTCCTTCCTAGAAGGGAGTTCCGGGGGTGCTAACATCGAAAATATTTCTGACAAATTTCGGGTCTAAATTTCAGATCTCATTCTATATTACCTAGTGCTTTTACAGCACAAAACGTCTAAAAGTAGTTTCCCTTACACTGTATACACGAGTATATACTGTCTGTGCCTCGTCACACAATTACAATTATTCTATTATCGACTTAGGTATTATATATTACCTTAAATAGTGTACTAATTGCGGCGTTTCGTGAAGTTGTTTCAGGGGTGCGGTTCGTGCGTGGTGAGGTCGTCCGTTGGCATGGCGACCGCCCGCCGCGCCCCGCCCCGCTGCGCCTCGCCCCGCAACAATATTTACATCAAATGTAATTTCAGCCGAATGGTGCTTAACATGTTTACAAGCAACTTGAGCATCTTCAGCTCAGTTAAGTTATAACCAAATCGAAAAAGAAAGATACTGCAGTCGCGAATCCCCGGTAACGTTTGGCGGTGATCGCTGTGTCTTCGGTTATCAGCTGACTGATAACATTCTTAGATTATACAATACTTATTGAGACGAGATCTGATGTTTTGTATATATTTATTTTAACTACATACCGTAACGTCTACAGCCTCCTTTAAGTTCTTTTAGTTGCGCTTCAGGTACTTATCTCGTAAAGAGATTGTATACGGACAGGACAACATCCGGGAGCAGTCAGAGTCAGCGTTAAATACAACCTGTGTGTGATAGAGTTAGTTAAAGTGTTCGTGTGAAGTCATCGGGCGGAGCAGCGGAGATGTCCGGCGCAGACGCACCGCTAGGTGAGAAGTATCATCTATTCAAACTAAACCTAACAATCACCCCCCAGAGTCAGCCAGGATCCATGGAATATTACATCAAACCTAAAAGCACAAGAGTGTGACACTAGTAACTTGCGCAGAAGATGATCAGAAAAATAACTTCAAACTGGTGTTGAGCTGCAGATGCTCTGGTGATACCTGCCCAGACAGTCTCCGGAAATAGAGATCAATCAGCAGTAATAACAGATAGTTGAGATGTAAACATTGCAGGCTGAGCGCGGCGCGTTCGCGAACATAAATAAATAGCGGGGCAATTTATGGTGTAGAGGTGATAAACGTCCCCCATCCCCACCGCTGTCCAAATATTTAGTTAAATAAAGCAAACACAAGCGGAACAACCACGGCTGTTGATCTTGAGGTCCATAAATAACGTTAACGTATAATTAATGTCAGGGGTGTAAGAGTTCCCGCACAGCAAGTCACGGGACCCAAGCCAGCCTCACCAGCTCGTGGTGCACCTTGCCAATCAACAAACGAGGCTCTGGCTCCCACCAACCCGCAATGGGCCAGCGGGGTGGGAGGTGGCCCAAATTCCCCACATGAACCTCTACATACGACAGCCCCTAGTGCCTTGCGGTACCGTAGGCCATGCTGACTGTATGTGGAGATCTTTGGGGGAGACCTATGTCCAGCTGTGGACGTATAGCGGCTGGTGATGATGATGATGATAATTAATGATTTAAATTGAATCTAGAAAACAGCTGATAATAATGTGATGGCTGAAGCTGTTTTAAATTTAGCTAAAGACAATGGAGACAGGTTTTAAATCACACAAATACTAAATAATAATTTATCCTTCCGTTAGTCAACCATGGAGTAGCAGCTAGTGTGCCAGAGGTTGACACAGAGACTGGAAAGTGACGAGATCATCTGATCACAGTTCTTGCCAAGTGTTACTGCGGAAGTGTTTATTTCTAGATGTGGCGCAGTAAATACATCATTTTACATTATACATCGTCTTCCTGCTATTGAACCAGGGATCAGAGAGTTGAGCCGACTGAACAGAATACTGATCCGGCAGAAGATGACGCGGATCTCCAGCAATAAATACGAAGTGAGGAAGCCGGACGGCGATATCATTCTATACGCTAAAGAGGACTCCGAGGTGCTGGACCGCATGCTGGTGGGCACCAGGCGCGCCTTTCAAATCAACATCTTCGATATGGAGAATAAAGAGGTTAGTGCAACGTTAGCTTTCAGCTCCTGCCCGGTCTGTGGTTAGGATGACTTTCACAGGTAATATGAATTCGGTTTCCAGGTGATAAAGTGCCGGCGTCCGTACACGATGGGCCCGGACAAAATGGACGTGTCGGTCTGCGGGCAGCCGGTGAGCGTGGTGCGCAAGGAGGTCACCTTCATGAAGCCCATCATCAACGTGAATGATGCGAGCGACACGCCGGCCTACCGCGTCAAGGGCCCGCTGGTCACCTCCAACGAATGCGACTTTGAGGTATTCACATTTTGTACTGTATACAGGGAATGTAAGACACAACAACTCACGGCAGGCCAGGCAACCTCACCCGCGCGTGGTGCACCTTGGTAGTCAACAAACAAGGCTCTGGGTCCCACTAACTCGCATTGGGCCAGCGCGGTGGGCGATGGCCTAAATCTCTCCATACGAATCCCTACCCGAAATGGGAATCTTTGCGGGAGGCCCATGTCCAGCAGTGGACGTCTATCGGCTGATGATGATGATGATTACTGTAGACAGTATGAATAGAAATTCTTTAATTGTTTCTTAAAGTACATCAGAGAAGATTCGAAGCATACCCTGTTTAAATTGGGAGAGAGCAGGAGGAGAAACGGATTTATGTGAAAATGTTATCCATTAAAAGCTCCGACCCCAGTGTTTAGTTACGTTACTCTCCCCGATGTTGGCGTCGACACCCCTCCAACTAGTTTCGGACAGCTACGTTTCATCCTTCAGATATACACAAAAGACAAGAAGCGTATAGGCGTCATCAGGAGGAAATGGGGCAGTCTGCGGATGCTGGTCACCAACGCGGACACCTACATCATCGAGGTGCCCCGCGAGCTGGACGTGCGCTACAAGGCTGCTTTTGTCGGAGCTTGCTTTCTCATTGTGAGTTTATTGCTGTTCAGGTCCTGATTTTTAATACATAAAGATTTAGTTGTACATCATACGGAAGTATTACAGAATATTTTTTAAGTTAAATGTTAAAAAGGCGTTGAATAGTAATAAATGTTAATACTTTCAGAAATAATTAAAAAGTTTTTAATAAGGAGGCTACATTACACTTTAAACTTCGTTGATCAATAACTTTAATATTTCTTTTTATCACAATTGTCCTCTGCCATCCACTGTTCTGGATACATTCTAGTCAAGGATATCACGATAATAAAATTTGTTTGCAGGACTTTATGTATTACGAAAACTGAGATGACGAGGCGCCGGCCGCTGATGATGGTGTTACTTAATTTCCAGGTTTTGTTGCGCGACGATTTAGATATATCAGCGATGACAATGTTTTAAGAAGTACCAAAAAATTTAATCTGCCATAATTATTGTTCCTTAACATATTATAAATTTGTAAGTTTTTGTTGTAATTAGTATTTCTACCTTTTGCTATAACTACTTCTAAAACTATGTATGGAATAGTTTTTCTTTTGCTTCTTTTCATTGCTTTGCATTTATATAACTACATCAAATGTTAGTGTATAATGTTTTATAATAAAAAATTAGGTTGCATTTTTAATGTTTTTTTTTTTATTATATAGTGTAAAAATCCATATTGTTAATGAGATCACAAAATTTTTTATATTTTAAGACAGCAATAGCGCCATCTAATAAAATTATGTAAGTATAAGTTATAGAAATCAATCTATTTAGTACTAATGTGTACGGCTAGATGGCGCTGATACGAAAAGAAAAATTTATTCTAAAAGCGATGGTAGAGTGAATATTACAAAAAGATCTAAAAGACGTTTACAATAAAATAGCGATTGTTGTTTTTAGACTTATTATTACATCATATAAGTTATTTGATAACCACAACCCGTCTATCAAGACCGAAACGGAAAATAAGGAGTAGAAGATTTTTTTATTTTGAATACACGGCAGCAATGATTAAAATGTTTTTGTGTAATTAACCTATATAGGGATCAAATGTAATTTGACCTTTTTTTAAGTAAAAATTACGTTTATCTTTACAAAGACCATTCTATGTCTAAAACTAATTGAAAATCATTTATAAATTTCCTTAAGCTGGCGCTGGTTATAGCAAATTATGGAATATCTCTGAACTAATTGCCTCCGTGGCGCACTGGTTAAGCATTTACATAATACCCCAGAGGTCTCTGGTTCGATTTAGGGATCTCATGTGTTAGAGTTTGGTCAGTGATAGTTTGAACGCGCATGGTTAACTTCCTTCCTCATATTGTAACTTCGTTACCATATCAATCAATATATTCTGGGTGAGCACACCACCGTCCTCAACCACACTTAACGCCATAATAAATAAAAATTCAAATGCTAGTCCATTTTAGACAAAATGTAATATACATTAGATCTGTTCATCTCGTCGCTTTGTTGTTAAAATGAACTAATCTGCGTGAAACACCGCGGCAATTAAAATGTAATTACTTGTATGTGCGCGCAGTTGTAATGCCTTTGATAATTCCGAAACGATTGCGGACTCCGGGAACACATTCAACGGAATACGTGGAGAACATATTCAATACACGTTAAATAATTGTTTTAACTGAGAAGAATGTTTTCAATTTGAGCAGTGATACAAAGTAGGAATGGTTTCGGCGAGTGCGTCGCAACGTCCTGAACTTAATTATGATAAACTGAGGGCCATTCCGTCAGCTCCCGGACTTAATGCGGGCCGCAGCCGACATGCTCAGTAGTCCGGCTTAATGGCGCAATATTTTTGAAACGAGGCGGTACCCGGTCGGCGTGTACCTATGTATCTTTTATGGTACAATATTGTACCGAGACCGACGGGAGCCACGATACCGTGAGCGGCACGCGGTACCAGCTACATCCAAGTAATTATCGGATGTTTGTCTTACAAAAACAATTCTTATGAACACGGCAACGTATGTATACACCGAGGTTGAAACGCTACAGGCTTTACAAATTATATGTTTGAGGATAATCGCTTTATACAATTAGATTTTCGGATTTCTTTTTCTGTTCATTTATTTAAGGAAGAGAGATATTTATGTTTTTTTTAAACACCTTGTAAGGTTCTTTCTTCATCAAAGAAAGCCTCTTTTTGCTTTATCTAACTCTTTTTACTTTAACTAAACAGTTATCGCGGTATTATTCAGTTATAAATAATGTTTATCATTTGCTTGAAAGTACTCGATCGCGCTCGGAAGGTGACGGCTGCCGTGGACAAGTTATAAGCTCCTGGAGAAGACAGGTTTAGCGAAAGCAATCTGTAGTTGTGAGGCTTCGTCCGTTTCGCGATGAGATTGGATGAGGCTGCGATAAGAAGGAAGTAACATAGGATCTTTTTTATATTCAACAGTAGAACAGAAAGATTTCTTTAACTCGTGCGTCAAGAAACGTTCTGATGGTCAGTACTGTGTCAAGGTAATTGTTGTGGTAAGTTATTTGTGCATATTTTTATTGTTCAACTGTTTAACAGTAGAACTGGTGGGGTGAGCTCGCTCTGATTCATCATTCACTTTACACCCCAAGCGTGATCATGCACCTGACTGTAGGGCGCTTAATAACTAAGTGCAATGATTAGTTTAACTAAGTTCCCAAGTTACATTTGCATAAGTACCGCGGCGCGGATTTCACAGCGAGCAGACTTGAATAATTACTTAAGTTAATCTAAGATACGCTTAGATGTGAACATCGCACTTCACGCGTCACTTTGTAGAGTTGCTCGGTTTCTTGGATTTGTTGAGTTTTTCTAAGAAATGGTTTATGTTCCGCTTTAATCGATTTAGTTCTCATATTGTAGATCAAGTCAGTGCCGACCCCACGTCGCTGGGAAATGGGTAGGGGGAGGACGAAGATTACAGATCAAGTTATTTCTAAAGGAACAAAACATTCAACATTTTTATTTACTTAAGAAGCTTTATCCTGCGTATGAAAGCTAATTATAACTGGGGAAAGTTTATTAATAAGTATAAAGTTAAATATAAAAATTATTGACGAACAAACGATGGGCCCCCGGGCTGTCGGGGCGTAGGGGCGTAGGGGCGTACGGGTGGCGGGGTGGCCGGTGTATGGGGTCGTTTGGGAAATGAAATCAATTATAATAAACAGCGGCGCGGGATTGGGGGTAGTTTCATGAAATAAATGAGAATTTTGAATGAATGATTCGATTCATTATAATTATTTAAATGTACTTCAGCATAATGTTTGACTTGCGAATTGAATGTTGAAATATGTCACTCCGGTGGCAGTGGGGGAAGTGCGGCCACTGCGGCCAGTGCGGCCAGTGCGGCCGTAAACATGTAGCCGTCTGTTGGAGTCGCGACCCTCTGAGGCTGGATTGCACCGCGCGGGATTAAGGTTTTGTTATTCATTGATCACTTAAGAACAGCCTGATTGCCATCTCCTCCGAGCTGAGGTCCCCGCCCCCGCGCCGCCCTAAGCTGGCAAATAATTTCCTTTAATCCCGCACCGGAAATTCCTTTCGCCGCGCCGCCCCGACGCAGCCGAATTAAAACAGTTCGTTTCCGGACGTTGTTCTCAAACGTATTTCATTAAAACAAATAATTGAACGGTGTCTCGTTGCACATTCGGCCCATTTCGTAGTAATTACAATATTAAATACAGCCTTAATTAACGATTGAAGCGCGGGGTGCGCTCCGCGAGCCGTTAAACTGTATCGCAACATGCATTAACAAGTTATTACTTATGTAAATCCCCCCCTTGTTCCGATGTACTCATGTTTATACAATTACAAATCAAGTGAATACTCTTAAAACTTGTTAAATAAGTAGTTAGCTTAAAACTATTTAAGCAGAAGTGTTAAGACAACAGAGGCCGACCATTAGTTAAGTACTGAATACTTAAACCTAAACTCGTGATGGTGTCTGCAATGATCGTCAGTGCTAGATGATAGTAAGCACTTCATGAACAGTTCCGAGTCAGTTTCAATATGTTCTATGTGCCGTTAGTTTCAATGCAGTGTCTTCCGATCGCGACGTTTCCGGTGCTAGTAGTGCTCACTTGTATACATAAACAACTTACTTTCCATCTCATTTGGGAGGTAGCTCGTGTTTTTAATCTAAGTTTAAATGTAATCTGAATGGGATTTATTCAAGGATTTGCTTTTATACATTTCGTTTACATTAATAACTGAATGTTTCCATGTTAATAGTTGTACCTCTCGTAGAGAAGCTTATGAATACGTAAAGCTGTTGCTTAGCGACGCGCTCCTGTCGCTCGTCGTTCGGCGCGAGGTTATGGTGCGGTTGGTGTACTTACACGTTTATATATTTACTGAAATTGCCTAAATAAGGTGAACAGAGCGGCGTACATTCGCGTCACGGCGGGCAGCCCTCCGCTCATAAATAATAACGACCTCCGCCGAAGCCTCCGCTTTACAATCCTCGTGTCGTGAAAACTGTTTCGAGTGCAGCCTCAACTCGTGTGTGCGCGCGGCCGGCGCCGCCCGGGAGCACTTTGCAAGGCGTGGCCGCTGGGACGCGCGCATACATGAGCCGCGCGCTCCGGCAACATTAAGACGCCATGTATCGACGCTTGCGATATGAATTATTTATCTCCTCACCATGAAGAGCAGCACGAGAGAAATATTAAGACGGGCTCACCGTCCAAAAGGATCATCTTTATTGTTGTTTAGTCGCGGTGTTCGTCTCCAGCAATAACTGGTTTATGTTTATCACGTTTTGAATTCACCGAAGACAGTTTCCGTTGAATTCGATAATTGTTAAGGAACAACAAAACGCGGTTAAATCGCGCTACAGGAAGTAACTGTTTGATATTCAACGTGTTCTACGTGCAATACTGAAATTGTAGTTATTTATATCAATCGTACAAATGAACGGAACTATCTTTTAACGCACTGTCGGCAACTGCAACCCGCCCCGGGGACGCGCTGATGAGCCGCCGGGACTACCGCGGATGGAGGGAGGCGAGATAACGGGGGTGATCTCTTTTATATCAATCAAACTTAATATGTATGAAAATGGTTGACTGTATGATATCGCATAGCTGTAGAACCCTGTTTGATCAGGTATCATCATCAGCTGATAGACGTCCACTGCTGGACATAGGCCCTCCTAAAAGATTACTACATACAGTCAGCATGGTCTTCGGTAGCGCTGGGCACTGCGGGTTTTCGTATGTAGTTCATATGGGGGGATTTGGGCTGTTTACCACGACGCTGGCCCAATACGGGTCGGCGGGAGCCGGAGCCTCGTCTGTTGATCAACAGAGTGAACTACGAGCAGATGAGGTTGGCTAGGGTCCCGTGAGTAGTTGTGCAGGACCCCTTACACCATTTGATCGTGTACATTGTCGGGGTGTTGATGGTTTCATTGTAACTAAGCATCCCCGCTGCAGTAATACGAGTATATATCGCCGCAGCACTTTTAGCTGAGTCTATATGAATATGCTGGTAGCAAGTGATGTTTGATTACTACTGCTACTTCTACGGAGCTCCCAACAGGCACTAACCCTTGTGATGTATTGAAGTAATGCCGGCGGTAATCTGTTTGCAATGGAGATTTGTTTACGTTTAGGTCGGGTCACAATTTCCCCATTAACTGTAGAGTTTACCTTTGTTAATTAAATGAAACACGTAAGGATTCCAACACGTAAAAGAAAGTGTTACGTTCCCGTAAGGAGCGGGCGAGCGCCGGCGGGCCCCGCTCGGGGTGTGGAGTAATTAATGTAATTACCGAGCCAAATAAATCTTCCCCCGGAACTGTTTTCACTTATCGAGACATTCTCGCAAACGAGCGTGTAGATCTTATCCCCGGGGAAATTTACGCCGCGCCCGGCTCCACGCCCGGCTCCACGCAGCGTCCTCTTTAATTCCACTCCGCGCCGGGACCCGCTTCCGCTACAAAAGAAAATACCCTTCAACGGTGCTGCTGTACCACACCCATTTGTCTACTTTCAGTTTCTTACTCCCTTTGGATACCACCGCATTTAAATCTTCGTATTGGTATGGAGATCTCTCTATCTGCACTTGAGAGTAATTCTACCCTTGGGTTTGATGTGGAGTATACGTTTATCTGTTGCGTCCGATTTACAAGATTGTTTGATTTTTTTTTAAATCGACAAGGTTAGCTCCTAACAACGATTCCACCTGATGTTAAGTGACGACATGGTCTGTGGCGGTAAGGCGCACTAAGCTATTAACAGCCTATTCTTTAAGACTCTCCTTCGTATTTATATGGTAACATCAACACCGGCAAGTTGTTGCATTTTTTTGCTGTTCTCGTAAAGAGCCGGAAACTGAACCTTTTTGTTCTAAAACTGGGCATGTGTACAACATGAGGACAGAGACTCGCCGTACGTCTGGTCGTTAGGTGATGACAAAGGGATGAAGGAATTCCATCATGTAATTCCATCGCACACTCTTCAAAATGTTATCCTATAGATCACCGCGAGACTGGTCACACGGCGCCAGTGTTCAAGACTGTCAAGTCTAGCTGTGATAAGTTATTGATCACCAACAAACCCTTTAACCCGCCTCTTCGCGAGTTTTAGCAGCGCCTGCCCAGATATGGCAACAGTACTCCACACTCGACCTGCGCGTTATATAAAAATATTTTCAGGTTAAATTCTAGAAGACGTACCAGCCGGTGAAAGGACATCCGAGGTTCATGCATTTGTCAGGATGTTTTACTACTTCAGTTGAATGTGTGACGTGGGGTTGGCGCGACCTGGCCGTCGTCAGGGCGCGCGCGTGCGCCGCGCCCGATGAAGCAATAAACTTGCACGAAGCAGCTGAACGACCTGCACCGCTCGTAAAATCCTCTGCATCTATTACGACCTTGGCGCAGTTCCTGCCAGAAAACTTTAGTTTCGTCGCTAGTTTTTATTTTTACAACAAACAACGTAGAATGCTTAATAAAGTACTAAACCGCATCCGGAACAACAACATCGTTGTATCAACATCCTTACCAGTATTTCACGTCACGACCCTGAAGGAGCTTCAAGACCAAATATAATATTCATAGTAGATCTTAGAAACATATTTTCAAACTTGTGCATCATACAGCGCTGGTGACTATCACTGGAGGCTGTATAGGTGTTGTAGTGGTCGAATATATCTGGACAAACTTGAATGAAAAGGATGGAGTAACATTACATTTTTATCTAAAGTTTTGCTTAGCCCTGAACAGCTTCATTGTTGGTAACATTGTTCGTAGGGGTGTGAGAGGTCCCGCATAGCAACTCAAGGGACCCAAGCAAACCTCATCTGCTCCCTCTTAATCAACAAACGAAGCTCTGGCTTCTACCAACCCGTATTGAGTAGCGTGGAGAGAAAATGCCCAAATCCCCCCAATATAAATCTCTACAGACGACGACCCCTAGTATCTGGCGGATTTGCGAGCATCACAGGATCAATCGATGTGGAAATCTTTGGCACAAGGAGCCGTTGTTTGTAGGGGTTAATATGGGAGGGATTTGGGCCTTTTCCTATCAAGCTGGCCCAATGCGAGTTGGTGTAATGTAAAGCCTTACATGATAATAAAGGATCAGAAAACAGTGCAGTGATGCATGTTCCGTTAGCATCAGCCACTACGTCTGAGGATGCTCCTGTAGGTTTGCTCGGCGTGGTAGTACTGAACCCTGTGACCAGCACAATGATGTAACATGTTTATTGTTTCTACATCACGAGAAAGTATAAGTTACCATTGTGTACAAATTGTGCTACTCCCGCCGCTTACTTAATTAAGTAGGTAATATAAGTTATAAAGTATGAACATTTATTTCAAATATTTGTTCAAGTTATATTCTAAAGGATAAACATCGAAGATTGCAAGATTGTGAAGTGAGGAGAGAGAGACACACCGAGAGCAGACGCTGCGCAAACTTTGCTCGGAGCCGTCGCATTAATAACTGAGCGGGATAATTAATGGGGCGCTTTGTCTCCTGCAGGACGAGGACCTCACGTGTATCTTGCTTGATAGAATTTCGAGAGAATCGAGCATAGCCGTCTTCTCGATAGAGCACAGAGTAACTTAAACTTTTATACAATATTTTACTTTTTTATCAAAATGAAAGTTTTATAATGAAGTTAAAACGTCGCTGGAATTTTCAATGAACTCTGACATTAAAATAAGTGTATCAGGGAGAGGGTGGGGTGAGGGGGTTGGTGTGAAATGTTCGGGCACTGCGCTGCTGCGCTGCTGCAGGAGACGCGCTGCGATCAGCTGTTCATTAGCATAACTCGCCATTTTCACAGGAAACGCCGACGGGGCGGAAATGACGGGTCAATTTAAAAATATCGTTACGGAATTAAGCTTCATCAGAAATTTGACATTTTTTTTTATAATTTCAATTATCTTTCGGAGATGGTGAAATCCCGTTGGGGTGTTGTGGGATGCGGGTGGATACCACTTTACCGGTGGTAGGTCACTGCCGGAGACCGTTTAGGTAGGTACCAGCGCAGCGCCTATTGCAGCCGACACACAGTACTGTGTGGACATTACTGTGATACGGTTTGAAGGGCGCTGTAGCTAGTGCAATTATAGACGAGATATAAGATCTTACTTGTCAAGGTGACGAGCGCAATGTGCTGCTGTATATATTTTCCTAACTGGCAGCGCGGTGTTACGAGCGGGCGCACAGCGGGTCGCTGGTGTCCACGATTCGAAGAGTACAGAAAATATCAGTCACGGAACAATAAACCATTTCAATGGAATTGCTTATATGGAAACATGTCGTGTGTCTGACTGAAAGCTTTCAATTCGCGTTTTAACGCAATGATAGAGGTCGGCAAAGGTCGTACACGTTAGATTTTAGATACAGTGAAACCGCAGCGAGTCCGGATTTAATAGAGTCCGGCCGCGACACGCGCACGCCCAACGTAAAAACTGTTTCAAGAACACTTAACCTTTTTTTTTTCACTTCTAATTGTCTACGTACGTGGAAACTGCTGAGGCCACTGCTCAGACCCCCAGGGGGTAGATGAAAGTGAAGGTCAATGACCTCGGGTGTAAATTTGAAATGAGCAATTCCTCAGTCTCGTTGTAAAGCATGAAATCGATATAAAAAAAAGGTGCGTGGAAAGTGTTAAACATCGCTGATTGAAGACATGATACGTTCACGTTCTTGCTGCGGTGAGGAGTTCATGACCCCTTGTCGCCTCTATCAGGGGGGCCACATATTTAATATTTACTTCAGTTTAATGGTTACACGTTGAAAGGAGTCTGGTTATTATTTTAGTTATTGTAGGAGTATAGTAAGCACTGATGTGTCCCCCCCCCCCCCGCCGTCGAGTAATTCTGTGAAAAGTTCAGCTTTTGTCAGTTTCTATTGAGGTCTGTCCTGCGATCAGGTGTAAGTCCTTTTTTTAAAATATTTAAGGAGAACCCATTATTATTATTGTGAAAGGTTTTTTTTTCTCAGCTTTTGGATTAATTATTAACCTTATTATTATTAACCTTTTAAATTTGATATTTTTTGTGGAAAAGTTAGGTTATTATAGATTTTATATTAGAAATGTAGCTTCTCCCCGCTCACTTCTCTAGCCGTAACATCCCGCAACCCTCTTTGGGGTTTGAATTTAGCAATATCTATTCTTAATAGACTTTTAAATGGCAGAGGCGAAATCTCCACCAAATTTGAGTGCTATCGTTGTGTTGTGAATGTAGCTCTAATAGTTTCGGAGATCTCGTGGTGAATCAACAAATCTCTGAATATTTATCCTTTATATATATAGACGACAAAAGTATTAAGGGTTTGGTGGGGGTGGTGGTACACTATTAAAAGCATTTAGTCTGCTAAATTATTGTTACACGCGGTGTACTAGAAGTCTGTGCATCGTTAACTGATCCGTTATGCCGTGTGTGTTTACTGTCAAACGATAACTACGAAGGGGTGTAAGAGGTTCTGCATAACAACTTGGGGTATCCAAGTCAACCTCATCTGCTCGCGATGCATCAACAAAGACTCCGTGACTCCCGCCAACCTGTATTGGTCCAGTGTGGTGGGAAATGGTTCAAGTTCTTACTGCCCGGCAGTACCGGAAGCCGTGATGACTGTGGTTTCGCGTGAAGCCGCTGGATGCAGACAGGGCGGGACTAATTCATGCGGAGATCTTTAGGGGAGTCCTGTGTCCATCAGTGGACGTCTATCGGCTGATGATGATGTGGATGATAACTACAAATTCTCGTTGTAGTCAGATTTAATATAACTTGGTGTAACTGTTAAACTACTATTTATTATCTTGTCTCCTTATTGCAGTCACATCTAATTGATATTGATAACGTCGTGATAAGATAACGTGATTAGATTGTTCTCATTAAAGTGTTAGTGATATCACATTTAGAAGGCAGCCGACATTATCAAACGATCAGTAACGGTCGCAGGCTCGCTTCCGGTTTGTTATTGACGCAACTGATGATGGTTAAAGCGTAATCCGGCGTTAATACAGCCCCAGGATTAGCGGCGGGCGGCGGGCGGTGCCCTGTTCACGGCGGCGCGTTAATGATGCAGCCGTTTGGAGCTGGACCAACGTTACGCCGGGGTAATGGGGTTCGCTTGCGTTCGATAATAACGTGCAACCACTCTCTGGCCCCCAATCTCGCCACCATTACCGTATATTTATACACGAACATTTGTTTTCGTATTTATGACGTAACAACACCTTCATCACACATAATGATGGACTGCTGGTCTCATCATTTACGCATTACTTCTTATCAGTGCAGTATATGCCGTACCTGTGTCATGTTACCAAATACAGTTCCAGAGGAAACGTGAAGGACACCACTCCGCACATTTACACAACATCAGTTCGAGAACTTGTTACCGGTAACGGTAACGTGTCGCCGTGTACCGAGGCGGGCTGTTGCAACCGAAACTTGTCTACCATGGTGTTTAAAATTTACTTCAACTTAAAGTAACATTAGTCGAGAATGAAACCGGATGTTCACCATCTGCCGTCTTTAAACCAGATAAACAGTATAAATTCACATTGTATATTGTAGATTAATTATAAAGCTTAACATAAAAGCAATGTTTCCCTTTCACGCGTTAAACTTTCATCATGTGTGTCTTTCCGTTGTGATGCTTGTGTGCTGGAAAATCGCGAGCCTCCCCTGAAATATATATCACAAAACTCTCCCCTACGTTTTTATTAATATCTTTAAACTCAATAAAGAAACTATAATATCTAATAAACGGTATAGAGCCTTTTATTTTTTTTTTAATGTTACTCGAATGCACTTCCGGTCTCAAAATAGTTCACGAGTTAAAGGAGAGTCCAAAGTACAAACAATTGATCCATTTGTTAGGTAGTCTAGGTATAGACCTAGAAACTTTGATTTATAACTCCATTTTGTTTGGTTGAGCATTTTAAAATCGGATATTCTTTTAAAAGATTTAACATAGCAACTGCTCCTTCATCCCTTGGCATCTTCCATATGCGCTTCAAATGTTCAATTTTTAATCACGCCCCCGCACGTACCCGTCTCGACCCCCTGCACCTTTCTCCTCCAGCGCATGAAGACGCACCACTTGGCAGCGAGATAATGAACGATACGAGTACAAAGACACTCACGGGAGCGCAGCATCCGGCACACTGTACCATTCATCTCGCGATAGAGGCGCTGGTAATAAGGAAACTAGTTTCTCAGCTCTCCTATTTTCCAGGTCAACCCCAACTGGTGTTCGTGCACGTGGGAATAAGGTCAGCCGTCCTTTAGTTACGGTCCAGTGTCTCCTACTTATCGGAGATCCTTATAATGCGCCGCATGTACCGGAATCGGGGGTTGGTTGTGATAATTTAATTACACATTAGTATTGTGAGCACAGCAAAGCTGGCACGCTGCAGCCTGGTGCAGTTACGCAGTACACGTACACCGCCTTGCTTGAATTTCAGCTGGAGACGATTATCAGAGGAAACCGTTGATTTAAACTGTGCTCAGGAATAAACACAATAGTTTTATATCAGTCACAATGAAATTGATGAACCTCGTTGAGACGACGTCGTTCCTCGGTCCACACGGCCAGCAGACAGGATAGAGACATCTTCGTTTTAATAACTACGTTTTTTTTGTTTAACATGGATAAATGCCTACGCATACCTGTCCTCGTGGGGGCAAGGACAGGTTATGTCGGACTAGCACCGACTAAAATCATCACGATGTTCTTCCTCGTCGCCTCATGACAGCCAAGAGAGAAAATTCTCCCGTCTCCCTGCGGCGGATCGGATGTTGGGCCCGCCGCCACCCGTTATACGGTCGCGGAGGGAGTACCCTCTGCGGCCAACCGGGGTCGCACCAGCGATGCGGCAGCGGTGGGGCCGCGGGGGAAGAGGAGTGTCGGTATAACGATGCGCCGTTCTCCCTATTCTCCGCGGCCGTATAACGGGTGGCGGCGGACCCAACATCGGATCCGCCGCAGGGAGCCGGGAGAAGTTTTCTCCAGTGGCTCCTATGGCCTCTGGGCGACGGGTTCGGGGGAACCGGTCGCCCGCGCGATTAAGTCCAGGAGAAGGCGCGCTGCATGTTCCGGCGCGCCCTGATAAGGGAGGGTTCATCCCTCCCTCCCGAGTTGGGGCCGTGCAAGCAGTCAGCGCCGGCAGGGTCGCGGATGAATGCGCACCCGCGTTCCCGTGACTCTGCCATCATGGCGATAAGGTGGAACATCGTGGAGGTTTTAGTCGGTGCTAGTCCTCGCATACTCGACCTCGCCCCCGCGAGGACGAGTATGCGTAGGCATTTCCCCCACGTTAAACAATAAAAAAAGGGTAGTACTGTCGAAATGAATCCAAACGAACTCTATATGCAGGTGGCCGCTATAAGTATTTACCGGAAGTATCCGAGTGGGGCACCTCCTCCGCGCTCGCTGTGCTACTTTTATCGCCGAAAAATATGAATAGGTTGAATTGTCAATAAACTTGTGTTTTATATCGCCATTACTTTATAATGTAAGTAAGTAAGTAAGTAAGTAACCACATAAAACGTCTTGCGGTCGCCATTTGATAGAGTAGAGTTTGACGAACTTGTCGGGGTTGGCGGGGTCAAAGTTTGTCTTAATGAACTAGACGCAATGTTCACTTGATTTTTAGTGATTGATGATACCCTGTGTGTCAGTAGGTATTATGTAAATCAGAATAATCCCTCAGTCTTCCTTCCTTCCTGAGTAAAAGAATAGAGATCAATATTAGATCTTTTAAAAATTATATGTTTCCATACACAAAAAAGTGACGAGATGAGTGAGAAATTCTTCTGATGGTAAGACTCAAAGATGACTATTGACGGGGTTCTAGTTGACTAAACTATACGTTGTAGTCAGCTCAGTAAGTCTAGCTAGCTGAAGCGCCCTTCAGTGTAATGGTTGCACAGTACCGTTCCGCGGTGAAAATAAAGGATGTGGTGGTATCTTTTCAATAGACATTAGACACCTAAAATGTGTACAGCGATGATGGTAAAGTTGTGAGCTTAATTCAAAGCATGAACCAAACGTTAACTTACAATAAAGGGCAATTGAGCGCGTCTTTCACGAATCCTATTAACACAGCTAGAGTTATATCCACGAGCCCAATAAATCAAGCTCAATATTATTTATTGCCCTCATCAACTCGACTTCGACTTCCGGAAGCTTTGCGAACAGCAAGTTTTATTTAATGGCACTCAAAACTCCGGAAGCGCTCGCTTTTGCCTTATTTGTTATTGAAAGCGTTCGGCTGAGCCGACGGGCCCGGCCGCCGCGCCGTGCCGCCGGAAGTTACGACACATTGCAATACTGAAAGAGTGTTTAACAATTACTGGCAGTCGACTTAACGTTACCTGCTGGCGGTAAGCATTAACAATCTAGCCATGTATCAACGTGACGCTTAAGCACTGTCCAACTTAGATCTCCTGTGCTTAAAGCCAACGCACAGTTAGTTTTAAACCAACCGTTTCAAACGGATTAATATAATTTACCCGCGCTCAGTGAAACAGCGGTTCAGAGCCGTTCCGGTAGTAAGCTGTTTGTTTTATAGTTAAATAAGTAATGTATTCGATAAAAACAATTACAAAATTGTATTTAACAATATTAGTTTCTATGGTAACAGCTCTGAACTGCGGACAGTTGTGGTTAACCCTATTTGAAAGGAATTCGGTTAGTCGACCGCAGCGGTTATCGCTTCCGTTAAACAAATTGTTAACTGCATACATATACGTTCCACTTTTCTTTTGTCCGCAGATGACCTTGGTGGACAGTTCTTTACCCTTCGTGCAAGTGGCATGAAAACAACCTGCTAATTTTTCACATGATATTTACGGCCACAACCCACCCTTAACTTTATAATCATTAGTGGCATTGGTTACATGGTCCATGTTTCGGTTGTAAAGATTGATTCTTATTCATCATTATAGAATAACCTTATTGCTGTGATCGGCTCACGAAGCTACAATCGAGTTTTTTACAAAAAGGGGATGATATTTTCGTAAGGGTCGGCAGCGCGTTTGTGATGCAAAGTAAACTCAAACCCGGGATTGATTCGCGTGGTGTACCGTGACTAAGTTCTTGAATAATATTGTTGCGAATTTCTAATCTTTCCTTGTGTAAGTACTAAAACCCCACCAGCCTTGTAATGGCTGAACCGCCTCCTTAATTTGAGCAGTCAAAACCTCAATCTGTGGGATCTACTGTGAAAAAAAAAAGATAAATAGACTAACATTTGTGCAACCGTTTTGGGAGATTTATCACATCCCCCTTTTCGGTAGGGAGTTTTAAATGAAAAGACAAGTATTTCGCGGGATTCCTCTCTTTATATGTGGACACACGTCTGCCTCGTTCCCTCTTTATAAACAGCCTCATTAGCGCCTCCTCCGCTCCCTCCCGACGCTCACATAAAATATTAGGGTCTCATTTCTAGTCGGCGTATTTACGGGGCTGACGGAGCCTGGCGCAGCACACCGGGGGAAAAAAGAAAGGACCTCGGATAAATATCATCACGATTAATCATTCCGTGCGGGGTGAGCAGCGACTGCGAAGAATTAGACGCTCGGTATCCTCACAGCTGGCGGGAGCGTACCACGAGACACACGCAGTCATCTCGCAGCTCCGCAGCTCCACTCCGCGTTACTACCATACGGATAACGACTAGTTTTAGATTTTTAGCTTCGGGCTAATAAATAGTTAAACGTTCAGAAAAGGTGATTTGTTTTAAAGAGACAAGATGTACCCGCGTACTTTTGGATGAGGTGCAACTCTTAAGGAGTAGCTGGTGTCAGTGTTACTGTCTAAAAAGAACGTCGGCGTCTTTAAAGAAGAACAGAGTGTATTGTTAGTGTACTGCCGAGGGTGCCGAGGGTGGTGCTGGTGTCGCCGCGCTCCGGCTGCCGGGATGCGAGTAGGAGCAGTGGTGTGAGTACTCGTGTCCCGCGTTGTGCCCCGCTCGTATCCGAATGTGAACCCCGTCAATGGACCGCATCCCGTTGAATAATGCGAATTGTAATTGTATCCACAACAAATGCCAATAATCCGTTTTTCGTATTTGACTACCGCCGGTTGATTGTTTGACTCACCGACCGCCGCTCAATTATTTCCAAACGTTCGATCGCGGCCCGAAGTGGATCCGCTTGATTAGTGGAGATATTGCGGGCGGCAGGCTCGAGAATGGGGGTGTCGAGGGGTGCCGAGGGGAGCGCTGGGGCGGAAACGAGTTCAATGTTGACAATTGTATCGAAAATGTTGAAGAATTAAAATTTTAAAATAGGTAGGTCTCTATTTACACTGGTCGGTTCGTCTAGGTAGATATCGCCGCAGAACTTTTTACCGTCTGGCAAACAGTAATGAGGAAATATTACCCTGTTCCGGTCGGAGTGGTGTTGTAGGCAAGGAAATTACTGGATTAGCGAGATAACGTCCTTAATCTTTGAGTGACAAGAACATTGTGGTTCTGTATATTTCGCTGTATGTTTAGCGTAGTTGCTTCATCATATAAGAAATAAACTTTAAACAATTACTAGTAATCTAAAGAAATAAACAGATTCCCAAAGATTCCACCAAAAAGATATTTTTTGTATATACATGATATCGATATGAAAGATATCGTAAAACTACCTTTGATGTGTAGTAACGTAGTCTCCCGGTAGTTAGTATAGAGAGAGACACGAGATCCAGTGAATTATAAGTTATTACTTTATTTCCGGGGTGTAAGGGGTTACGCTAAAACACATGAACCCCAATAAATGACAGCCCCTTAGTGCTCAGTGATTCGAGCAGCGCAGGATCGATCGATATGGGGATCTTTGGGGCCTACGTCTAGCAGTGGACGTCCACCAGCTAATAATGATGATTTTATTTCCGTAGGTATTCGCAAATTAAATGATGGCGCAATGGTAAATTCGCAATATACTTTTTAGATGATACATTTTTTTTCCATAATGCCAACGACATAACTTCCTCTTCAAACATTTAAGGGTAAACCCCCAAATAGGATTCCATCCACATTTTTATTATGATCCGAGATTATATTTGAAAAGGCGTCGAGGGCCCCGGGCGGTCCCTCGCAGAGGTCCGGCGATATGCAGATGCCCCCGGCTTGCCCCGCCTCATCACCATCACACACGTAACGCTGTAACGGCTACATTTCAACTCAACGGCGTATCATTGCGTCACGTTTTTAATTAACGAAAAAAAAATTCAGCGGCCCAAATAAACAAGTTAAGTCGAGGAAATGTCCCGCATTAAGATTCACATCCATATAAAATGTTTTGGAGGTTTTATTTGGGAGACGAGGCGATGTATTCACGTATCTCTTTAACTCTTCTCTTTTTACTTTCCGCCGTAAAGCCGGCGGGCGCGGCGGCCGGAACTCGGGTAATGTACGAGTGTTACTGTACTGTACTGTAAACAGAGCAAGCGAACGTTTGTAATGATTACCCGAGACCTCCGCGATTCCTCTCTCCTTGTATACAAACGCTTTACTAATTAACCTTGTTTACACAACACGTTTCGACAACGAGAAACATAAGGCGATACATTTTAATGAGTACTATTTACCTAGGGCTCACTACCGGTTTCAGTTTCACATTATGTAAAGTGGAAACGGATTCGAACATAGTGAAGCGTGATCACCTAATGTGTCTGTCATAGGACGATAGTGAGGGACAGATATTGACATTGTGAGTGGGGTAATCATCAACCCAACTCGACCACTTATAACATCCCGGAAATAATTCAGGGATTTCTGTGCCTATTTTGAAATACTTAATTAATTAGACTTCAAACGGTTAACATATCTTATTAATAATTTAACTAGCTACAGTTTTTCTAATCGCATCAAAAATAGAGTCGCCGTCCGGCAGCATGCCATTAAACGTAATTTCATGAACTACTTAGAAGAAACACAATTTAATTAACCACCTTTTAAAAAGTAAATAACACAATTAATAGAGAGCCCTTTTAAAGCTTTTTATATAAAGAAGAAGCGCCGTTTCCTCAAGAGAGATCGAACAGGAAGAGACCCGATGCTCAATACAACATAGTGTGATGGTTCCCTTCATCTCATTTTCAAGTCCTTGTTTAAAAAAAATACTTTAAGTAAAAATACATTTAGACTTTACGAAGAAAGACGTGAGTGATGGATTGCCTATCGATACATCTCGATTGCCGCAGATCCACGGCTCCGGAGCACCGCGAATTAGGTGAAACAACAATTTCACTTTCACCTAAATTGAAATTTGTTTATTAGAAATATATCATTACGTTTCTTGCGTTCAGAAACATTTCTATGATTGAATATGTAACAAGAATCAAGTAATCCCATGGAAATAGAAGCGCAAAATTATATATTTACATATGACTTTTAGACCCCACTCGGTTCCCTTAGGTGTTTCCGGTTTTACTAAACAAACACACTGCCAACTTTAACAAACACTGCACTGCACTACGAGATCTCTATCGATAAGCAATTATAAATTCAAGACACGGAAGCCGAGGCCCCCACCGACGAAGGAGGACACATTTGGGCCGTAAATAACAAGCCCTTATAAATAAAAAGTGACCCAGAAAGTGTGGCCCTTAATTACGAAAACGTGTATTTTATGTTACCTGTTTCCGTATTGACTATCGCAGCATTGCTTCCCATTCCTAACCTCTGACGATAGTAGATTTGAATCAGAGTTGCTGACCTTAACCCTATTCGAAACACATTAACATTGTCTGCTACTCATTTTGGGATACTTGCGTACTCAGCTTAGTCTGCTTGGGACCTCCGATACAAATGTAACAGAGTTCGTAGTAGGGAGAGTGATATTCCATGATCGTGTAGTGGGACGACCTAATCCCTACAAAGTCACTCCGCTGGCTCTGCTTGTGAATTATTTACATATAAATAATATCGGCGTACATTTCCACATGTAATAACATTTCACGAATGTAAATTCAATTCAATTTTCCCCGCTTCAGATTAATTCTTCCGATGTGCGACCGGAATCAGATTATTGCTGCGTGACGCGAAGAAGTCCTCTGTAGTTATGACACGAGCGCCGTCTCGTTACACCATGCCGTACACTGTTTACTGCGTGATATTCTCGATGCCAAGTTTTGTATCGCGTTTGTACGGCAATCGGTATACGTTGATACGCAATTATACGTGAGAACAAAGGAGCGCGGCGCAAACATTCGTTACGCAGTGTACACGGCCGGCGCGGGGTGAACACGATCAATCAGCCGGTAACCGGATACCGCAACCGAATTAACGTGACCCGCCCCGACTTAATGATACCCCCGCCAACGTCTAGCCATACCTAGACATTTCATTTGTTTACTGCTAAATGGGTTCAGGAAACGCGACCTCACCTCTTACGTTACCATCTACATCTACTTATAACAAGTTGCTGTTTTCTTTCAGTGGCCCAACAGAGCAATAAAGTTTTAACGTTTCACTCTTTGCTTTATGTTTCCCGCCTCTGCTATTACTATTTTGATTAGGAGGAAATTATCATTGCCCCAATTATAAAGGAAGTTTATAAGTTTCAATACATTAATACTAAGCTGATGTGTCAACTGTCAAGTAAACGAAATCTCGTGAATTCCATAACTCTTCCATAATAGTATTGTGATATAAAGTGGGTCGGAACCGACGATGTGAATGATAAGTTGTTCATGCTGCTTACAGCTAAAATAAAGAATATCTTTCCATATTGAAGGCTCTATTCGCACACTATCAGCAAGGTAAGAGTAAAGAGGGAGCCACGTTAAGAGTTGTCAGTGACAAGGCTTCCCATGTGGATCCAGCGATACGGTTGCCGTGGTATAAATGCTTTGGTGCAATTGTAGTTTAGTTGGAATATCGCAACGCGAACATTCGAACAGGATGCCGAGTGCTCCGAAATGAAATAAGTTTCAGACAACAACCGGAATTGCGCCTGCCGCGTGTATCAAGCACTCGAACCTCGCTGCAGGAGCTGCTGCTTACTTAAGCTATATATACAATATAATAAACAAGTTCGTATCATAATGCGGGGTTGAATAATGGCACATTTTACGGGGTGAGTATCGTTCAATGAATAGTATAAAAGAGATTTGTTACCATTCCGCGGAAGTACGGTGCGGTCAAGATGAAAAAGAAATATTATTTTTGTTTCCGTTTTTAATGAAACTATCATCAGATTGTTTTTTAAAAAAATCATTTCACTGAAATTCCTTTGTGTGGGTGGTTATAAATGAATAGTTATGGTGGGTGTAGTGGGTTTAATGTATAAACGGTTAATTGTGGGAATCGTGTTAATAACAACGTTTGTATTAGTACAGCCTTTTTTGTATAATACAGCGAATATTTGTGATCGTTATAAATAATTCGCTGATAAGCCGGAACCGGGCGGGCGTGGTCGCGGCCGATGCCAGTAAATAAATAAAATCGCATGCCTGAAAGCCAGTCGCCACGCCCCTTTGCTTTCAGCGCATTACTATCTGCTGATCTAACCGCACTGCACACGCCACCTGCCGCACCACCTTCTGCACCACCTTCCGCACCACCTCGCTCGTTGCCATTTCAACAACACCACCTTTTTGTGCCGGTGGAAATTCTGTTCAACAGTGCACTGTCTTGTAAAATCTAAGACTACACATACACATCAGTACTCTTCAGCAGTAAACCTAAACATATTCCAAGGAGCAGGATATTTTCTTTGTCTTCCGTTCTGTGTTAGCTTTGTGGTCTTTTAGAAATGTTTAATACCTTTTGAAGGTCTTCAGCTATTAAGGTGTAGGGTGTAAACTTGTACTGATGTGAAGTGTGATAAGTCTTAAAATACTTTGATAATTATTAAGTGTTCTTACAAACTGTAACAGTATTTCGCAGTAGCAGTGTATAATATTTGCAACTGTTCTATTGAATTTAAGCCCTCCAAGTGGCAGATTAATCCCCTTGCAGCATCCCCGTGATGCAACGCTCGTTATGATATTTGGGTATTATGCAACGTAATGCTCTTCTGGGAAGAGCTGCACGGAATTATTATACATTTAATTATTATATCATAAAAGTTGAGAAAATATGACGTAGAAAGAGTTCTACGAGTACCCTGTGATGGTTGGTACAGTCCAGCAACACCATGGACATGTACGGAATTACTTTATTATAATTCTATCTATCAGATGAATCTTTGTGTTAGAAGTAAGAGGAATATTTTAGATCTCTAATGTAAAGCATTGTCTTCAGGCTTCAGAGCGAAAGACGAGCAGCAGTTCTCTGTAATTTGTTTGTAATATTGTAGTAATGTCGTAGTATTCGAGTGTTTTCTATAAAACTGTGCGATATTGTTGGTTTATGTTAAAGACATGTTTACTGTTTCTTACTTGACTTAGTGTAGAGTTATCTTCTTGTATTCACTAGTTGGAGGTTAAAGAGTTTTTAATTAGATTGTATACAATTAAATTACAATATATTAGATAACAATGGATACTATATATTTTCCATGTACGATACGGTAGGCGAATATTTAAATGATCTTACATAAGCGATGGCGGAAACCGGAACACTTCGAATGCAGCGTTGTGGACATCGGGAAGCATCCGGACAGGTGGGCCAATGCGACGGAACTGATAAGAATATACATAATACTTATTAGAATTTCAAAATGTAACTAAAAGGTAGCTACATAGGTATTTAACAGTTGCACGTAAACTGTGAGTGACGCTAGAGTTGAACAGGGGTGAGTCGGGGCGGTCCGCACCACCCGTTTCACAAGTGTGGAAATATCGTACTTATAAATATGTAGTGTAAAATAGTTTTTCTAAGTCGCCTAGGACGCGGAGAGAAACTTACCGGGGCGCATAAACCGATGCAGCGGCTTGAATCGCGCTTGTGGAGAGAGGGTATCTCACTTTTTAATGCACCGGACGTGACGACGTGCATCCGTTTCGCAATTGAAGTTTTCAAACGCCCCGACACGACCCAGCGCTGATTTCAGTTATTCAAAGCAAGCAGACGGACCATACAGTATACTGTATATTATTTATTCTCTTTGTTTACAGGATAAAGCAAAAAAATAAGCATCTCTCTCTGAACGCTGTCTCAGTCGTTTCTAATTTAGCACAGAATAACCTAAATTACTTTGAATATTTGTCGACATTCAAAGTTAATTTAATTATATTTGTTACATCCCCTCTGTGAAGTCTGAAACTCACACAGGGTGCTCACATCAAGCAATGTTCAAGTATAATGAAGCAGTGTAGTCTCTAACTAGAGGCACACGTCAATGATCTGTTAAATGTGTCTGTCGGTGCAGCTATGTCTGAGACATCGGTACAACTAAACGGCTGAACCGTTTCGGTTAAATATTGTCCTGTGTGTGAGGTGACGCAAGTCCGATTGTCCGAAGCTACAATTAAAGTAAGCAACCAGTTCAACAGTAGCTTAATGCTGGCTGACTGACTTTTCGCTTTAGTATTTAGAGAATTTGATCTTGTCGGTGTGTGATCAGCTTGTTTATAATATTTTGCTTGTGCAGCTTCGAAACGTTTAAGACATCGAGCAAGGTGTTTGAAATAAGTCTCACATTTTCGCTTCCCGTTCCGTCTCGAGCTGCCGCATGCGAACGACAGCTAAGCAACCGTGTCTCAGGTCGAATCCCAAACTCTTGGCGTTTCAGAAAATCTCCGTGAGAATTTCAAAAGTTATATCCTTCATGCACCTATATTCCTTATTTCTCTCGCAACGCGCGACGGCGCGAGACGGAATTTAAATCCGAGAAAAGGAGATACAGCGCTGCCAGGTTTTAAAGCTTTCCTCTTCAAAGTCGGTCAAATGAATTAAAATACGTAGATAATTCTCACGGAGGATGTGCACACTTAAAATCCGTGAAATGACGGTGAACAAAACTCATCTAAGCGAATAGTCCGTGCGAACATTACTTATGATGATTTTGCATTTCCGTACTTTTCCACGCAAACACTAAGTTGAGTTTGTGTGGCGGCCGGAAACTGACGCTGCACTTAACCCACAATTAGCAGCGGTCAGATCGGCTCCTAAATCAGATCGTATCTGTGGGCGATACACGAGTTAGAGATAAAACTACAGTTAAATAAAACGGTTAGCCGAGTGCGGGCACGTCCTGCGCCGACAATACTTACTCTATTATTTATTTTATTCACATGGTAAACTCATGGAAGAGCAACATTGCAGCTGAAACGTGTTCACTTCACGAAGCTGACAGTCTTATTATTAATCTAAATTAAGGACTTTTCATTTTTGGAAATTACCGATCACCGTCTTTTCTCAACACAGATACGTTTGTTAATTTCCTTGATAGTTATTTAAACGTCAAATAACATTGATCCAAAGCGGACGGTCAATGTCACTGGGGACATGAACATAAATATCAATGACCTCATAGACCTAACCTCCCAGGTAACGACTCACCTATCCTTGATGGTATCTCATGGATTCCTTTCTGCGATATCGGAACCGACGACAGGCACATCCTCTCTTCACCATATAATTGTTAAAACACTAAGTAAAGCATTTGGATTCGTTCGTAAAACGAATATTACTGACCATGACTTGGCCTTAGCTTGTATTCCATTGAAAGGAAAACGAAACCCAATGAAAGTAGAAACAAGAACTACAGTAGAGTTGGGTTGCAGTGACCAAATTTATTAAAAACTCGGGCTGGGAAGATATTTCACGGGAGACAAATGCAGATGCTGCTTCACATAACTTTAGTACAAAGATTACAGAATATATGAATAAAAGCACAAAAGTGATCAAAATAAGTAGGAGTAAAAACATTTTAAAAGCCTGGGTCACACCTGGTATTCTTAGATGTATGAAATATCAGGACAAGCTACGTCAAACCCAAAAAGCTGACCCAGAGAACGAAATAAAGCATCAGATTTACATCCGATACAGAATTTATCTTCAAAGACTGCTTTGAAATTTAAAATTGGAATACCGTAGAAAGGAAATTATTGACAATAAAAATAACCCAACAAACGATGGCACAGGTTGAAGGAACGCTACGACAGCATTACGTCAGTAAACCGGAATATTAACCTAATTAAGGACTCGGTTAGAGCGTCTGTGTCCTTAAATCTGTGCAATAAGCACTTTGCTTCGGCAGGCGAGACATGCGCAGAGCAGATTGTAAGAATGATGCGTGTAACTGTAACCTCCTGAAATACCAGCTTAGCTTCGTTCAAGACCCGCGGTTTTCAGCGTAGTAATAACTGTGAATACTGCTAATAAATTATTGTTATTATTTATTTAAAACATATTATGTTTTTATGTACAGTTTGTAACTGATAACGAGGCCAGTTATATTCACACATTCGGTTATTCACAAAAGCTCCCGCACACTGAGTGAGAACGTGTATCTCCATAGGAAGCGGGTGTATGCTTTCGTTAATACAAAAGATATCTATACACAGAATATACTTAATATAACATAATGCAAACGTGAAGCTGGATATGTTAAAATACATTTTTAAATAAATGCAACCATTTTTGTAGGTCTCTAAGAGGAAACTTTAAAAGATACCCTGCTTCTGGGTGAAAATTAAAGTTATGTGAAACTCTTACTCACTAAACTCCCTCGGTGATCTGCATCAGTGCATTCGGAGAGGCTCCAGGATCTTTTATGGACCACACCGGTACCCCTCTACACTTTGTATTACATGTCTCCGAGGAGGGGCCTAGTTCTCCTAGGCACCATCGCTGAGCCATATGCTGTCCCACACAGGTGCACTGTCGAGCGATAAGAGCCTAGACCCTCAAGGCCCGTGAAAAGCGTAGATACTTTCAGTCTGCTTCTACGACAGGCAGGGCTTACCTTAGTCCTATTCTTACTAGCCCGAGACTGCAGGGCTGAAATACCTTCAACCTAAGCGCAGTAATTAGTTGTGTATGCTATGTTGCCATAGACATGTGTATATCATAGTAGTAGACTTATAGAACTTAAAACTAAAGCATCGCTAAGTTATCCTTTGAAACATGGCTAACTGCTTCATCCAGCATTTAACGTGGAGGCGGTGTGAGTGTCCGCGGCTGCACCGCTGCCGGGGGTCCGGCGGTTCCCTCCACAGCGAAATAGAATTGCAAATTTGCATAAGTGAGCGAGCCGGATATTTCCCCAGGGTTACAATTAAGCTCGTTAGGAAAAAAATCTGCTGAAAGTAATCTACACAAATCTACCCCTAAGTTTTTCGTCAACAAAATTGAATCATTTTATAAAGTCATTCGTAAAGGAAAGGATGGGGTGTAAGGGGTTCCGCCCAACATCTTACGGAGACCATGATAAATAAGTATACGGTCACATGCTGTATGCCGTTTCCAATTTTTACCAACGCTTTTTTCATGAACAATAAAACATCTTACGGAACCTAAGTCAATCTCTCCCGTATGCGGTACACCTTGCTGAATAACAGATGAGGCTCTGACCACTCATCGATTCGCACTGGGTCAGCGTGAAAGGTTACGGCGTAATCACTCTCAATGAACTTCAACGATGTGGAGATCTTTAGGGAAGGCCTATGACCAGATTCCGCCGTCCGCCAGTTCCGCGGCATTAGCGCATATTCCGGTTGTCGTGCTCCGCAACACGGTGTAACCGGATTCCACCCCTGCGTGCCTCAACACAATTTGTTGCACCACTTCCAGCGGCGCGCCAGAATTTTCATTTAACTCCGGTTTAATCTCGCGCGGTGCATCTATGCTAATTCTAACAAACATCTCACGGGGTGCGCTTTTAAAATACATTAACATTTTATTTACCTCACACGAATATTTACATTTATTTTGTGTACTTCATAACAACCCCAGCTTAGTTTGTAAATCGCGTGTCGCAAATTCAACCCCTACCTGAGCTTTCATCAAATAAAACCATCATGTGACAATGGATGTTTTTCAAGAAAAATGCAGTGAAAGAAATTATCCTGACTATCTCTTTAAAAATGGAAGCTTTTAATTCCCACAATCATTTTACTGTTAACCATCATCATCATCAGCCGATACACATCAATTGCTAGAGATAAGCCTCCCCCAAAGATCTCCACGATTGTAAGGGTTCATTTGGAGTGATTTCGGCCATTTCCGACGTTGGCCCAATCCGAGTTGATGGACGCCAGAGCCTCGTTTGTTGATTAGCAAGGTGTACCACGAGCAGATGAGGTTGGCTTGGATGCCGTGAATTGTTATGCGGGATTCCTTGCACCCTCTATTAGCCAAATTGAAGTAATTAGTCAAATTACTGGAAATTACGTAAAGTCACTATGGGCTAAAAGTAGCTGTGTCAACAATGTAACTATCACCACTATGTGATGTGCTGGTGTACTTCTTATCATTATCACTCCTGGTCCCAACTGAGCCGTGGTTAACGAATGATTGAATATACCTAATATTGACATGAATATATTTAACAAGTGTCGTCACACTGAAGTGTTCGCGGAAACGGAACCTGTAAGAAATTATATTGAACGAATCACAAGTAACAAAATAAAAAAACTGGTTATAAGTGTGGTGCTTGAAGTCGTCGTGTAAAACTTAAGTTAAAATGGCACCAACATAATGAGTTTAATTAAAATTGTGTGGATAAGTGTGCGAGTGGTGCGCCGGCTGCCGGCTGCTGGCTGCCGGATGTCGGGTGTCGGCGGAGCAGCGACCCTCCGTGATCCTAATGTTTGTAACAGTTACTTCATTAACTGACTTTTATTATCCGGAAAGTACAAACAGGAGGAGGACAGCTTACCGAGTGGTGTCCATACGTTAACGAACTGCTCATAATCCCAAAGTGGAAGTGGCGAATGTATGAATGCATGAGCTGAACAAATTAGGATGCAGCGAGCCGTTTCACGGCGCATTTCTAGTTTACGAGAGCAGTTTTAAAACTCTCTTTGAATGCTGTACTAATAGCTCGTTAATGAAGTTTTAATTAAAACGGTGAACACTGATTGCATTGCACACAGTTATTTGGAAATCGATTCGGTTAGCGCGCAAACCAGCCGCAGTGTATCTGCGGGAGCTGCGCGCGGCGCGTCTCGCGGCGGTGCTGTCCTGTGGACGTCCAGGTGTCTTCCAGCCAGACGAGGAGCCAACGAGCCCGCCGGGGTCGCCGTCCCCGCCGCCAAACCAATTACCTGACTAAACATATTGTTAAATACAATTTCGGCAAGCCACTGTGATTGTGATTGTGATTGTAATTGAACACTTTTTATTGTTTATTGTTACTCTAAATTCTCGTTTTCTATTCATAGGTAAAAGTCCTCAACGACATCGTAATTAAGTTCGACAGCTTGACGTTTAAGATAAAGAGTTTTATTGTAAGAGGTCCGCACACTAACTCACGGGACCCAAGCCAACCTCATCTGCTCATGGTGCAGCAGGGTGCATCATCAACAAACCAGGCTCTGGCTCCGACCAACCTGCATTGGGCCAGCCTGGTGAGAAATGGCCCAAATCCTCCTCTGTGAATCCCTACCCGTTGGAGGAATCTTTGGCGGAGGCCTATCTCCAGCAATATACGTCTATCAACTAATGATGATGATCAATCCAACAGGAACATCCAAGCATTGTACACTACGCGTAAGAACTCGCAGACCTCTCTACAGTCAGAGTCCACAAACGTGCGCTTTAGCTCTTTGACCAGTTAAATGACCAATATATTTAGGATGCACTGGTTCTTTACCACCGGTCTAAAAATAGGAGTGTCATGATTAACCTACATACTCATGTTAGTTTTATTTATTAATAAATCGACCCCACCGCGTCTGTCTAAACAATAGTCCAAAAGAATAGGTTCAACCATTCCAAAATCATCAGCTCATATAGTAACCTTATTAGTACTATTTTAGGTTATCATTCGAAGTGCAAAGGTAGATATCTAAATAAACGTTCGGTTAAATGCATCCGCCGACGAACCACTTGTTTACGGGTGCCGGGGACAGCCCTCCGGAAGTGGGGAAAGAATTACGGATGTAATATCGCAAAGCTTTAGGAAGCTCTTCAGATGTGACGTCAGCAGTGACTAGTGTTTTAGTGCTTGGAAAGCTTCCAGGGTGTGATAGCTGTGTAAGTGTATTGTCTGTTTCATGCTGTTAAAAATAATCGTTAGTATCAGGTATAAATGTCGACTGATAATAATTTCTTTAGTGATGATGTTCATTAGCCAACAGAGGTCTATGTCTTGACAGTATTACCCTACACTTCCTGTAACCAGCGACATACCTGGTCCACTAGGTTTTAACGAAAGCTTTATACAAAGTATGAAATATACACCTTTAAGGAAAAAAAGTGAACCATTTTTGTGAAGGTCACGGGGTCGTTCCGATATCACCATGAACGTGTTAAATGTTTACCAATACGGTTCTCCGTAACGGTAAGCCGCTGCTAAGTATTATGTTCACGTAGCATCACATTTCACTTATCTTAGCCTTTCAAAGTGAGAGGCAGTAACGTTTCCTTATCACTGTTTAATAGTAAAAGTAGTAGCCCCTCACGCAGCCGCGGTACACCGTGATCTTCCACCGGAAGCCGAGTAGGCAGACTGCGCACGGATAATAAATAAACAACTATCGCAGAACAAAACTCGATAAATAAGCATTAGCAGTAGTTTATAGCTCATTATACGAGTAGAACAACGCTCCGCCGGGATATCCGGTTAATACTTAATGCTTGTAATACACCCACTCCCCCTCTACCACCCCCTCTCGATGACTTCACCAACTAGAAACGGTTCGAGAAGCGATGCAACAAGTTTGTTTTACACAAAAAAGTTTTTTTTCCTTATTAGTTATACTCGTACGAGTATATTCATTGAGACAAGTACGGATGTACAAGGGCAAGCTCGCTCTGCAGGTCTGGTGGAGGTCTGTGAACAATAATGAAAGCCTGCATGGCTTACTGGCTGACCGCATTTCAATTAACACAGAAATTGGGAGGTTGAGGCTACTTGGAAGGGAACTTGGATGATGTGTAAGGGTTTTCTCAACTTCACTTGATCAACCCATCGGCCATCATAACACGATTGCTATATATTGGTTGTTAACACATAAAAAATTGAGAAAAATATTCTCACCATCGACGATCTCATTGTTACTTAAAATCAAGTGAAGCTTAGTTCCAATGTTAACCTTTTATAGACCGAAAAAAAGATTTATTATATCAACTGTCCTGCAACTGAGGAAGGAACGGGTTCGCATCGGCTCGTCGACGCGTCCATCAAGTGGGGCTGGACCTTCAAGACCGAAGTAAAGGACGAAGAATAAAAATGAGCAATAAATTTGAACAAGTTTCCACAATGTAAAGGATATACAAATAAATATATTTCCAGAACAATGTATGCGTTGCGTGCACCAAATATTTGGCAACGAAATAAAACTGGCGCCGGTTCAAACGCGAATTTGTAAATTTGTGTGTGAACCGGCGCGGACTTGTGTGCACCCGAGTCAGCAGCCATGTGTTGCAGATGTTCTGCTACAGCACGCGTCATTGCGATGCACCGGGACCGGCAACGGTGGCGGGAGATGCAGCGGAGAGCACTGCAACTCATCGCAGGTGCGAACCCCTCATCTAAATTAGAGCAAGTTTGCAATCGAAGAAAGCCTAACATTACTATTGAGATTACAATTGTAGATAAAGTTTGAATGACGAGATATTTGCCAACGAGACCGACGTACAAAAAAAAATCAAAATTTTCCAGCCATTACAGCAGCAGACTTCCAGACCCTGAACAATATAAACATAGTCCTTAAATTCAATATAGGGTGTGTGTATACTCGTACTTATGCGACGCCGAGACGCACAGCGAGACCACTAAGTAGTCCCTAAAACCTCAGCTTCAAAGTTTAAGTTAGAAAACCCTGACTCTATTTTATTATATGTATGATATTACTAAAGCTTTTTTTGTTATAAAGAATATGTCATCAAGTTATTCAAGTAAAGTATTCTAAGCTCCCGCGCTCGCTAAAAGAAGCAGCAGTTGTTTTCCAATGTTTGAGTTCAATCAAATCTTTCTTCAATATGTTAGGAGTTTATCGTCGCTGACCCAAATAACCGGTTGACTGCCGAAGGAGTGCGTGTAGATTGAGGGGCTCCTCCGATTGCAATCATCATGCCGGCGGTAGCTGATTGACACGGCCTTAATTAGATGGCGGTGCGATCGCCGGGCGGCTGCAGGGTCGACGCTCGCACTCCACTGGCTGGCTGACTACATACAATCAATAGGAGGTTGCTCCATGAACCGCAGCTACACGGTCCTTGCATACACTATGCATTACAATAGCTTTTTATTTAAGCAACGAAAGCTTAACGCCGAAGGACGCGCTCGCTTCGTTTAGTTCATAGAGAAAGGAAAGAATCATCGTCATCGTCATTACCAGCCTTTGTTTATCAATTGCTGGATCCTTAGCTTCCCGCATCCACCCATTTTTGAACCCTCTGATGATATCATCGGTCCTTCTAAAGAGGGTGTGTGCTACACTTTTGCGACCTGTACGCGGCCTGCACTGCAAGACCTCTCCCCCATCGGCCGTCACTGACACGATAGACCTGGCCGGCCCACTATCACTTCAGCTTGCAGATTTCGCGAGCTACGTCGACTGCTTCAGTTCTCCGTCAAATTATTTCGTTCTGGATTTAGTCCCTTAGAGAAATGCCAAGCATAGCTCTCTCCATCACTAGCTGTGCTACTTTGAATTGGTGGACCAGCCTGATGTGTGCGTGTGTGCCGTGTCTCTGCGCCGTAAATAAGGGTGTGCCGTAAGTAAGGGTAAGTAAAACAAAACAATAGAAATAGTAAATGAATACAATTTTCTTGCGTGCTCGTACAAAGTGAGCAGTTTTTCAGGTAACAATTATACAAAAGAGTTTATAGGAGTGCTGCTGGTGCTGTTGTAGGCCGGGTTAATTGCAGGGGGTGCGCTGTAGTGCCGAAAAATCCTTTCAAAGGATCCGCGGGGGCCCGATTATTCCATGTCCGGGTCCAGGCGCGCCGGGCGGCCGCCTTTTGTCCGGAGCGTGTGTGGCAAATTAAGGTCAAGCTCTGCGTTCCGATGTTACTTTACAGTTTTCAGTATTCGCTGAATATAGCCACCCTTTCAAGTCTCTATAAACCTTTCATTAATATCCACGGAATGGGAAACTGTAAAAACAAATAGCAACGCTACGGTATAATTAACTATTACATATTTGTGAAGCGATAAAGTAAAGGGTCCCGCACAACAACTCACAGGACCTAAGCCAACCTCATCTGCTCGTGACGCATCCTGCTAATCAACAGACGAGGCTCTAGCTCCCGTAAACCCGCGTTGGGCCAGAGTGGTGGAAAATGGCCCAAATCATCCCCTACCTACGACAGCTCCTAGTGCTCATCAGTACCGGAGGCCATGCTGACTGTATGCCTATGTCCAACAGTGGACCTCTATGGGCTGATGATGATGAAGCGATAAACTGTTCGTTTTTAGATTTTCCACATCAGCTTCATTTTTATGTATTCCATGAATAATGTATATCTATCAAACGTTACTCAAATAAAGATGATCGTGCATTTCTCTAACAGCTTTACCAACCAGCTCTGTATCTTCAAACTAGAACGTGAATTTCGCTAAGTATCAATTGGAAGCTGTTAACAATCGCTACGGTGGTATCTACTTAGACTTGGTAATGAAATCTTAGTGATGAAAAAGAGGCATCACAACGGCTTCCACATCCGGAGCCTGGCAGCGTGTAATCGATACTACTTCTTTATTTGCGAACATGCTGCTGGTGTACCAGCACTTTCTATTCAAGTACCACCAGGTCTGGTGTGTCGACTGGACACACTACACTGCATAAAGGTGTGCTCGTCGCCTAGAGACACAGCATGCTAAGTCTCGTCACCCCAGTAACTTCACTAGCTACAGCGTCCTGCATATCACAATACAGTAATATTTAAACTGTATTGTTAGGCGAGGGGATTATGAGCTGGTCTCTGGCAACAGAGACCTGCCAGCAGTGAAGTTAAAGTTGTAACAGTATGTCGTTTATAAATAACTTTAATATAACAAAGGACCTCTCGGACGACTTTAAAATCACGCCGCGTGTTCGCGTATATCGCCCCGCGGAGCCGGAAGTTCCAGCGCCGAGAAATGGTCTGGTGCGGCGGGGGCGCGCGGCAACTTCCCCGATTGGAAATCCCGCCCAACTTGCGCCCGTTTGTTACCAATTATTGCAAAGAAAACCCATTTGCCTTAATTATAATTGCAGACTTTGTGTTTGCGTCGCAATATTTAATACAGCACGACAAAGTTACAACGAGCTGTTGTCCCAACGTACCAACCCCTAGCGTGGCGCGCGTCCGTACCGGGGGTAGGTCTCTGTTGCCGGAGACCGCCTACGCACCACCGCTAAACAAACGTTACTGTGTTCCGGTTTTGAGAATGCTGCAGCTAGTGTATTCACTGCAGTAATGTGGCTTAACATGTTATGCGCGAAGGCGGCGAGCGCGGTGTGGTACAGTGCATGTCATCTTAACTACTCACCATCAGGTGACCGTGCCGCCGTCTCATCCATTGATTACATAAAAAAAGCGAAGTGTTTATTCGAATAAAACCCGTATTCAATGAAATTAATGAAAATCAAGATATTGCATCAATCTGTAATGTGTATCTGTCTGCCTGTCTGCGACGCCGAATTTATGCTTTTGTAGCGAATTAATAATTTTATCAGATCCTGACTCGTTTTACTTTTAAGATGCGTCAAATCCTCGCGGGATGTTTTATCGCTCTGTGTTCCAACTGCAGGTTATCTTCGGCAGTAAACTGGACTCTATTTACTCAAGCTCCCTGCTGCCCGCCCGCCGGAAGTAACTCGGTCAGCGCCGGTCTCCGGTACGATTTGTAATGCAATCAATTAGCGGGTAGTGCGCGGGGGTAGGGGAAGGGTTGGGGCGGTGCGGCCACGAGGAGGAACTACCTCCGCCTCGGTTGGAAACGATGAAAGTGAGAGAAAAAAAGGACATATTAGGTTTCATTGGATAACGATACTTTTTTCAGTTGAATTTGAAAAAAGTTTTTCGTATAATGATCTACAGAACATTTTCCTAATTCCACATCGTAATAGTTGAAGCTGAACGAGAACTGAATATGACGTGAGATCTTTTATTTATCAATAGTTTTAGATGAGTATACCATATCAAGCCGATTACTGCAATTTGAAAGTAACACTTGGTATCATCGGACACGAACCCGGAGCCCGCGATAGTGAGGAGCCGCCCCCCGCCGCGCTCCGGGGGCCGCGGTCTGCATGTTACAATGTAATTTGTTAATACCACCACAATACCCTGTCATTGGGGTAGTAAATAGGTTTATTGTGCCTCAGGGAGCCGTAGTTCCAATAAATATGATGCTTTTATCCGCGCGGTACAAAGTTCGTGCCCCGTGCTACGCGCCGCACATACAATGTGTTCATGTATCATACTACATTAAGTAGAATAACTTAATATACATAAGCTTATGTTTATTAGTAGCTTGTTACTTTTAATCTGATGGTAGGTCTTGTTGCTGTGGGGAGTCTATTATCTAACCTAACCGCGATGTTATAGGCGGACGTACAAGGTGAACCTCTCACTCGTCTGCTGGTGTTGTTGTTCTGTTGTGTGTGTATGTGAATTATTTATATTGTTGTTATTGTTGTTGATATTAAATTTGAACACTTACTTCTAATCAAACCCCGTGCTGTATCTGTCTGCGTGATAAGATTTCAATAAGTCGGTATCACCGTTTCAGTGATCACCCACCCATACAAATTTTGAAACTGTACTTTTTAGAAATACATGATCTATGATGAAAGTGATCGCGATGGGGAGTCTGTGTAAATACTTTATACAGTATCTAAATGTTATGGGATATAACATTAATAACCGGATGAACTTCATCTCGATGTTTGGCACAGTACATTTGAACGCTACATCAGGAATGTTTCGTTCGTTTGTTGTATAAAAACCTTTTTGCATTATCTTGAAGTGGAGTTAGTATATGGTACAGTGACGTATTGTTCGATTACTTACACTACATTAATCAACATCGGGGCTATCTCCTGTAACGCTGCCGTAGCACGTGACTGGAAAGGGTACCGGAAAGGGCACGTCCAGCGCGCGGCTGGTACTCCTCGTGACACAAAAACATCGAATTAATTTATTACGTTCGTGCACATTTTATTGTGTCCATAGAGTAGTCCATTGGAAGAGATAAGGAACAGCTGTACATATACAAGCCTGGAAGCTGGGGGTCCAAACGCGCTACTCATTCATTGGAGAATAGTTTTGAAGGAATAACATACAACGGTGCATTAGTTATTGGTACCAATGTATGACAAGTTTATTATTGATGATAAACAGCAACGACAAATATTATTTTTTAATTTAACGAAGCGATAAAATGCTCACCTGGTGGTAAGTGATACGCCTGCTTATCGCAATGGCGCTAGGTATGATGGTATACACAGTACCATATTGCGCTCGTTGCCTGAGGACATTAGATATTGAGTCTCGTTACCCCAATAACTTCACTAGGTACAACACCTTTCAAACCGGATCACATTAATGTTCGCACAGTACTGTTTGTCGGCTGCAAGAGGCGCTGCGGTGGTAAGTACCAGCAGTACAGTAGTAAATTCAACGCTGGTTGGTACAGTACTGCTAAAGAGTTTCAGTTTGACTTGAACATTTTTCCTTTTTTCTCTCATGAGGATCATCACCAATACAGTGGTAGTAAAACGCACAGTAGGGTGGTAAGATTTCGTTGAATTTTTTTATTGAAAAGCGGCGCGACTACGGAATTAATCCCGTAAAAAGTTTGTGAAAAAATTGGAAACATTTCGTCCGGTAGAGGAAATTGTAACGACTGATTCGGCATAAATTATATTCAACTGAAACTTCCGCTTTGTACCGTCGGATCCACATCTCGCTTTGTAAACATGTGTTACTATTATATTATTCTCATTCGCTTATGAATAAGCCAGTTTCCAGGAGATAGTTCATAACATGAAAGTTACATAGTCGATGATTCCGACGGCGTCAGGCATTTCAATGAAGCTGTAATTAAGATAAACGTTATGTTGTTAAGTTGCCATGAAAATATTTAAACTTGCCTCACTAATTGGCACAGGTTTAATTACGATTACTGTATTAGTATATACACGTCATATATTCAAAGGATTTTTCTTTCTAACATATTACAACACTTTTATACGATGTTAAGTGATAACTTGACCCGGACGGTGACCTGCGCTCGCCCGATACAGTTAATTTAAGGTAATTCTACCAATTTTGATTTAGTTTGCAGTTCTTTATATTATACAAGATTTCCTTTTAATTTATATTATTTAATATTCCAGGAATGTTGTTTAATCGTTCGTAGTTTTATTTATTTAATACCCCTCCGTGCAGATGAACAGTTACTTAATTATGTTGATATAATAAAGTGGGGAGCAGCGCGCGGTACTCCATAACGCCGCCGCAGATGTTGCGCCGCTCAACAATTATTGCGCACAGTGTTTCCATTATTTCACCATTTAATCATAATTTAACTTTTAACCATTGACCAAAAATAGTCGTCTAGTTAGTTTAACTAATATAATAGAAGCGATTTAGTTATCTTTCACTTGGTAGACTGAGCGATCGTGCGTTCTTAGTTCTTATAATGGTTAACTTTTCAGTTTTCGTCTGCTGTATTTTAAAATATCAATTATCAAGTTATTGCAATTGCTTAACTATCAACTTATAGGTTTAATAAAAAGAAGACTTACCTAAATTAATTGAAGGATTGATCGATCGAAAGAAAAGGCAGAAAAACGAAAAAAATCACGAAAGCCGATATTGAGAAACTGCATAATGCACTGCACAGTGGTTCAATGTATTTATTGAAACCCCTTAAATGTTTTACAGAAACGTACACCGCAGCTCCTGCTTCTGCCTTCAATTACTGTGTTCCGGTTTGAAGGGGGAACTATCTGCCACCAGGATACATTGCGCCTCGTCGCTTTATCGAAATAAAAGAAATAATAAATACTTGATGATTAACTACAAGTTTTATTTTTAACTAAACTGTGGCAACAAAACCCCTCACAAATATGTTGTTAAACTTTTAAAGCTCTTCCGTTAGAATGTGACTCATTTGCTGAGTACGAAGTGCGCACCGGAAGCGGCTGAACAAATGTACAAAAATAATTAGTTTCCTGAACTTCTTAAACGAAATGTCTGCGAGTGAAATTATAAATAAAGTACATACGTAATGGCGGTTGCGTCGGCGGCCATTGAATTATTTACTGCGCGCGGTGAGGAGATGGGGGAGTTGGGTAGAATTATTTTTATATTAAACCGGATAGTTCGAAAGCGGCCGCAACCAAAGTTATTAAGGCATAGTTAATGTTGAAGCGGACAGACAACTCGCGCGCAGACACGCCGCCGGTGCGCAGGCGCCGGTGTGCGCGTCGGCCTGTCTGCTGAGCACAATCCATACTTTAGCTTTACCAATAGGATAAACTAATTCCGTACGCTCTATACATTCTTAATGATGCAGTAAAAAGATGTATGCGATAACTCTGCAGTTTGGCTAAATGCATCACGTGCAGGTCGCCGGCTCATATTCTGCTCGGGCGAGCGTCTTGTAAGGCTTAGTGCTTTGTAGTGCATTGTAGTGCATTGCTGTTGGCGAATGTAAAATATCAACCAGAGTTTGATAAAGAAAGAGATAGGGAGAGGAGTGGGTGACATGGAGGAGGATAGGAGAAAACATTAAGTGAGACAGGCAGATACGGGTATAAACGAGACGTAGAGAGAGGGATGAAGGGAGAAATGGAGATTGAGAGAAAGAAACACGGAAAGGAACAGAGAAATGAGGAGGTGGTGTGGAAGATACGGAGGGAAAAGATAGGGGGATAGTAGGGAGAAGAGCGAGAGAGGAGGGGAAGGGGTGTTAGAGAGAGGAATAAAAGAGTAAAAGAAAGGAGGAAGTGAGAAATTAGAGCAAATGGAGTGTGTTTCGATCCAAGTGACTCTATAACTAGTGATGTAATTGAGATAACACAGTCAGCTTTGGTTCGAGCGTGCCTCCATCAGCAGTGATTACGACAGTTAATAACAAGTAGTTAGGTGATGTAAAACATCCGTGAGCCTAGCGCACCACTGCGGCTTTCATCTCCGCTTTCTCCAGCGATAACGTCGCCGTCGCTGTCACCGTCACCGTCGCGTGGTACATGCATGCCTTAAACAGTCACCAACACTTGCAATCAATGACGGCCAGACGGACGGACGGAGACAGCGCCACGTCCCGGCGCAATATCATGAGCGCCTGCGTTCCGCTAGAGGTGGCGCGCGGGGCCTGATACCATGTGGACTGAAACAGCTCGAGCGGCAGCCACAACGGACCAGGCAGCACATTGAGATGTCACAACATCCAATCTCTTCATCACTGATCTGCAGTCCATATTTGTAGATTTATTTTTCTTAGATTTTGAGTCTGTTTCATTAACTCTTAAGGCATTAACAATGAAAGGAGAATAATATCTTTTTGGTAGCGCAAGCGATACTCTGGCGAGGGATGGGGCTGCAAGAGGCCTTAGCGAGTGTGTACACGTTAACAACAATAAGTAGTGTGCAGAGTGTCCAGCTGAACGTAACAGTAGCCAAAATGTATTAAATCGAATGTCAGGTTTGTGGTGGTTTGAAGTAACGCTCCAGATTTGGCCGAGGTTTCGCGAGACCCGTGTATATGTAAATGCATGCTCGCTGTATGAAACAGCTGTAATAAAACTGCTTGACAGTTTGCAAGTGTGATAATAGAAGAACTTTAATATCACTTGACACGTACGAAGTCGCGCGCTGGAAGCTGGAGGCTGCAGGGCGGGCGGTGTGCCGGGGGACGGCGTTCCCGGTCCAAAAGGAATTCTAATGTATCTCAGAAAGATTTACATTAGAGTGGTGCGCTGAGAAATTCCTCGTAAGGCATCCTTTACATTTACATATTTAGAATGTGTTATATGCGATCGTAAAGTGCGCATACACTTGCAAAGAGAAAAATCAAAAATCATTTTTTCAAAGAGACTTGTTTATGTAGTTCATGTCTGCCGACACCCGCCCGAGTGGATACTGTTAGCTTTATCCTGTTACAATACGTTCCATAAGATTCGTTCCAATTGTCACGCAGCATCATTATTGTGACATCGCGCGGGGTACGCTGTCAATTACATCCAAAGCACCGTCTACAAGCTAAGCGAAGTGTCTTGGAAGCGAAACGACGCTAAAAAATAAATGTTAAAAATATTTAACCAATTGAACATTGACAGCGGTTTCTTAGTTTTTGATGTAGACGTTGTTATCGAGGTTTCTCATTTGTAGTGGGCGATGCCTTGAAATATGGTTTGTAACACTTTTCATAAATACACTCGAACGCAACAAATGAGCCGTGAGCTTAATGATTCGCATAATTCGATCATAAAGCAAACAGCGGCGTGCGGCGCGGGGCGGGGCGGGGCGGCGGTACAGCGCCCCGCGCCTCTCGTCCTGTAACATGGACCGCGCGCGCGGGGAGCGGGGAGCGGGGCGCGGGGTGCGGGGCGCGGGGCGCGGGGCGCGGCGGCGGAGCGACCGGGGCGCCGTCTCCGGCAGTGTCCGCCCGACCGCCGCGCCGGTAGTACGTTTCCTGCGCCGCTCTCGCCCGCTGCGCCGCGCCGCGCCGTGCCGCGCCGTACGTCGTGCTCCTGTGCACTGTGCTTGTGTGTTTACCCGCGTGCCCGTGTGCTGTGCCCCGCCATGTGAGTGTCGTGCCATTTACTACACATACCTTGCTGCGGAGTTCGTGCCGCGTTCAGCTACGTGAGAGCTGATAAAAGCCGGAAGACTTGCCCCCGCGTCCGGCACACACACAGCCTTTTGTAAATTTAGCGTAAAAGCCAACTGACCGTAAGCCGTTAGCAATAAATTAATAGGAACTAAGCTTAACTTACGTCGCACTTACAAATCGTTATTTACAGGGAGAACTTACAACTTATGTATATGTATGTTTACCCTTGGCACAAGGGTTGTAGTCTCGTCTTCTACAGCGAATACGTTTCGTTTAGCGGGTTCGATTCTAACAACCACTACACCAGAGTTAGAGGAGTTACTTCACGCTTGTCCAATAAAGATCGTACTTTTCGCGACTTGATTAGACGGAAGGAGAGTAGCGTTTCGAATATGCAGCTGCAAGGTCTGAACGAGAAGAATTATTGATGACTAAGAAGAATATCTATAATGTTAGAACTGACCGGTAGTTCCAGGCGCTTCATCATTATAATAAACAAGTGTACTTATTTAACAAAGTAAGCTATGATTTTTTTATATAAAACATCTTGTGATGAAAGTTGGCGAGTTGTATATACAGCAGGCGGCGCGTGAACTGTTCATCTGACGGTATATTGGCCTTAAAATTGTTATGCTACTTAATCCACATATGCCTTAAGAAGTATAGCAGTTTGTCTTTTTATTTTTTAGGAATTTCACTAAATACAGCACCGTTCATACCGGAGCAGGATTAACTTGTAAATTAGTATTTGGCAGTATTAATTGCCGCGTACTATCGGCATCTCTGTCTGGTTTCTGCAAGGGAGACGGTGCAAGTATTTAACCGTTTATGTATCTATCACTAATTTAGTGATGGTAGCCCTAGAGCGTTATTTGCAGTTGGATTAGCTCGGATTTTAGTTTAGCTTAAGTTCATTTTAGATTGGAAGGTAGAGACAATGTTTTCATAGAGCTTGTTGTCCGCTACAACTTGCAATCACCAAGTATGGTATGACGATTCCGTATTCCATAATAATGCAGGAAATATAAAGAGGGACGGAAGTGTTTCAGTGTAAATGGTTTATGTAAATTGTACAACATATACAGCCGGATATAACGCGGATATCGATTGCTGCGTTATCCGACAGTATCGTGTTGTTAAAATTTAAACCGGGCATAATCAGCTGCGTAACGATGCAGTTGCGTGAGCGGAGCGGAGCAGCGATTAGGCGGCGCCGTCGCAGCGGGATCGCAGCTGCGCCAGCCACGGGTAGACTCCGCGGGCGTTGTCCGAACTACGGGCGACTACAGGAGCTATACCACCACCGTGCAAGAGCTGCCGAGTATGACTTAGGTAACGAACTGACGTCCCCAACCAGCGCCACGTAGTTATACTAGAGCGTAACACTTGCTACGAGGTGCTCGTCCCCGGGACCTCGCTGTGCTGTATCAACGTTTTACTAGTAGAGTTCCATAAAGAATTCAACTTGGGGGCAAAATACTCTCCCAGGCGTTATTCTAAACTCTTACCACGGGGTGTTGTCATCTAACGAGCTCGAAATTATTCATTATTTCTCATCGAGTTGAAAATATGCGCGGAGCGTAATTACAGTGTTTACTTTAATGTTATACTTTTAAACAAGCCTTCTTTTATAATGCGAATGGAAGGTTATTTGCGGCTCATAAAGCTGGCAGCGCTGTGCCCGTGTGCGTGTGTGCGTGCGTGTGCGCGTGCGTGTGCGTGCGTGTAAGAATGTAATTATGACATTTTAAAAACATTACTCGGTCGGCGGCACGGCGGAGGGCGGAGTTTTAATCTGCGCACGTCGGCCAGGCGTGAGTCGGAGTTAAAGTAAACATCTATCTCCGACTCGCACGTAAACACACACACACACACACACACACACACACACACTACGATGTTTTTAAGCTTTTAACTGCACCGTAAGTGAGTTTTAAATGAAATGGAAATACATTATGTAAGTAAAGTGTTTTGTTGGGAAACAAACGTATGTAGTCATTTGAATGGAAACCGAGTATTGTGTAATGTTTTTAATTCTCATATTAATACAGGCAATCTATACGATGGTAACAGCTATTGGTATTAAAACACTTCACGACCATCCAGGTTCCACCACTGATGTGACTTCGAAATCGAACCAACCTCCATGTGATGAAGTAAACAATATACCGTTGCTTCTGAGGAGCAAGCGATAAACCAATAACAAATATTGGTGGTAGGTCTCCGCAGTTGGTAACGTCCCAAGCTGATGCAGTGTAAACACCTTAACTAGAGTTTCTTTCTTTTCGTCCTTACGGAAGACATCCCCCGCGGTAGATGTCCATATGTTGAAATGATGACGATGGAGTGGTTTCATTCCTAAGGGTAGGCATACACCCCCCCCCACACCCCCCACATACACACCCACACAAACGATATGTATATAAACCAACGCAATTTTTATCACTGTCTACTGTCACTGTCTATCTATCGAAGGATTTTCTCTACTTATTCCCAGAAGTACGTCGAACTTGTATTACTTGCTGTATTAATTGATTCATTACTCCTTATTTTTGTAAGAGCTTTTCCGTTGTTGTCCGAAATTTTATCTTATTAATCTCCGAAGCAGAGAGAGCTTTTACAAGTTCACGCAATAAACTTACGACATCGCTCTTTTTGCGGTCAAGTATGTTTCTTGTTCACGTCTGTTTCTTGTTTTGAAGCTCTTTGTTTTAATTTAAAAAAGTTCTTAAGTAATTTCTCGTTATGTCAGATGTATTTAAATCGAAATACTAGTATTATTATTAAAAATGGACGCCGAGATAGATGATTACTTAAAGATCGTTTCCTGCGTTGCGGGCAGCGTCTACGTCCGCCGCTTGTGCGTTCGCTACGCCGCGTGCTACGCCGCCAGTAACTCCGCCTGCTACGCCGCCTCAAGTATTTACTGCCTTCGAATTTGTTGTTATATACATTTAAGTTGCACACATATACGCAACTCCTGTATTCGATAAGCTGTACGCGCTGTATGGTCGACCTAGTGGCACCATTGAACGTCATCAGAGTTTCGTTTACTTGCGTACTCCCCTCATATATTGCCCTATATCCCTTATACTTGTTTTCTTTTCTAAAACCCACGACACATAAAGGTGAGGGTTAAAATTTTTAAGCGTTTGTATTATTCCGTATTGTCGAAGATCATTTTTGATCTAATTGTTTATTATTCAGTTGAAAAATTACTCTTTCATTTAATTTTTTAATTCCGACTATTAAAACTCTTATGTACCATGAGTCTTTAGACAGTTTTAGTGGATTTAAATGAAGTTTTGGTGTTTAAAAATAAGCTTATACTAAAACTTTCAAAGGTTTCCTCTCGGTACTCGAAGAGTGATGAAGTCAATACCGAAAACTTGTCAGAAGTTAACCACGCGCTGCGGAGTACATTCATTATGTAAAATACATTATACGATTCAACGTCACCGAGCCACTTTGATGTCCTAACAATGTGTTAATCGTGCCAAAATGAATTGAAACGAACTGGGATCCGCTAATGTGTACTTAGCGTCGCCCACAGCTGGGCGGCCGCTTTGTGGCGCTAACCAACCGCGATGATTCAGTGCGCAGCGCGCCGCAACCACGGCCCGCCGCCTCTAATCAAATTACGAGTATTCCACTTAATGCGAGCGGCACTCGGCTACACGTAAACGTGCGGGTGCACCACCCGCCCCAGCAGTCCGTCTGTCCGAGACGTTACCAAGTGTAACAGAGCAGACCATTCAGTTCCTGGTAACAGGTCATACAGAGAAGGGAACCTGTGAAAATCAACTGCATTCTCATTAGTAGGTTTACACAGCACCGCGCCACGCTCGCAATTACAGAGCAGTAGCTTGTGAAGCGAGCAGCTTCGTGTTCAGAGATGCAGTGTGCTGTAGCTCTTTACGTCTACAATCTGCCAACCTTCGACCTGAATTACAAACAATGTTAGGCGACAACGAAGCTGTAGATGAAGCGCGTTCGCTCCGATTACTATTTCGTACATGTGACTGCGCTTAAATCTGAACTTTGCGTTGTGGCCTTGGGATTGAACTAGGGACATTGGTTCCACACGACAAGTTCATTCCGCAGAGGTAGTTAAACAAAAAGTTAGTATAACTGTTGGGCACAAGGGACATATTTCATGTTACGAAACGGGCACGTTATACGTTGTCGTGTTCGGGTCCTGCCGCCACGCCACGTCATAACGTACAGAATGTTTTCGCAGTACGTTATATGTATACGTAACATTGGGAAATCTTTTTTTTAAAGTTATGCAAGTACTTCCAAAAATGTTTCCCATTCAAATGTAACATCGATAATATGTGAGAATAATTTGTTTTTATTGGTCGAAGCGACGAGACGAGCAAGACGTTCACCTGATGGTAAGTGATACGCTTGCCTATAACAATGCGGTGCTAGATAGGATATACACTGCACCACGTTGAGCTTGTCGTCGTCAAACATGAAATGTTGAGTCTCGTTAGCCCAGTAACAACACTAGCTATGGCACCACTTCATACCGGAGCACAGTACTGTCTGTCGGCTGCAGTAGACGCTGCCGTGGTGCCTACGGAGACGGTATGCAGCACCTGAGACTTACCAGCAGTACGAGTATAGTATTTGAATACTTAAATTATATTTTGTATTCACAAAAAACGAAGCATTTCATGGGGATAAAGGTTTTCGTCACATGAATAATTACAGGTAACAAGTGGACGTACAAAGAGTAACAGCCGGCTTTTGATAAAGTATGATGTAGTGCGGAATATATTAAAAAGGACGCGTCCGTATTTCCGGCGCCTCCCGCGGGATGCGTGCGATTTGGGGCTGCACTCTTTTGTTCATTACCCCCTGACCTAGTTCAGGACACGAGCGATTCGCGAACAGCAGAATGAGGTTACAACGTTAAGCTTTTCGTAGAATGACACGGTAACTGTCTAACTTAAGTGTTAAACAAGTACAACTAACCCTTCACTTCTTCGGCCTGTCCGGCGTCGCAGACATTGAAAACTCGACCTGAAAATGTTTTAATATAAAATGAGTGCCTAAAACGAAAGTTACTTCTTCAGTTCACAGGGACATTTATATTTTCGTTTGTGATGGGGAGGGAAAGTAAAGTATAATTATTTAGAGGTTTAAACCTCCTTAAGGGCCCAATTGGTACAAATTTTACCATTCACATCTTGTAAATATTTTGTTATAAGATTTAGTTTGCAACGTCAGTCGAATGATATAATCGAACCTGAGAATTAGCAACTCTAAATCATTAGGGTAATGAACCCTAAGATATTATTTATTTCACCCCAAAAAATAACTATTCACATGTGAATATGTGTAAAGATAGGGGGAATACTGAAGGAAGTTTTGATTGAATATGTAATGAATAATAAGGAGGAAAAGAGAGTGAATACGGAAACGACGGATACCAGCGACAAGAGTAGGGGGAAGAGGAACACATAAATATTGTGCACATCCTGTTAAAGTAAGTGAAGTGTTGGGGTTTCCTTAGAGTTTCTGGATTTGCAAATTTATGATTCGATTAGTAATTGTCAATGCTCTTTATCCCTGCGTAACGCCGGGTTTGACCGTAAAAAGGGTTTGTGCGGACGGGGTGTGGGCAAAAGTTAGTGTTGAATAATTAATTTGCTTTCGAAAAGGGGTAAATTGCGTTGTAATTATATACTTTTGATGTCGGTGGCATTTAGAATTAATTACTTTGCGCGTGTACTGAGACATAACTAATGTGGGCGAGCAAACGAAACGTCCGGAAGGGAAGGGAGGCACAATAAAAGTATTTAAATATTTTTAGGGCATTGTTTGCCTTATTAAGGGTGGTAGTCCATTTTATTTATTTATACTCGCATTATATAACACGAAATGAGCAAAGCGTTATAACAAAACTACCATTAACGTTAGGGTGCTAGTTGGGATATTTTCGCAGAAGCGTGTGTTCTTTTTAAAAATATATGATACCTTATACATCAGTAAACTCATTAGCTCCAGTATCTTTAATATTGCACAATAACACTGGGCACCAGATTTCTGCACTGCATGTACCAACCCCCTGATAATCTTCAGAAGTAGATTACAATTGTTTTTGGATATTAATTAATACAAGCGTTAAGTGTTGTTGTATGATATACCGGGTATATAATATTAGCTACCGAGTGTTCATCACACAGGGTGCATAATTATTGTTGTGGTTCAACTGCACCAATATCGCCCCTGGCTGCAGCGGGTGGTAGTTTCAGAAGGCGACGTTTAATTCAGTTACTCTCCGTCCGTGCAAGCTCGTCGACATAACCTGCTGCTGAGCTACTGACCCGCACCGACCTCTCAATTAGACCATGCAGATCCCTGTCTGTAGTGCTTGTTATGTGATAATTTGGCCAGGGTGCGGTAAAATACTTTAATAACTATACAATGATATTTTTACCTTATAAAAAAGCGTCTAAGGAGCTTTTGCACGTTCTATTAATTCTTCATCAGCAGTTGAACAGTAAATTTATTTGAAGTAACCAAAAAACCGAATACAGCTGAATAGATATAAATTTATGAATAGTTCCTTAGAAAACAATTTAAAGATAATACGACAGTAAGATTATTTCACTTTAACACGATATGCAGTATATTTTGTAAAAAGTTTTCTTATGATAGGGGTTAAATACTATATAGCAAGGAAACACATTGAAAATGAATATCATAAAATGAATTTTGTTTTTATTTCCGTTCGGTCGGACGGTTTGCGAGCTCTTTAATTGGCAGTAGTTTTAATCTTATTTAGATTCTTTGGTGAATACTCGTTGCGAGAAATACCTACCTGCCTCCAGCCGGCTACGAAACTAATGAAGGGTAAATTTACTTAAAAAAATATTAGCAATCTACAAACATTTGAAAGGATGGAATAAATTAATTTCTAAATTAAAAATTTAAACTTTTTACGCTAAGTGAAAAATCGCGGGAAAATCTCAGAAGGAAAACTTTCAAAAGGGACACACGCTAATCTGTACATGGTTAGACTGAATTACTGACCTGCTTTTTATCTTCCTTTAACGAAGTGCGGGCAGTGGGGGAGGTAACAGTAATTTGCCTGAAATGGACCCTTTTTGTGAAGAAATTAAGAAGCCAAGGGAAGAGCGAACAATGGGTCGGGATCATTACGTTCTTATGCCTCTTTGCGTTGACGCATCGCCGTTGTTAGCCGGCGCGCCATCCCTCACTGTCAGCGCCACGTAGCGCGCCGTAGCGCCGCGTAGCGCGCCGTAGCACAGCGTAGCGCGCCGTACTAAATAGTTTGGTTAGCGAAGCGGCGCACCCGCGCGCGGATGTACAGAGAGCCCTCTGCGTGTGCATCACAAGTTTCTTTACCGAACAGGGTCGGTATCTTCGTGCTGCGCTCATGGTACTGATATAATTTTATGGTGCAAAAATGTACTTTTATCATTAAGCAAAGAATTTTGTGCCTGACGCTACCGGTACTTGCAATCTTCACCATAAAACGATAGAAGATAAACTACTACTCGTATTTTTGGATGTTACACACTCGTATAGACATGTCGTCGTCAAGTGTGTTTGTGTCATCCTGTCTTCTACGATACTTTATAAACAAAATTGTATAAAAAACTTATGGAATCCAGATGAATCGAGAAAAAAGTCGCGCCGTAAAGAGCCATGTCAAGAATAACGGAATACCGTTTACGGCTTTTTTTTGTAAATTTATTATAAAATAGTTCGTAAAGTTCATAGCGGCTGCGCTCAGATTGATTGATGTCACAAAAAACGTTCGCGCTCCGCGATAAAATGAAATTGCCTGCCGAGGGAGCTGAAATATTGAAAGCTTCGTTCCTATGGAAGGATCTCATCCATCGGTGTTGCTGTAACGGGCTTTGATGGCTGAGTTCACGAGGGTTGGAGTGCGTGAGCGGTGCACGGTGATGCATGGGGTGGCTAATACGAGTGGACACGTGATATATTTGAAAGAGAATCATTACAAACGTGCGGAGCGGCCGCGCTGGGCAACGGATGGCCTGTGTTGAGCAGAGGACTTGGTTTGCCCGAAATGATAACGCTGATTATAAACACGCGTCGGTATCAATGTGTACACACATGGGCAGTGATCACATGCGGTTCCGTTTCCTGTGTACAACACTTAAGCAGGTAACCTGTAGTATTCACTTTACTTCATTGATGTTTTCTTCACGAGGACGTTGTAGCTAATTGCAATGTAATATATACAATAATATGTCATTATTGACATGCAAGGAGTTCCGCGCAAGAACTTACGGAACCGAAGCCAAGCTCAGCTGCTCGTGGTGCACCCTGCTTATCAACAAACGAGACTCTGACTGGTACCAAGCCGCATTGGGCTGGCTTAATGCAAAAATCCGCTATATGAACCCTTATAAGCGACGGCTGCTATTGCCCGGCGGTACTGAAGGCCATGCTGACTATGTGCGGAGATCTTTGAGGGAGACCTATATCCAGCAGTGGACGACTATCAGCTGATGATGAATAATATGTCGTTATAGTAGTAATCATACATGACTAGGACTAAACCTTCTAATCTAAAATATTGAAAAACAAACTACTCGTAGCAGGTCGCCCCTTCATATCCTGAACAATCCTAAGTTTCCACTGTTGCGTAACAGCAGGAGGTGTATTATGCGATGCGATGTCCTTTGTGTTTAAACGATTCCTCCTCCGCAGTAACTTGTGTATTCATTCGATATAAATTATTTCGCTCCCGGAGTCCGGTGGAATTTCCGGAGCACATCGAACTTGTGTATTGCGAACGAAACGAAAAAGAAAATTACCGTATCTTTTTACGAAACGAAACGAAACGAAACGGAACTTTGTATAATACCATTTGTATATACTTGCGAACAATTTGTTAAATTCCTTGCATTGGTTAGATATATTTAATTATAATTTTATATATTTCTCGATTTATATTGTAAAGGAAACGGAAACGATTGATTACACAATCTTTTTATAAAGGAGAAAAGCAGGCTGTCGCGCTTGTAGTTAGTGGCAACAGATAATATTTTACTGTCTAAGTTAAAATTAAACCAATGCGGTAACAGGAAACCCTTTGAATGCCTGAATAAATCATTTTCATTTACAGTTAAGTACAATCATGTTTAAGCAAATCCTGAGTAAGCATTAAACAAAGTTAGAGAATAGATTTCATGTTATTCTCATTTGATATTTAAAAAAAAATAGTTAATAGTTATTTAAGATAATATGCAAGAAATGAACTTAAGAGCACTGGTGGTAGGGCTCTGTCGCCGGCGACCGCCTGGGTGGCTACCACCACAGCTCCGATTTCTGTTGCCAAACAGTTCTGTGCAAACATTACTGTGTTCCGGTTTGAAGGTCGCTGTAGTTACTGTAATCACTAGGGTAACCAGACTCAACATCTTATGTCTAAGGCGACGAAGGCAATGTGATGCAGTGTATCACTTACCATCACGTGAACATGCTGCTCGTCTCGTCGTTTAATTACATTAAAAAAAAATCTATTTACTATTCTATGTACTCGCATGTTGCTGTGAACCTAACCGTCAAAACAGCCCCCAGAAGAAATCTATCAAATTGAGACTGCGCGTGCCCTTGGAAAGATTCATCGCGTACCTCCTCCCAGGGCAGCTCCGCGGCAGGGCGGCAGTGTACAGGCCGCGCATAATTGATGCGCCTCCTCCTCAGCGTATCGTTTGCCTCTCCACATCGAAGCCTGCTGGCATATCGCTGCTCGGTCGCCTCTCCCTATTCCTTTATACTGCATCTGAAATGCGCAATAATCCGATGATTGAATAAAATTGGAATCCAGAGTTATCCTTGTGATATTAACCGTGATCGTATTCGCTTCAATGTCATGGAGGTTCGGACCAGCTGTATTATTAACGAATAGTAATGGAATTATTAATAAGTCAATATAAACGAAGGTATGCTTATCGCATTAAGTGAATAAGCATAGGCTGGTATTTTTTAAATACTTAGGTGGAATACCTCTGGTAATGTACTTAGTAATAGTGTAGGCGCCAACTCGGTTCCTAATGAAAGTGTAACCAGTGCAGCTACATAAACATTTTGAAAATATTACAGTTTTTGTACCTCATGGCGGCGGAAATAGGTGGTGCGGTAGACGGGCTCTATTAAGTGAGGCCCGGGGCGCGGGGCGCGGGGCGCGGGTTACAGTTGAATGTTAGGGCGCAGCGCATCACATCCGGCACCGCGCGCCGCTGCGTAGCTTTTGGCTGGCGCCGCGCGGCGCGATCGCTGCGGAGGCGATAAATCCTCGCAGAGACATTTTTTCTGCCCTCTCCCCTTATCCCCCATCTCTGTCCTTCCCACCCTCCCATCGCTCGTCGCCGTTTGTCGCGTCACGTTTGCTACAACGCTTACACGATACATATAATCCCTGCAGCATTACGCATTACGTATGAATTCGCACACGGAGCACCGACTGAGCCGCGAGAGCTCTCACGCAGTATTAATCACCGATTCCTCTCTCATTATCGCTCGCCACATTCTTACTGCTTTTTTATTCAAATGAGCAAAGAAACAAACCGACCGTTGACTTGATGGTGATTCGCCTTACTATAACAATGTGCCACTGGTTAGGATATTTATACAGCAGTAACTTGAAAGACATTAGACATTGCTCAATGGTTAAATACAACTCGATGCGCTACAGTGTCGGTGCGACCCTGGGCTCCCCCCCTCACCCCTCTCGCCCCAGCTTTTTACGCCAACACGTTACATATATAATCGTGTACTCGGTGCGGGCCCCTGTTAACGCGGAGGCTCTCGCCCGAATGGCACATTATTTTTTATATGTTATTTTTGTTTGTTCTCGCCTCCCGCTGACATATTACTGAGGATAAAAGTCGATTTCACTCAACGGTAAAAATGTTACTCGCTGATTCCAATATTTATCACATTGACCTTTTCTAGGGGGTTTAAAGGGCTTCGCAGGGGTGTAAGGAGTCCTGCATAACAACTCATGAGCCAAGCTAACCTCAGGTGCTCGCGGTGCACCCTGCTAATCAACAAACGAGGCTATGGTTCCCATTAATCCGCATTGTGCGCGTGGTGGGAAGTGGCCCATATCCCCATATGAACCCCCACATGCGTGGAGATCTTTGAGAGACGCCTATATCCTTTTGGGGAAGGAATTACATTAAACCTTTTCCTAGTTGAATTGTACTCGGCAAAAGTAATATTACTACCAAATTTCAATTGTCCAGGTTCTATTCTTGCAGAGATATCATGGTGTCTCCACATAGGTGGAAATCTCTTATGTGTACATATAATACATATATAGCGAGTAGTGTTTAATAAGTTTAAGCAATTTTGTTCGTTGTTAACTAATAAGGGAAAGTAAAGTTAAAATGTACTTGGAAGACGGTCTCCAGTCAATTATTTACCACCATGAAATTCCGAGTGTGGGGAGTGCAGCAAATATTTCTGTTGGGGATGTCTATGTTCAGCTGTGGAGTTTATATATTAATATGATTTATAGTCTAAGTAGACTACGAGTGCGCATGCCCGGCTCGGCAGCTGTAAATCTAACTTCAATCCTGAAACTGGTACTGGCTATGTATTTTTTTCAATTTCATGCTACGACACAACTGCATTGTGCAGCGGCGGTGCAGCAGAGCGCGGGCGGCGCGCCCCGTCACTTATCAGTGCTCAATATAAACGGTCAGGCAACGATTGCACCCCGGTGCGAAGGGGTAGTTATTTATAATAACAACACTAGTGAGGGTTATCAACACAGATTCGTATCACGATTTAACAGGATTACCAGGATGAACTCTGCCTAAGGCCTGTCATACATGATATTTTTGGATTATTTTATATTCTTCCCACCCTGTCATGATAAATGGATAAGCGACCCTTATAAACAAATTGTTTTAAATTAATTTTCAGTTTATTAGTCCGCTTAGTTACGTCGGGTACGTTTTATACTTTTACAGATATTTCAGCCCACAACTCCATGTTCTGGGGGCAGGTCTCTGCTGCCGGCGACCGTCTAGCTAGGTACCATCGCAGCGCCTATAGCAGCCGACGCAAAGTACTGTGCCAATATTACTGTGCTCCAGTAATACGGGTGTTGTAGCTGCTATAATTACTGAAGTAACTTGTATCATCCTAATTAGCGCCAGATTTTTAGGGACTAACGTATCACTTACCATCGGGTGAACGTCTCCACTCGTCTCGTTGCTTAACTAAATAAAAAGAAATGTGATCCGGCACAACACTTTGGTTTATCTTGTCCAAGAAATACAGGGTTTTTTATGAGTTTGTTGGTCTCCTCCACATTAGAGCTCCCTGCCCTGCGAGAGCGAACCAACGTACCGGACGGGTTATCATATATTGACAGGGTCGGCGGCGGTAATCCGGGAGCACACTTCCTGCGCCTCAATTATGCACGGGCTCTTGTTATTACATGTGTACTGGCTGCAGAGGGAGCGGCCCCGCTGCTCATCCGCCACGGGTCAACGGAATCCCGTCCGGACATTTCTTCGGGGACACATTTCAGTTTGTTTATTGCGGTCGGCGGGCGGCGGGCGGCAGGCGGCGGACGGCTCCGCCCGAGCGGCCGCTGAAGGCTCCACCTAATCCCGTTCACCGCGCGCGCTGCGCACATCTCCTATTTACTGCTTCACGTACACACGAAATACGCTTTTGTTTATACAAACGCCGGAACCGGACATCTCACGGCGGTTATCATTTATTATCAATCTTACTTTATAGACAAGTTTTGTTTTGCGTTTGGTGTAAAATATATCGCAACATAATGATGTTCACTTCAGCACAAAAAGCTTGGAGAGAGATGTATTTTCCACGAAGCAGTAAAGTAAACTTTACTGTACTCCGATCAAAAGCGATTAGAGCATTTACTAGGGTAATGAGACAGATGCCAGTTTTTCATGAATTCAATTTTATTATTTAAATAAATATCATAAACGATTACAGTCGTGTCTCGGATAACTGTGCGATCCTGTCTGTGATGATTTGGTTAAATGAAACTGTTAAAGGCGGTGCTCAAAAACACCGGAAGCTGTGCCATATATACCATGGTAATGGTGCGTTTCGAATTCATATATATATGAGAATATCTAGAGATTTATTAAAACTGATACGCCTACCCTTAACAACGCAGCACTAGTTGAGATTGCTTTCGTAACACCATACTGCACTCGTGGCCTGAGAGATAAGATTTTGAGTCTCGTTACCCCAGTAATTACATTAACTACCGCACCCATCAAATGGGAACACAGTAATGTTCGCACAGTACTGTCTGTCGGCTGCTACAGGCGCTGCGGTGGAACTTACATAGACAGTCTCCAGCAACAGAGACACTACCGCCAGTAATAGCTATGGGTCCTTCAAACCGGATCATAGTAATGTTTGTACAGCAGTTTGTCGGTTGCAACAGGCGCTGCGGTGGTACCTACATAGTCGGACTCCGGTAACAGAGACACTACCTACACTACTTTTAGATGTAACCCTTTAGAGGTCAGCTAAGAGAGGACTTTACAAAATTACCTCCCCAAGCGAGCTGCGGGGTGGTACAGCCAACAGGCGGAGAACAGCTAGTGTCTTATTAATGTTTTAACTATATTCCACTGACAAAGCTAGCGAATCACGTCCTCGTTAAACTGGAACTAAACTTTTATTAGCATAAATATATAATCAGTAGGGGGATGAAATATATTATAATGAATGTTAATTTTATGAACGGAAACGTTTGCAGGCACTCGGTCGGCACTGTCCGGGGTGTGTGGGGTGTGTGTGTGTGTAGGGGGGGGGAGCGTTCAGTTGTTTTAGGTCGTTACACTACACACATTAATTATGTATGTAACAATTAATTTAGCGTAAAATACTTTAATGTTGTTACAGCAAACGTTTACTTTACTCTCGTATAACTGAGAACCTTAAGGCTGCATAGAATTTAACCAGGAAAGCTGCGAAAATAAATAGGACGAGAACACGGCGCCGGGACGAGCTGCCCGGGACAATGCGCCGCTGCACAGCTTCGTTATGTCCCCTAAGCAAGACAAGACACGCTGAGATAAGGGCGTAGAAAGAAAAAACGTTTTCTTACCCCTTTTTCAGCACTTTGAACACCCGGCGGGTTGCCACGGGCAATAGACACAGTTAAATTTTACATCGGATTAGCGGAATAATGAAACTGACGTATTAATCAAATTCATCAATGTATCAATATCAGCATCAGCAACAGGTTGATCAATAAGAAACTGACGTTTCAAGTTCTGACACGGAAACGAGAGATTCTGAACGCAGAGAGGAGTATTTGTGAAATCGCGTTAAAATCATTGTAAAATTGGCAAGTTTCAATTGTATTTTCTCTGTAAAAAATGACTTAGATGGAGTTAGAGGAGCGGGGAGCATCCGTCGGGGTGCGCGCCGCTGTCGTTGAATTGAAGCGATATTTCACAGCGGCGCCAGGAAATTAAATTCGTTCCATTGTTTTTGTCATTTGTATCCGGAGGCAGGCGGGGCCGGCGCGGGCGCGGGCATGTTCGGAAAATTGCAACAAGTTCTCTTGTAATCCATTTGTCGTAAAACGATTAGGTTACTACTTCACGCGAGAGGCAGAAGTCCACGGCCAGCAGTGGACTGATATGTGAAATGATACCCTACTCTCCCTCTTACACACAGCATCTGATCAAACAAAGCTTATACGTTGACGCTAAGTATAAACAGAAATATGAAAAATATTTATGAGGGAGCTATGTAATAATAAATTTACAACGGAATACAGGAGATGTTGCATCAGGGTGTAAAGGGCTCTGCACAACAGTTCACGGGATCCAAGCCAACCTCACCTGCTCATGGTGCACCCTGCTAACCAACAAAAGAGGCTCTGGCGCCCACCAACTCGCATTGGACCAGCATGGTGAAAAATTACCCAAATCCCTCAAATGAACCCCTACAAAAGACGGCCCCTAGTGCTAGGCGGTATTGGAGGCTATGCTGACTGTGATGGACGTCGGCAAGGCGCCGGAACCAAGGGTGCTAAGAATCCCCGGGCGATGACAATTTCCTGTCAGACGACACTGCGGAGCGAGGAGAAGCTGCTGGAACTAGAGAAGAAATTGAGCAGAATTCACTGTAGTATTGTGGAACTATCTGAGGTCCGTAGAAAGTGAAGACACAACGACCCTCAAATCCAGCAACCTGCTGTATTTCTGAGAGGGCGAAGAACAGTCCCAAGGTGGTGTCGGTTTCATTGTTTACAGATCTCTCGTAAATAACCTTGTACCGACCGGGAGTGTGTCGAACAGAGTAGCGTACTTTATACTCGGAATCAACAACCGGCATTCGCTGAAGATCATACAGGTATACGCTCCAACCTCCGCGCACCCTGAAGAGGAGATAGAAGTAATGTATGAGGACTTCTCTCAGGCCATGCATATTTCTAGGACTCATTACACCGTTGTCACGGGAGACTTCAACGCAAGATTAGGCAAACGATGTGGTGATGAGAGGAAAGTGGGCCAAATTGGAAATGGACGTCTGAATTCCCGCGCTCAAATACTAGCCGATTACATGGAGAGAGAGGAACTCTTTATAATAAACTCTTTCTTCAGAAAGCGGCAGCATCGAAAATGGACCTGGAAGAGTCCCGACGGTGAGACGCAGAACGAGATTGACGTCACCATGTCGACAAAGACTCGTATATTTAATGATGTCTCAGTGATCAATTCGTTTAACACGGGGAGCGATCACCGAATGGTTAAAGGCATATTAATCTTAAAGTCAAATTTGCGAGGTGTCGGCTGATAAGGTCTGTTCCGCCAGGATCCAAAACTCCGAACACTTTCAGCTCCAACTTCAAAATCGCTTCGATTGTCTGGAGGACTGCACAGGTGTGGACATATACAACGACAGGGTCGTAGGAACTGTCATTACGGTAATAGAGGTAAAAAGATCTCACCTATGATCAGATTATAGGCGTGGGTTGGTTCTGCAGTCTTCTGAAGACGCTTCCTATTACAGGTAGCTCAACAAGCGGATATCTAAGTCTTTGTTACGCGACATACGCCGATTTAATACTGAACGTATTAAAGAGGCGATCGAGCCCAATAAAGGCTCTGAAGTGTTTGCTAGAATGACTGCTGATGGGAAGAGCCTGCTGACGAAACTGAAGTCAGACAATGGTAGAACTGTCTCGGCACGACCGTAGCTCCTGGCCGAAATCGAGAACTTCTACGGACAGCTTTATGCGACTAGACGAGCATCTGTCAACGATCAAGCAAACGACCCAAGAGCTGAGTTAACCTGACACTACCGAAGACATCCCGGACGTCAGCGTGAACGAGATTAGTATGGCGCTCAAACAGCTGAAGAACAATAAGGCGTCGGGTGATGATGGAATTACGACGGATCTTCTGAAGACAGGAGGACGACCAGTGCTGATGGCCCTTCAGAGACAATTTAATTCTATCATACTCGAGGGGAAAACACCAAAATAATGGCGGGGCGGTGTGGTGAGGCTTTTTCCAGTTGAAGAACTATAGGCCCATCACACTTCTAAGCCACGTTTATAAGCTGTTTTCGAGAGTCACGTCGAATCATCTCGAAAGCAAGCTAGACGATTTCCAGCCCCGTGAATGAGCAGAATTCCGAAAAGGCTTTAGTACCATAGACCATATACATACGCTGCCGCATGTTATACAGAAGACCGATGAATATAATTTGTCAGTATTGCTTAGCGTTCGTGGACTATGAAGAAGCGTTCGATTCTGTCGAAACATGGGCAGTGCTACAGTCGCTTCAGCGGTGCCAAATAGACCACCGTTACGTCGAAGTTTTGTGGTCACTGTATGAAAACGCCACTATGTCAGTCCGCCTCCAAGACCATCGCTCGAAACCTATCCAGTTGCAGCGAGGTGTCAGACAAGGCGATATTATATCGCTAAAGTTGTTCACAGCAGCGCTGAAAGATATCTTCAAATTTTGGACTGGAAGGGACATGACATCTACATAAACGGCGAGTACATGACCCATCTTCGATTCGCTGATGACATCGATGGTTATGGCTGAGATCATGAAGACCTTGGCAAAACTCTCGATGACGTCTGTAGAGCGTCCCAACGCGTGGGTCTTAAAATTAAAATGGAGAAGACAAAGTTTAGACATGATGTCCATATTGTACCCACACCAATAATGGTCAAAGGCTCTACACTGGAAGTTGTCGACGAATACGTTTACCTGGGACAAACAGTCCAGCTAGGTAAGTCCAACTTCCAGAAAAGGGTCAATCGACGAATCCAACTCGGGTGAGCAGCGTTCGGGAAGTTACGCAGCATCTTTTCGTCGACAAGTCTTCAGCTCGTGCGTGTTGCTAGTGTTGACATACGGATTCGAGACGAGGCCCCCCTTACTGTCGGACTTATAGAAAAGCGGAAAGTCACCCAAAAGGCAATGGAGAGAGCTGTGCTCGGAGTTTCTCTGCGTGATCAATCAGAAATTTGGTGATCCGCAGAAGAACTAAGGTCACCGACATAGCTCAAAAGATTGCTAGACTTAAGTGGCAGTGGGCAGGGCACATTTCTCAAAGGACCACCGCCCGATGGGGCAGTAAGATCCTCGAGTACGCCCGCGTACCGGTAGACGTAGTGTTAGGAGGCCTCCAACAAGGTGGACCGACGATCTGGTGAGAACCGGATGCGAGCAACGCGAGACCGATCGACGTGGATATCTTTGAGTGAGTCCTGGATATCTTTGGGTGAGTCCTATATCCAGCAGTAACGTCTATCGGCTAATGATGATGCATCAGGCATCGTCTGGTTGCGTTATAAAACACAACCTTCCAGCAGTGCATTGTCACTAAGTCAGAAGATGGTGTACAGCTCTTTTTACACTGTATAATTGATTAAGTCTTACCTGGTCCGCAGATTTCTAGAAAAATATCCACCGTCCAAACCGCACTAGTGATCCTTGAATGTAATGGTTAGGTCGTCGCCAGGCTGCTGTATCTGCTCCGCCGTGATGCCAGATAAAGTATTTTACAATTTTTATCAGAAAGTCAATGTTTAAGTTAATTCCGAATTTTCTCAGATTTTAGAGAAATTCTCACCTGCTCGACCTTCATACTTCACAAGATAAATCTGAAGGCACTCTGCCAAGATTTTCTGCTTATATATTTTTAAAGGAAAATTTCACTTCAGTAAACGGAGTTAATTTTCAACGCTACATCGGAAGGAAACAATTATATACATTGAACTGTAACTTTGTGAGACTTTGCGGGTCACAAATATTATTATTATTAGACCTTATAATTCATTTTTTGTTCAGCATATGTGAAAGAATATAAATGGCTTTGTATTTGTAAACATTTTGTCTGCACGACTGTACTACGCTTTTAATAAATGATCAGAAAGAAAGGGTATAAAGTAAATCCAAAAAATACAAAGTCATCGTTACTTATTAAATTTCGTTCAAACAGAAACGTTAACGCGATAAAGAACTCAAATATGATCTATTGAGAATCATGCAAAGCTTGAAGATCCGTGGCCATGCTTCACTAGATGAAAGCTACGCTAGAGATCTTCATCGCGATTCCTTCAAAACATTTTCCTTCATTTTATTTTTGATTATTTTTAAAAGTCTACAATTCAGCGCATTGCACGAATAGCTGGTTGTGGCAAATCTTAAATTCTTATCTCCATTTCTAATATAAACAGGGATCCATCGCAGGCGTCTGGCCCGCAGTAAGTACTGCTGCAATAGACCTGCTCCGACGTGCAGTAGTGCAGTAGTGCGGTAGTGCGGTAGTGCAGGCTGTATCCGCTCCGCTGCGCTGCGGAGCTTGGATTATTATTTTCTTGTGTTGAAAATACCACTGATATGAGATACAGTACCGCGTATATATGTTAAGTATTTTTACGGAACCCAACTACATCAAGAAATCCTTTTTGTTCTTATCTCATCAGTTCAGCCTATCGATGACCATTGCTGATTATTGATGATCTCGATATAGGAGGGTACTTGCCGCACTCGAAATTCTTGACGAGCGGGCGAAGGGTAGAATCCATCGAAATGCATCCTGTCTTTTGCTTGGAATTACTTCCTCCAATTAAAGTTATATTATTAAAACCCTCTACTTCTCGTACGTGGGTGTGTTTTACCCTCGTATATTATTTTTTTTTTGTATAAAGAAAAGAGTGATCATGATCATGTAGATCAGATCATGTAGTGGTATAAAAGAAGTAAATACTTGTAGATCACAAAAATCCCACGTCATAAAATAATTTCTTTAACCTTCAAATTGTTACAAAGATGGAAAGGTATACTTTATTACTTAAATCGAGATGAACCAATAATTGTAAAACTTTCTATTCAGTTATAAAGTAAAAGCTGAAGACAACTTCCTCTGCATAAATTTACTTCGATTTAATTTTATTTAATGTAGGCGAGGGGGGATAGATTCGTTCCAGTTTCTCCGAAGTAAATAATATTCGTGCAAGTACATTACCGTCCGTCCGTCCGTCCCTCCCAGCTAAGCGCCGGGGGTTGCTTCAAAGCAACAAGAAATAAACATTCGGGAGTAGATGGAGCTCGCCGAGCTGGATACAGAGTTATGGACAGAGGTACGGGCGCGCGGAGCGCTCCTGCATAAAAATACCTCGCTGAAATATCGCCGTGACCCCGTTGGACCTTCAGCGCCGCTGCTTTGCTGAATTAAAATAATATTTCACAGAGCTCCCGGGAAATTGAATTCACTCCATTGTTTCCGACGGATGCGCCTACTCGCGCCTGGACACTCGGCGACAATGCAATAAACTAAACAACCTGCTGCCAAGTGAAGTGGACACAGCCGCGAAACACAATATTCATGACTAACGTGTTCAGGGCGTGGACGTTCCAATCGTTCTGTCTTCGAAATCAGGCCTTCATTTCGTGATCATAATTAAGGTAAAGTTGTATCTTTACGCAGAAATCAAGTAACCTAACCAATTAATTCCGGGATGTAACAGTAAGTACATTAAAGACTACGGGAAACTCGTTCGTCAACTACACTAGTGTTTGATGGCGCACACACGGAACTTCGCGTGTGATCATGGTATTTAGCTGCAAACTCTTCAATCAACAGACAATGTACAATACATTAGACAACAAATGTATTACAATAACATAATATATTAAGCCATTATCTTTTACCCCCATTGGTTGGTAGCAATCAGTGGGGCGTCGCAGCTTGCCGCAGCTTGCCGTAGTTATCTCCAAGTTGCCTCCGTCTCGAGGTGACGCAGGGCCGTCCTCCGACGCAAAAACTCCCGTCAGGTTATACTGACGAATCATTTATCTGCGTCTAATTTAGACATTGGGCTTAGTTTGATCATAATGAATTGATCCCGGTATTAAAGAGGAAAGAGCAGGAATATATCTTGATTACTGCCTGTCGCCCGCTCGCAATGGGACGGGAGGTCCTCACCTCCCGCTGAACAATGACGTTACTGTGTTCTAGGTAGTTTATTTGCTGATGGTAAGTCTTTGTTCTACAGAGACACGGTTGACAGAGAAATTGAGGAGCTAGAAGCTACCGTGGTACGGGTATGTTATGCGGAGGGATGAAGGACATATAACAAAGAAAGTAATGAGAATGAATGTGGATGGTTATAAGGGTAGAGGGAGACCGAAGAAAGTGTGGGGATGGATTGTGTGAAAGATGGCATGTGTAACAAGGGTGTGAATACAAATATCTAGGCTGATAGAGGGATATGGAAGAGAAGTACATACTGTGCCGACCCTACATAACTGGGAAAAGGGCGGGAAGAAAAAGGTAGGTGTTTGTTCCCAGAGATCGGCTAGAGAGCCTCCTCATCGCGTACTATGAAATAGTTAAGGGTATGTTCATCCAGCGCGTGCACTGACCAATTCATTTGACACGTTAATATTTGTCGCGCGGGAAACTTGTATGTCCAAAATAAACACCAGGTTAATGCAATTACCAAGTTTGCTCGTTACGTTCAGTAAATTGTAGAGTAAACAGCAATTAGCCGGACCGCGCCGCCCGCCGGAACAACAACAACGGAAGCCCGCTCACCGCTCACCGCTCACCGCCCGCCGCCCGCCGCCCGCCGCCCGCCGCCCGCAGCCGCTCTCCGCTGGCTTTGTAAGCGGAGCCCACTGGCTCAACTCCGCGATCACATTCAGTTCACTTTGCATGGTTTACAGCTTCGGTCGCGTTGTTGCCGACTGTACCGAGCAATGAATTGAGATGAAGTCAAATGTGGTTAAGATATAGAAAATGCGTTGCTTATAATGTGTTGTGTAAATATCTTAACCACTAGCGCAATAGTGTATCGCTTTCTATCAGATATACGTGTGTGCACTTTGTTACATATGAATAATAATATATCTATGCATATATATATACACACATATACATTATGATTGTGGAAATAGAGCTCGGTGAGCGCGCGGTGGGCGCGGTGGCCGCGGTGGGCGCCGTGAGCGGCGGAGGGACAAAGCGAACTTCCTCGCGATATATTTCAGAGCGTGACACAGCACGCACCCCCGAGCTAACTTGTAGGGTGGCCATCCCTATTGATTTACATATAGGAGATAGTCCTTTTCGTAAATTCAATTTTTGTCTAAAGTGACATTAAATTTGTGGACATTGTACGTACTCGGGAGTAGTGAAGCTCTGGTACGTTGTCGACCGGACCGGAGCACAGCAACGTTGTCATGACTGCAAGTTTACTATACAGGAGGGGTGGCTATCCCGACCTGTTCGAAAGAATTACCGCTAATTAAACTCTACAATGAATGGCATCGGATTTGAACCTGGATCCTCCCTCCGCGTCACTGAGAACGGAGCAGCTGAACTCGAGAGGAAAGTGTCTGCGGCAGCTCACGAACAACTGGACCGACGTCGACATACATACATTTAGTGGCGGACGCGACCCGGCCGGGATCGCTTTCCGTTCAACACTTGACACATATATTTTTATTTTGTGCCGTTTTAATATTTTAGTAAGAAACTATGACATTCAGGTATTCCTTAAATTATATTTAAGATATATTTGTTAATGTGAGTCATTTTAACGGTCAGTATAATCTTTGATATGATTTTTGTTTGAAAACTAATTCACGATCTCCTAATGAGTGAAATCTATCTCCTGTTCGACAAATGATGAATGACACAAGATAAAATAGTCCATTAGACTGTTTCACACTTAATATGAAGTAAAAGTTAATGTGTCAATGCGGAAGAAGGCGTTATGCATGAATAGGAAACAACAGTTCATTTTGACTTGCTCACTGGGTCGCGTGAGGGCACGGTCGTACGAGACGTTGCCGGGGAAACTAAAAATAAGTCCGAAGAAATTAAAAATGGGTGGAGTGCCTACGTCCGTAGACTGCATTGTGCGGAATATCCGTATTGCGAGAGGAAGCGAGGTGGGCGACCTAGATCTAGTGCTCATATCAGTTTAATTAAAAAAATTAGTCATTCCAATTTGTACAAAGGCGGGGCGCGGCGCTGCGGCTGCGGACTACCGGATGTCTAATGGGAGATATCCGATTGCAAATGTATTATCACAAAGATAATAATTTAGTGACTGAAGGAGATTTTCAGCTTGTAGTGATGGCAGAGATGAGCCTAGCGATAGCTAGCGACTATCGGAGTAGGTACCAGAGCAGCGCCTACTTGAGCCGACGGAAATGGCTGCGGGGCGCTGCAACCAGTAACATTTTTGTGGTGAAGTTTCAACTACTCGAATTTAATATAGGGTTTTAACGCCTGTCTCTAGAGGGTTGTTCCATGTTTATAGCGCATGCGCGTGTCTCTGTAACATCGTATCTGAATGGCTAAACGAACTTTAATCAAGTTTTTATTTGCTTAAAAGATGGCTCAGTCCACAGTGGAATGTTCTCTTAGAAATACCTAATGATACAGCCATCCAACCGTTCCGCTGCTCCTCTGCTCCTCTGCTCCTCTGCAGGATTTAAACGTTCCATTACAGGGAGTACAGTAGCTTGTGCTTTGCATTTAGACTTAGACGGGTTTAGTTTTATATAACTATAATATAATACGTTTGCGAGTACATGTCACCCCACACGTCACCACATAAAGGTAAAGCGCTGTACATTTATCCTTTCACTTGATTTAAACTTCTCTTAGATTATTAGGAAAACCATCAGGGATCACGGAGAGTATTAAGTTGATGCGAATCACATCCTCCGAGAGCCCGAGCCGCCAGGAGGGTGCGGTGAGCGAGTGAGAGGGATGTATAACATATAGATGGCTTGTCCACGCGAGGATTTATCGTCCTCTTTACGCTCGCTTTGACTGCTGCGAGCCAAAAATTCAGAGCGACGAGAATATTTGTCAACGAGATTAGGGTCGCGGTGCCTGAAACGAAAAGTTTCCCGCAGCGATAACGTTGCGCGGACGGGTCTGTTGACCCTGTGCACGGAAGTGATGCGCGCACGAGCAGGCGCACGGCGTTACGCGTGATGCTCGGTGTGGCGCGTCTGCTGTCGGAGGACGCCCTGCCAGCCAAGGTGTCTACGAAACACTTTGTCATTTATTACTTTATTGCAATATATGAAATTGTCATAATAACACAATAACGACTTACGTAAATAATGAACCTTTGTTTGGATCATACTTCAGACATTCAGCACTGGACCCCAATCGATTAGCTGTAGGTAGCGCCGCCAGAAATACATGAACTTTGTGCTAATAAACCCATCCTCTGGCGCAGAGGTTAAAGCGCCAACTGAGAAGAAGAGATGAAGTTGCACAATGTGCAAAGATATACATTTCGTAATTAACAGAATTGTAATCACACGTGTGGAGGAGCGGCGGCGGGGGCGGGGGCGAGCCGACGTGGCGGCGCCGCCGTATGAATTTCAGCTGAAATTTGAAATTAAATTTGCATATTAAACGAGCGAAGCGAATAAATGAAATTGTTGTTTTCTGCTATTCAATGTAAACAGAGCTGCCACATAGATTATTGTGCGAGGAATAAACGGAAACGTAACGGTTGGGGGTGCGTCGTGCGTGCGGACTGAGGGTAGTTGTGCTCACGAGTGCTTGCCCCTGTGACCTCCTCCTAGTGTTGTTTGTCGATACAGGCTGAAGTTAACGAGTCACAGTAAAGTATTAATCATTGTTACATATATATTAGTCACATGTATGCCCATAAGATGTATCGGAATCTGATGATTATACAGAAAGCTGGTACACGACTTAAACTGGTGTAAAATGAATATATTATAACACTAGGAAATAAATATTTATCTAATTACATTTATCGCGATATCTTACTAGTATTTAGTGCGGTACTATATCCCTGAACCAAGTAAATAATTAATAAGATGAATAAGAAAAGCGACGCGCTGCTGACATACACATGAGCGTTAAACTTGCAACACTTCGCTTCGTGACGGAGGTTAAACACAATGCAGTCAATTCGGTGGAAAGGTAGTCAGTTTTGTGGAGCAGAGCCGTTTCCGGCGGCCGGCGAGGCAATAGGACGCGTTTAATTTCCTGTCTCCGCCGTGAAATATTATTTTAATCCGCGCCGCTGAATATTCAGGCGCGCCAACACGCCGCGGCCGAAATTTCATGCAAACTGAACCGCCGCGTGCAGCGCCACGGAATGAACTCTTCGTAAACCAGTGCAAGTGTATCTGCATAACATGATGTTCAATTCATAAATGTGCTAAAATGTTATAAAGTGGATCTAGACAGAAGTTGAAATTATCGGGATGTTGAAGACGATTTTTAATATAAGTAGTAAGAGAGCCGATTGTATTACCGTTAACAGCTTTGTTTAGCTTTCCATTAGGATCTCACAAAGTCTATTGAAAGTTTACTAGATCAAAGTCGTTTCAGCAGTAACGTTGTGAGAGCCGCGACGAATTTATTTTGTATAGTGTGCTCTCAATAAAGAACTTTTCTTTTTTAGATTCATTTATAAATGTAGGTCACATATCGAGATCGGGCCGTGCGCCGCGCGCCGCCCTACGGAGCGCCCGCCCGCCCGCCGCACGCCGCACGCCGCACGACGCACGCGGAGCACGTCGCTCGCAGCTCGAACAAAGACGTCGACGGGTTTGTTCCGACCACAGCACTAAACCGTACCCAAATATTATATCGTCAGTCTCAGAACATCCCGTGTATTGCCGAAACCCTCGTCTGCGCTGTAGCACTCCGGTGACCCAAATAGTAAGTGCCCGCTCAGATCTGGATCACTTAGTGTGCACATCAAGTGCATGTGACAGATATAAATACTTTCGAAGGTGTTACAAATGCAGAGCTATGGCCGCACTAGAGTACAATTAATTGGTGTCAATGGAATTAATGCCCCGAGTATAATTCTGATCTTTGATCCAGCATAGTGTTTCAACACTAATGCTTAACGTTGCAGGCACTGCGGTTGTTCTTCCCTAGACTGCAGATTTTATCACTAACTGTAGACACTTTTGGTGTATTTAGTTCAAACTAAATAATTTGATATAGTAAACGACGAGGCTGTAAGGAGTCGTGCACAACAACTCACGAGACCCAAGCCAACGTTACCTGCTCGTGGTGCACCCTGCTAATCAACAAATGAGGCTGTGGTTCCCGCCAACCCGCATTAGGCTAGCATGGTGGGAAATGGCCCCAATCTCCCCATATGAACCTCTACATGCGACAGCCCCTAGTGCCCTGCGGTACCGTAGGACATGCTGACTGTATGTGGACATCTTTGGGGGAGGCCTATGTCCAGCAGTGGACGTCAATCGGCTGATGATGAAACGACGAGTACAACGATCATTTGATATGAAGTGTAACCTTCGCTTGTTTACACTGAACCTTTAACGTTCCTCGCTTTACGATAAAAGGTGATTAAATTTTGTTACGCCAGTGGCAGAAGCAGCCGCTGCAACTGCACCAGCCTATCACCGCTGTAAATTGCAATAAAGTCGGTTCGCAACTGTGCGGAAAGATGGCGCTGTGTGTATTTAATTTCATGTTACAGTCGTGTTACTTTAAGAGGCTGGTGGCCAGGCAGAGATTTTGTCTAAGAACAAGCAAAAGTAAGAATAAAAGGTTTTAAATTATGCTGCGTGCGCAGATTAATTTATAACTAAAAGAAAGTCTGTTGGGTGTTCAGCGAGAGGATAACGTGCATGTGTATAACAGTTCCTGTTCGTTAAGTTCAATGTATACGGTAATATAGCTTTTCCCGATGACATTGGTGTAATCGCGGGGTAGCTCCCGCCGTCCGCGCCCACCGCGTGGACAGCGTGGGCAGCTGTCGTAAACACGTCGCCACATCCCCAAACACGTTCCTCACACGATACGTCTAATGTATTCACGCAGCTTACAAAATCAAACGTCTGTAAGGTACACGGTTGTACAATGTGCGAGTTAATTAGTAAACATGTATTAACGCTCATAATTAATAATGGAAAGTCTTCTCGCTGGAGGCGGCTCTCTGTCGCCGGAGGCTGCTTCCGGCAGGAACGGCAGCGCTCTGCTGCTGTCGACAATTTCAAATCGCTCTTCGGTTTCAAAGTCGCTACTAGGGACTGCTACTGAGGAACCTTTTCGCAGCGTTTATTAAAAAAGCAACGCATCAGTAGAGGTACAGGTAGAGTCCGTTATCCCGAAATCACATCCGGTATCACCTGATTTCAGACTGAAGATTTCATGAACCGAACCGCGTCGCTTATCCAGTGGCTAGAAGTTAAATAAAAAATTTGCAAACTTAACCTTAATTTTAAAGTAACTCACATTTATGAGAGTTCGCAATTAAAAAGTCCGCCAGTTTATACTTTAAAACGACATGAGCGCCCTATCTAGGTCACCTAGCTGCCGCCGGCTGCGTACTGAACCCGCTCCTTAGGTTTCCTACACAATGCAAGCGTACAAACTTAGGGTACCCACAAATTTTCGAACTTGCTGGATAATTTTATATTCTACTAGTGAGCGTTAATTCGTAGATATATATATATAATATATATATATATATATGCATTGCACAATATACTACACTAGTAACTATAATAGGCTGATGATGATGAGCACCAATAAATTTGCTGCACTTCTTCATTTAATCACTTTACTTGCCAATGTAAAAGAATATTGACAATGTAGAGCTCGTATTGGTTCTGTCCTGTTTCAATGGGAACGTGTGGCGACCGCAGGAGGGCGCCGCTGGCTGGCTGCAGCAGTGTCACGCTGTGAAATATGTGGCTGCGAAGGAACCCGTTGTTTTTCATGCGGCTTACTTCATACACTGCTATATGAGAAATAAATTAATTTTCCCTTGGCGTTGCCGTGGCAGCGGGGTCAATGCCCGGCTCGCCGACTGGAGGGAATTGTTTACGAAAAATGGTTCATCATCAGCGCTCGCTGCGAGAGTCGCAAGAATAATGTGCACGTTTCCCGGCGATGCTTCCGCTTGGTAGCTTTTAACGACACGAGCAGGGTAAACCTAACCCGTCGGTTTATGTATTCTAACTTACGTGCCTTTGAGCTGCCGCACGTTGGAACTCTTCGGAAAGACACTGTCCGAGTTATGTGGACATATTTACCCACTAAAAGCCCCTCGGTGGTTGCCTTCAATGCTCGCAGAGGTCACGGAATCTCCGTTCGGAAGACCATCGCGGCCTCTCTAACGCTATGCTGGGATAGCCCGTCTCTGGGACCTAACTGGACTAACCTAACCAATTTGTTAGCGGCTAAGTCTGGACGCTCTCAGTAACAGTTTTTTTTCTACATTAACCTCTGCAAAGCGTTCTTTTCTTGTTCCTATTTTAAGTACTCCAGTTCGTTGAACTAATAATCCTCTCCTTTTGAGTCCGACGCTCATCTTTAACGTTGTTCGCTCTTCCTTCTGTATCCGGTGCATCTTCTCTGGGCTGCGCTTTATTGTGTTTAAAAATATAAAAATCTCAATAAATACACATAAGTGTATATCTATTCCCGCCATCTATTTAATCGTATGACACCATTTGTGTATTTGATTGTCAATCTCTAAGTGTTCGCAGCTACCTCATGACGTGCCTGCATTGCCGAAGGTAGACCAGACCAGATGATAACGCTAAAGGCATTAAGTTTGCTTTCACACTATGTGTACGTAACTTACTGAAGGCTACGGTTTCTACTTTCCATTTTGAATTCATCATTCCTATGCTAAGTTGGAGTAAGTTCACGCGAGCATTTTAAAGTAATTAAAGAGCAGTCACAATGAACTTTAGAAATGCTCTCGTTAGACGCACGCATTTAGACTTTCCGCGTGGTACCGCCATCAGTGAGGGTGACCATATCGCGGACACCTATGGGACTACACACCGCGGGGCCCGGCACGGACTTGGCCAGGTTCTTTTCAAGTTACATAACGATAGACGCGCCGAAGGAACTGTTGTTTACTGCTGGTAGTGTCTCTGTTTCCGGAGACTGTCTAAGTAGATACCACCGCAGCGCCTGTTGCAGTCAATAAGCTGTGGTGTCTAAATATTACTGTGTTCTAGTTAGAATGAGGTTGTCACTAGAGGATTTATATGGAAACTGGTTACAAATCTGTGGATGTCCACATAACAGCTACGAACATAATGCAGTTTAGTTTATCGTTCTATTTAGTTTTAAGATTTTATGCTCCGGCGCATGATTCACCATCAGGTGAACTTTTTGATGGTCTCGTTGATCTGACAAAAATTTAATTAAAAAAGTAATACTTTAAAATATGGTCACCGTATAAAATCGCTGCAGGCGTCGCTCGCTGCGACGTCGTGAACGCATCGCGCGGGAAGACTATTGTCCTGCGCCTGGCTGCGAGCCCGCGCTCCAGTCAAACGTCACCAACTTTAAAGTGTCCTCCTCCGCGCCGATCCTCATTTTATATATTCCCGCAAAGGTTATCACGATCGATGTGGCACTAGGACATTGTGCGGTAATAACTAATTGCTGTTGCATCTGAAAAAGGAGTTCTCTGGAAATTAGTAGTGTGGTATACAGAGGATGTATGGAGGCGGTCGGCGATCATTCCAGGTCATTCTCGTCTGTAACTTCGGACGATACCGCGATTAATCTACACAGCAGGCGATGCGGGAGACGTGAGGGTTGGCTAGGGAAGAGTTTGTTTTGCTTAGACTTTTGTTATCAGGAACATAAATTTGTCGGACAAAAAATGTCGGAGCATCCTTTTATCCGACCAAATCCTAACCAGTGCTGTTACAATAATTTTTAGACAATGAGGAGCGATGAAACGGCCGGAACGGTCACCGTCCGACGGTAAGTGATACGTCTGACCCCAATGACAACGGTCACATGGAATCATACCGCGCGTGCCACAGCAGGCGCAGCACATACTCGTACTTTAACAGTGCAATGCCTGAGCGGAGGCCAGTGATGGAGACCAGGTAATATTAAGGACTGTTATAGGCTTTGCGTGTTTTTGGTTAGAAGGAGAATAGACAAGTCTCTTTTCATTGACTTCGTATATTTACGGATGTACCCACAAATACAGTGACAAGGATTTGTCGGAGCGCAGCGCCGACGCAGCAGCCGCACCCCTGGCGCACCGGCCCGCGGAGATACTTGAATCCATTAAAGTGTAATTTAAATCTCGTTATGAGCTTTCAACTTTCGAAGGAATTTTCTTGGTAATTATTTAAATTGCTTTTGAAGTTAATTCAGTGCAAGTGTTGCAAGTTGCTGGCTCGGTTCATTGTGTCGGCATGTCGGGTTAATTGCGCCTCGCTGTGCACTCGCTGTGCATTAACACTGTGCAACGAACAATTACACACGGCAAAAATACTAATAACCGCCCTCTGTTTGTTGTACTCGTTGTGCAATAAAGGTTTCATTATTCACAGCCACTTTAAGCGTTAAACACACCCCTGTTTTTAATTACTACCGACACAATGCACCGCCTACATATTTATACGGCGAATGAAAAACCTTAAACACATGCAATATCGGAAGCGTCGCTCGTCGAACGGTCGCTGTTCTCTCAGTGCTATCTCCCTATCTCCCAATGAGTGCCTGGTAGTCGTGTGCGTTTCATTGTGCCTCCTTAACGGCTGGACCGGATTTAATACGGGAGTATCTTCCTTTGAATGATGGCGCGATCGTAAACAATTATCAGTTACAAGTAAAAACATATTGTTTTGCCGATTTCAAGATTATTAGCTCTCTTCTTACTTCTGTTGTAGATATTTAGTCTAAATATATTGTAGATGTTAAATCTCTTTAGCCGACCTATACACGGAAGAAATAATATTCCCACCAAAGCCCAATTCTATTCTACATTACGGTCAGCAAAGCGGCAGAGGAACAATTGGTTTATTATCATGATCAATGTGGAATGTGTAACATAGCAGTATTTTTCTAGTTCGATAAGTCCAACGGTCTGATCCTCCGAATTGAGTATAATCGGCAACAGGAAAGAGTAGGAGTAACGTCAGTATCGGAATAACATTCGTTTATTACTATTTGCCGATCCGGCAGTGATAACACGGTGGAAGTTTATTTCGACCGGAAGCAGTATTTCTAAAGGACTCGTGCGGAAATTAGAAAATATATACTTTGTCACAAATTTCATTACTTTAGATATTAGTTTAATATATATCGAAACTAAAACGGTTGTCTTTATTTACAGTAAGGTGATCATCTCAATAGACGGTACTAATATATGCGGGTATCACCAATCCTGAGATCTAGAAATCAAACCGGCGACCGCTGTATTGTAAGTTGATCTGCACGAAGGCTGAATGACAGAAGTTTGTTCTGTACGTTAGAATGTAATGCAACCTGTTTAGGCTAGACCAAGCCGCAGCTCCGGCTGAGGTGCAACAAGTCCACGTGTCATTGTTAGCGGCGGCTGCTCGGCCGTCACACGCGACACGTATTGCACTAACACATACTCCAGCACACAGGATATTGTGACTCCACGTTACGGTACGGCACATCAGAAATATCCACCAGTGTTCCATCTAGATTTAGTGGAGCAGCCACATTATCATGCGACTCTTTAACGGTAGAAACATTAGCGAACTAGTTCTACCTTCGAGACGAATCCAAGCGCCCATTGTACACCTCACTCATCTCTCATCTTCTCATTGATGCCATGGTCTATTTATCGATGTTCAGTGAATGTTTGTTTTGTTCATTCATTCAAATATTCTCGTCTGCTTGGATCGTAACGTAATTAATGAATAGTTAAACTGTGATTTTCCGCGTCTTGGATGAGTCCATAAAAATGTAGATTTATGTGCGCCTCGGTGTAAGTCTTGGCACTGCTCGCCGGTGGAGTTCCTCGACCCGATGACAGCTTTTGGGACAACGTTTTCATGTTCCTGTGATGTGACATTTGAAAGACGTTTCTTATTTTCGCTTTCTATTTTCAGTGGGATTATTTACGAGCGTTTCTCTTTGTCGAAGTTTCACTGGAATGAAAACTGATAGCTCGCGTATCCAATGTATGCTTATTTATTTACACCGACACTGTCTAATGGTTGACCGAGGACAGGCCGACCGGCCAAACCATTCATTCGATGTCAGGTGATATGAAGGACGAGAAAAATTTAAGAATTGCCTCCAATTAAAGAGACGTGATCAAATTCAGTGCTACTGTAGCTATATGATTGTATTGTCTATACACTATAACACTTCGAATATAAGAACCGGTTAGTACGTTCAAAGTTAACCAGTCGTTCCAAGTTATTTTGAGTTTAGTGTAACTGTTCTAAGAAATTTACTATTTGTGAGGGGGTGTACATTATTTGTAAAGTGTACATTTGTAAATATACAAAACAAAGCGTTGATGAATATGACGGATGCGTCACAACGCCAACACTATTGACTGTAAAAACCCACAAATCGCGCCAACTGAATCCAATAGCGGCTTTCGCAATAGCAATGAGCCAATATAAACCCGGAAACAATACGTGGCGCGCAATAGCGGCGCACTCACACCCGGAACCCCGCAACCCCACACACAAGTTTTGATTGTGCTCATTACAGTAGCCGATGGTGCAGAGTGCAGCTGCAGTTAGTTGTGAATGAGAAGTTTTATACATGTTTGACCAGGTTTACATGATTTTAACCTCCGCCCTGAGAGACAGTTTTTACAGAAACCCATCTGTATACTATCACAGCTTCTGAATTGTTAAAGTGAACTAGTTCCAATTTTGTTTAAGAAAGGTCATTGTCATCATCATCAGCCGATAGACGTTCCTTGCTGGACATAGGCCTCTCCCAAAGATCTCCGCATCGAAAAAAGGATATCTGTTGAGAACCAATACAGGACAATTGGTTTAGCCGTATAAAGATTATGAGCAGTTTCCTACTTCCTGCGGTTGCTTGTAAATAAAAAGATCGTCCTGTGTTGTGGCTTGTTATGGCTGCGACGGACGTATTTTTAAGAGTCCATTACGTTAATGTATTTTTGTTCCAGCTGTTTTTTATGAAGACACAACAAAGGCGATGATTCTCGTAAAAGTTACCAAGGAGCCCCGTCACGGGCTGGAGTACCCGCTCAACCATTTTGTCAATGTTGTCGCTGTGCGTCGTTAATACGGCTTATTGCGCCCTGATCGCCCCGATCGCCCCGGGCAGACCCATAGTATATCCTCCATTCCTGGAGCCGGTCCCCGCGTTCAATCCGTTTACTTTAAATGTTGCCTCCACATTCTGAGTGCGCACGTCGCACACGACGCACACGTCGCACACGTCGCACGCGACGCTTAAACAGTTAACATTAAGCAATATGTGAATATTTCTCGCTCTATTATTGAATGGTACAGTGAGTCATGTGTTTACATTAATGCTTTTAACAGTGTTTACATTTTAAAGCGTTACACCCCCCCCCCCGACCCCGCGCCCCGCACCACACACACACGCGCGCGCACACAAATACACGCACACTGCAGCGCACCCCCGCGCGCGCCCCCTGCGGTAAACAAATCGTGCGCGCGCGCTTTGTTAAAGCACGGGAATTTGTTTAATAGCTTCGGCGAATGCTGATCCGCAGCAGCTCGGCGGTTCGTTGCTGCCCCGGTGTATTTATAGAGCAATTAGTGCGGTCGCTGCAGAGTTGCAGTTGGCGCGCACTCGTGCCCGCTGCACGCTGCACGCGCGGGCGCGAGTGCAGCGTGCGGCGCGGTGCGGCGCTAGAGTTGCGCGTGACATTAGTGCGCGGCGCGCCGGCGATCGTTTAATTGTCCTCCGACGGAAATAGACGCGCCGATGCGGACGCTTTGTTTCACCAGCATCGCGTCAGTGCGGCAACAGGCGAACAGTAATATTAGAATGTTTGTGCGAGCGGTGCAACAACGACCATTGCAACGACTCCCAGTCCCGAGTCCCAGTCCCAGTCGCCAGTCGACAGTCGACAGGTTTATTTCAGTTTAACGGTTACTGCAGAACGTTGTTACTTTCACACACAAACGATAATCCTTTTATCACGTCTGCGTCACGCGGGGAGATCTCCTCCATTCAAATGAGAGGTGCTCTTATTTTTATAGTCAATATATTTTGACGAATCTTTTTACTCGTATATATATATAGTAGAGGATGTGAGCAACGCGGGACCGATCGATGTGATCTTTGGGAGAGCTTATGTCCAGCAGTGGACGTCTATCGGCCGATGATCGTGATAGTTATGAATATCATCATTGTTATTGAAACGAATTTACGAAAATTTCGCAGAGGAAATGGTTACAGTAGACACATGAAGATATAACAAGTATAAGGGATGTCGCCTGTTACCCCGCCCGGTGGCCGCGTTGCGGATCTATCTACCGGCCCCATGCCAGTTGCATTGGCAAAGAGCGACAGGATTGTGAATGGGGTATTGCTGCCATATACCAAGTGACAGACGCTCACCGTACTCTGTAGCTAGTTACGTAGTCATTTGTTGAAATTCATTTCGCTCGTTGATTCCTTTCCCTGGAGCGCTGCGCTGCTCTGCGCTGCTCCTGCGCAATACACATGTGTCCGTCCGTACGTACTAGTACTTACAAATGTTTAGTATAATTCGGATGTAGATAAAAAGAACTATAAAACTGTACCAACTCCAACATCTTAAACAGATGGAAGATTCACGGAGAGAGGGGCGTAAAATGAAACAGTCGTAACTTTTCTATGAATAGTAAAACCAAATATCGCCGTCCTGCCCTCAAAAGAGTTGCTTCCGCCGCAATAAAACTATAATTACTGCGTAAACAAGAGCCTCCCCGATCCTGACCCGGCCAACTTGCGAATAAGTATTCCCCCTCCGAGCTCAACTTACACCACTAGAGAAGATCCTTGAAACTTCGGTTGTTTACTGAAGTTACAACATTTTTAGTTTGCTTTGTTTTTACCTATATTAGGAACATTTACTAATTTGTCTAGTACTTATCGTAATTACTATTACATTAAAACGATCCTTGTCGACTGTTGCATACACTTGATTGTGAGGGACGAACAATAAAATGGACTAACGGTCTAACACGTAACACGTCACGTCATCAAAATAATAGTTATTGTACGGTTTTACTAACTGTTACAGTAATTATAATTGGTTTAAATTTAATGAATTCGGATATAATTAAAGAGGAATTCGTTTGGTACTCAGCTCGCAACGGGGTCACATGAGATCGCGGTGAGAGCCGTGAGTGGGGGCAATGATCATACTAAATTCATCAACATATTCTGAAACAACAACAATGATATTAATAACTTGTGTGTCTGTATGTCGACTTGGACTTACTTATAATATTCTTTAAAAAACCTACATCAACACTTTATTTTGTGTACATAAGCCTTGAGCCATTAATGAATCAGTAGCAGAAGTGAAGTAATAACAAATATTTAGGAAATAATCTACCCCCAATCAAAGTAATACAACTTAACAAACATGTCAAGTTACAGTTTTCAAATTAAGAAATATGTTTCCAGTTAAGGCACAACTGATTAGTTTTGAAGCTGTTAGTGTTACATTGATCACGCTGTGTATTTTTATGAGTTGGTGGGCGGCGCGCGCGGCGCTTTGATTTGTTCGGCAGGATGTGGACCCCTCTCTCGCTTGTCCTCGCACCGCACTGATGGCGATGTCATCAGCGCGTCACCACGATCAGCCGACTGTAAGGAACATACGGGAGTCCGATAACATTCTTTAATTAAATCTATTGTACAGTATACCGCTGTACAGTGTAGACGGGAAGTTGCGTCCGCCGCGGGGTAAACGCGGAATGGCTCGCTATTGACGTTAGTACGCACCGTAAGAATGGGTCGGAGCCAGGTTTTAATGAAATACTAATTGTCACCGGCCGCCGGTAGTCGTCCACTGTTGGATCGGTCCCGCGCTGCCCGCATGCGACCGCCACGCAGTCAGCGTAACCTCCGGTACCGCTGGGCACCAGGGGCCGTCGTTTGTAGGCGTTCATATGGCAGGATTTGGGCCATTTCCCAGCACGCTGGGCTAATGCGGGTTGGTGGGAGCCAGAGCCTCGTTTATTGATTTAGCTGGGTGCACCACGAGCAGGTGAGGTTTGCTTGGATCCCTTGAGTTCTTTGTGCTGGAACCCTTACACTCCTACACAATACTAATCAGCAGTAACCGATACAAAGAACAATGAAACAGTGGAGGAATCTCTCATTGACCATGTTTTAATTAATATTTCAATTTGTTTAATTAATGCCGCTCAATGCGGATCGTATGCATTCGTCCAAGCTATCAGGGGAATCAGCATACCCATGTTGTGAGAATCGGTAGATGGATGTGATTACCGCTTGTAGGGAGGATGTGGCTGCAGTTTTGAAATAAAGAAAACTCTGAATTATAAAGGATTTACTAAATTTTGGAGTCGCGTTAGCACGTTGACAACCCTTATGTTTTCTATATGTTAAAATGGCTCGCATGCGTTGTCTCTTTACTGTGATCGCCCGTTGAGCGATAGGGGCCTCCACCTTTGAGGCCCGCGAAACGCCTAGACCCTTTTAGTCTGTTTCTACGACAGGCAGGGCTTGCCTTGGTCCTATTGTTAGCAGCCGGAGACTATAAGGCTGATGGTGGAGCGAGTGCACCAGTGCGGCGGACGTCACAACGTACAATTTGTCTGCCTCGTTATATAATTAGTGAGACGCGGTTCGGTTTGACTGAATAATAGTGATGCACTAATGTACGTTCATCAGCAGTTTCCAAATAAAGTTAACAATTAGCCCTTACGAACAAATGGAGCTGGTGGCTGGTGTCGGCTGGTGTCGGCAGGTGTCGGGTGCGCAGTGAGGGCGGGGCAGGTGCATTCGCTGCGCTATTTATGCGCTAGCGCCGACCCTCGGCACGGATGCACGGCAACACATTTAATACTTCATTAATCATCTCCACCCACGACTCAGGCACAACTGTCTCGACGAGAGGTGTGCTCGCCGAGATCTCTATTGTATGGCAATAACGTGAATACCAAATCCGGCGCAGTGCTGAAATATACATTGGATCGATGTACACTCAGGTAGTGTGCTCGAAACCGGAAATGGACGATGTAATAAGATCATTTCACATATTAAGATATTTACTTTCCTGTAAGGAGTTGGTCACCGATGAGTAACCAGTACTGCTAACTTCTTCAGATATCAATGAAGACTAAATTTTATAATAATCAGTTACATCAAAAGATGTAAGTTACTCTCGTCCACCATTATATTATATTATATTATATTATATTATATTAATAATTGTATTACGTTCATTTGTATTTAAATTGAGTGTAAATGTGTAAAGTGGAATGTGGAATGTAGACAATGTATGCAGATTCAGATTTGTACCCTCCCGCGAGAGGTTTTAACGAACCGTGGAATTGAGAAGAATCTTTCGGCTGAAACGTACACCGGCCCGCCTGTGTGTGTGTGTGTGTGTGTGTGTACACGTCATACGTGGCACATTACATACATAATAAATTCAATTGGATATCACTGTAATGTAATCTAGAACATCGCTAGGAAAAAACACGTATTGGTAAGATAAAACGGTTCATTGGTCAGAGATAGTGGTTTAGGAGATCCAAATCGCCGTCATGATTGATCACCATGTCAAGAGCAGGCACACGACGCAGAAGACAATATCTTATTAAATACATCACAATTATAAAATTTAAATTGAAACCTCTTCTCGTGTGTGTCTATGGGCTGATGATGAACCTCTTGTGTGTGTCTATCGGCTGATGATGAACCCCTTGCGGTGTTTGCGACGAATGTGCTGGAGTCCGGTGTAAACATATGAATTAGCACCACATTGTATGTCCCGCACTTGCACCTAGTCGTAAAGGAAACCTACTTCGGAAACATTTCACTAATCTAAGAGAACCTGTGCTCGTTCAATTGTAGTCCAGCAGATTCGGTTTCGTGCTCAGTGGTAAATATACGAACTGACTCCATACAGCTCCTAGACACCAGACAAATTATTTATTTGAGGATGTTACGCATTGCACTAACAGAGGTGATGCAGTGCAGTGCAGTGGAGATGATAAAACACATTCCTTGAAATAATTAACCGCTACATCGAAGTTCAAAGCTCACGCCGCGCCTTGGAAAGACATGTGTGTTGTTGATCTATACCACACGCAGCATCTGGTACCGAACCCGAGTATATCAATCGACGGAGCAAGCGCACCTCACTATGCTGTCGGTATTTTAAGCACTGACGGTGGTCCATCAATCTGCGAGAACGTACCGCACCAGAGCGAGTTAAATGCACTGCGGAGTGATGAATAGTGGATGCTCCTGGTGCTCCCGGCGCTCCGGCCGCTCCCGACGCTCCGGCCGCGGTGTAAACCAAACTGGATCGTTAATTTGTACGGATGTTGAATTAGCGTAAGTGGTTCCCCGCAACCAGAATAGAACTTGTTTGCGCTGCTGCCGCTGTTTGTAATGTTTTAGTGCCGCTTCAGATCTACTCGCTGTTGTTGTTTACGTTCAGGAAACGTACGGGGATATTAAAAACGAGCAATAAGGTTTAAAGCAAAATAAAAACAAGTGATGGAAGTATATTATTTTATTGTTCAACAATAATTGAGGCTCCCCTCCCGTCGCATAGAACCAATAATTTGAAGGAAGTGTATCGATTACCCTCGCCTGGCTTCGCGTCATTATTTACTTAACTTCCCTCGCAGCCAAACGAAAATTCCGAATTCAGCGACATTCCGCGGGTTCCTTAACTTTCAAACAAAACTTCCTCACTGACAGATGTCATTGTATCCATATGTATATATAAAATATAATAGAGATGGAGAACAATGTAAACTTCGTACCCCACTCAACGCAGCACGCGCGCCCGCCGCGTGCAATAACTTTCTAAACGTACCAGTACTTCAGACTATAATAAATCAAACCTTGATTTCCCTCGCGGGAGGACATTTGTGAGCGAAAACCTGGTCTCCGATGACGGTCCGCTTTTAATTAGTGCTCATGTTATACTTTTCTATAATGATGTCTTTGAATTTTTCTGCGGCATCACTTTGAACATGATTAATCTTAACCAGTTAATTACTTTCCATGCTTACTTCCAGCGTGTCCGATAGTATTGTATGTGACCTTTTAATAGCTTTACGCAGTGAACTGTGCTCAGTTCCACAGGTGAGTGATTGAATACAAGTGACATTTGTGTTGGCACTGAACGCGGGACCTGGCGCGGGACCGGCGCGGGCGTGGTGCAGCGTGCGGGTGGGTGGGTGTGTGTCCAATTATTTAACAGGGGCGCGCGGTGCCTTTTGTGTGCCGGCTCTGTTCGCGGCGAAGTTTTGATGATAATAAGTTTGTCAACGGAACTGGGGGCAGTCGAAAAAGTAATTTAAAGTTTAAATAGGCTTTTACGCCGCTCCCCGCGGGACGGCGCTGCGCCGGGCGGACAGACGTCCGGCGGAGGCTGCGCGTGCTCCGGTGCGGGACGTTACACGTACATCGTAGAAACATCAGTCTATTGTGTTACTAGACTTACGGTTTTACTAGTAGTCCTATAAAACGTTCTAATGTCTTTTAAGATTTCATTTAGTGAGACCCTGTATTAAACAAACACATGATAAAGAGCTTGTGTGCGCATGTGATGTGCGTGTGTGTGTGTGTGTGTGTGTGTGTGTGTGTGTGTGTGTGTGTGTGTGTGTGTGTGTGCGCGCGCAAACTTTTTATTATTAAAAGGAAATCGCAAATGAGATTGCTATATTTTTCTGTATCAAACAATCACGATAATAGTAAATTCGTTGTTGCGCAATGCAACGTTGTAATAAATAGTTGTGTTATTGGTTTGCAAGATAATTCTTTTGGACAACCCTCAGTCAAACAAGTCGGCAGTTTTTTATTCAACAAAATATCCGTTTACTTATTGAACATGAGTAACTACCAGCCGTTTGCAGAACCAATGCCTCGACATCCAAGGGAACCAGCGCGTGGAACTTGTACAGTGTATATACTCCTTTAATTCCAAAATAACTGACACACCGGGCGACGCACCGCCAGGGCACCAACGCGTGTTATTGCTTATTATCATCCGCCACTACCGTATGTAGGCTTTGCTGATTAAAATACTTTTACTCATCGCTGCTAGGTCTCCATTGCTGGACACCGCAGCTCCTATTGCAGCCGACAAACAGCACCATGTTCTGGATCGAATGACGCTGTAGTTAGTTATATTGCTGGAGTAACGAGACTCAATATCTTATAATGCTATATATATCATATCAACTAGCCCGCCACGTTATTATGGGCGGGCGTGTCACTAACCATCAGGTGAACATCCCGCACGTCCCGTCACGATACTTAAACTTGTTAAGTGGCACATACAAGACAGTTTGTGGGATCTTATTGTAGATGCTCACAGCGAGACACAAAGGTACCAGCGGGGAATGGATGTGCATACTGCTTGCTTTAGTCTGCTAATATTGGTGGCGGGCCAAAATACGTGGTAACGTGGGCAGGGCGCGCCGCCCCACTTATACAACTTTAATCCATCTGCTGTCTGTGCGTTACCACGCTATAAATTTTACTTCTCGAACGATTTAACTGGTCAGCGCGCTGCGCTTGGAGCGGGGCTGCAGGGGAGCTGCCGCCGTGACGTAACGACACCGTAGAGATTACTCCCTCCTACGCTTTCAAGGAGGAAGAAAAAGATTGCGGGTGGGCACGCATTTTCGTTTTGCAAGTTTTTATCAAGTTCCAACTTAGTTTGATTTTATATCAATTTACAAGATTCATTAAACGTAAAAGTATATTTGTAATTACAAAGTAGGGACGTTAGTTGGATTCATGATGATGTCAACGCTGCAAGCCATTCGACGTTCACAGCTTATCTGACATTGGGCGCGTGGACCTGGATCCACGGCCTGTTATGGACGTTAATTGCTACGGCTACAACCCGATGGTCTCTTAGCATTACCATTACCATTAGCATTACCAGTCACATAAAGGATAAAGATATTACAATATATTTTTTATATAACAATATATATACCTACTCGCTCGCATAAGCACTGAAATAAGTTAACAACTTGAAGATCTTATAAAGGCCAGAAAACCTCAGTCATAAATACTCGCATGTGACGCTTGCTGCTGCTGCGACTCGGCTGGCGTATCTCTGCCGTATAACATTCAGGGGCAGAATGTGTCCTTTAGTGTGTTCATCACCCTCTCTCCTCCCACCGTCCATTAGCCACCGGAACCAAATCTCGACAAAGTTTAAACAGATTCCGTCGGTAGGACGAGGTGGGCGCGACGGCGACCACTGTATCACAGCCAGCGCACACACATCCTTCGATACGAACCCCGTGACGGTGGTTATCTGTCATACCTCTATAATAAAAAAAATATACACCCTGTCTTCATTCCGCACGGTTTCCGGACCGAACTTTTCTAATATTTACAATTTCTACAAAATAACTACCTGGAAGTGCGGCAACGGCTCCGGCAACTCGCTGATACTTCGGATAGCTACATAAGAATGCCGGCTGTTGTGTTGCTGGCTAACGATGATGTACACCTTACTTTGCGTGGAGTGAAAACTCAAAGTTATTGTCTATAACATTCTTGCAGAACTGTTTCAAGATTTACCGATACACCGTTTAAACGTTTAAAACTTAGTTTGCGCGTCGTAGTAAGTTTTTACTGAACACATTGGAATTCCCCAACGCTGTACGATGTTATGGTTATACCTGACGTAGTCGCTAACTGGATACACGGCGTTTACGAGAGGCTGTGTTGGGGGACGGTGGAAGGGGAGGTGAGGCTGAAGCTTTATTGGAGGCAGTGCTTCGGGAATTTCATTAGATTTAACTCGGATCTCAATTGAACCGTGCTTAATTAGCTCTTCACGTATCATGTTATTTATTTTCGGCAACTCCCACTGTACTCGTGTGCTGCGATAGGGAAAATCAAAAGTGTGGAACGGAATTCCACTCGCATACCAATAAGCTTTTAGATCAGATTAAGTACCGGAAATTAGCAAATCTGACGGCCAATCAGCAGCTATGGAAAGACACCTTGAGAAGCAGAAATACGAGCAGGCGGTCGCAGGTGGCAGAGCTGTCGTCCGACGGCAACAAATCGTCCAATACTGCTTAATCTTACTTTTATGGTGACAATGGATAAGTTTGATCATTTATTTACTTCAGATAAATTAAAACGTGTTAGTTGTATTTTTATTGCCTTAGACGTCATCGAGCAACATTTACGTCCACGCACGGCAATCGCACTAGTGGTAGATGTACTCGTACGAAACTGTTACGTATTAACGGAAGTCTCGCTCTTCTGTGATTGTTTAAAGAAAGTGGCGCCCAAAGTGTAGCACTTGTGTTAACTTTCAGTGGATAACTTTCTCTCCCGAATTACGCTTAAGTTCTGGTGAAGCGACACGACACATTTCTGACACGTTTAATAGTTCGAGATAAATAAAAATCAGAGATGAAAAGAGGACAATTTATCATATAAATAATCGTCCGTCATCGGCGGAGCGCCGCCGCCTCAGCCGGATGACGAGCGCTTCCCAAACCCGCTTTGATATTATTACGAGCGGAAAGAATTAGGGATTAATCGTGCGAAAATTTCTGTTCCTATTAATTTGTTACTAACTTAAGAAACCTTCCGTAGATCTCAGAACATTGACAAAATTAGCTCGTTATTATAAGCATTTACATTTCTCATTCAACATCCTGAGTAGAGCGGAGCGCGCTTGACTTTTATCTCGGAACCGTACAATGAAATCGTCAACGATATAAAGAGATTCGTCTTTTCACTTTGCTCACAAATCGAAAAAGCCGGAAGATCTCGCCTTTATTGGGAAATACTGATCTAAGAAAATATCAGAGATCCAAGTGAATGAGTGGAACGAGGGGTAACTTACAATGTAATGTATCAGATTGTAAAATTGAACTTTGTTTTGTAGGTGCCGGTAGAAGCGTGTGACACGCTTGGTGTGCGCGTGCGCAGGTGCGCCGGTGCGCCGTGGCGCTACGCGCTCGCGCTCTAGCCGGTGGCGCGCCGCGGGGCATGCGGAGGTGCGGGCGCGGGGAGCGGGCCGCGCCCCGCTAGCGCCATGCCGCGCGCACCCCGCCCGCTGCAGCGCGCCCTGCTCGCCGTGTTCGCCCTGCTGCTCCTGGCGCACCTGCCGCCGCCCGGTAAGTCACCTCCGCCATCTACTCGTACATTGGACAAAACCTAACTCGATCTACGAACACTACTACACCTCTCGTGTCTCGACCAGACGAGAGGTGGTCTATGTAGTGCAAACATTCTCCGTAACACTATACTGTTATATTTCCCTTGCCTCCCGGCCAAAGCTACGTGCTAACTGTTAACTAGTAGTGTATGTAGTAAGTAGTGTTGTTCACGGTTGACGTCGTTACAATTGGATGTGTGAAATATAAAGATCAACAGATGCGAGAGCTGCGAACTGAAACTGAGCACGTTCAATCAGGAGGGTAGTTTAAAATGGTAATAGTACTTTCTAATAGCCCTAAATCGGTATCCAAAGCAATTATGAGACGCCATTACGGAAGTTGGTAGCCCGTGGTCTGAGGCAGGACGCTGATAAGGCGCGGGCGGATACGGCTTGTTTGATAACGTCTTTATTCATAGCCCGAAGGAGTTAGGAAGCAGTCGATCCTTCGTATCTGTAGATGGCGCCGTTTACTTAAATTATTCTTAAAGTTAAATATGCCAATTGAGATCAGGAAGAGGGTGGGTAAAGTAACTCGCAGTACACACTGGTAAACAGTTGACTAATATCTTCATTCCTCATTGTTGTACAAAAATATGCTGACGACGTACGTACATCACCAACCATCGTCAAGTCTTCTCACCCTCACTCCAGTAGCTGGGCTATTCGGTACATCTCGGAAGTTAAATCTTTTACATTTCTGTAAAGTAAGACAAACTTGATCCGCACTTTCTTCGGCCGTCTCGTTCCTTTCGTCTTTCAACTTGTATCCTTAAAATCTTCGCAGCGACGACACGAGCAGGACACTTTTCTGATGAGAAGTTATACTACAGCCCGTGGACGGGGGTTTGAGAACTGCTATATTAAGTTTCAGCACCTCAGCATAGTTCCAGCCACAGCAGACTATGAAGTGTGGCAATGCTTGCACGCGCTCGGCGGCTATAACTTATGCTGCTTACCCGGCTGCATGGTCTCCAGCAGCGGCGGGCTGCCAATGATGTTTTCTAGGCGCGTAATAAAAACAAATATTGACGTGCGAGTAGACGAGAATTGTTATATCCGGGGAGTTTACGTCGCCACTTTGCTGCGGAGGATCCCTTATTGTTATCGAAAAGGGTCCACTCGCGGCACAAGGGAAAGGTTTGCTCATATGAATAAACGAAGTCGATAAAATTTTGGTAATCCCCAAGCTGGATCCCGCAGGGGTTGGGGTTGGGGGTTTAGCCAACGCTTGCGTATTGCGTTCAGTTTACTTTAAGGATGGTTTCATTTAGGCGGATCCTGTTTGCGAAACCACTTTGTGTATAGTTTTTAAACGTCGATTGTGATATTGTTTTGTCATGTGTCGCGGTGCTCTTCCCTACTTTCAATGTATTGTAGCCATTTTGTCCACAACACTGCAGACAATTATATTATTTATCGCTATAATGTGTATGTAAAGCGAAACTTGATTGTTTGTTATTCCAGCTCGTATAGAGCAGCTGCTGGTGAATGTTTCTGTCGCCGGGCATGTGAACATTACTGTACTCCGCTCGGAAGCGCGCTGCTGCACATGGAGTACGAGAATAATCTTTGCGTCAATGAAAATGCGGTGCAGTGTAAAACCACGAAGCAGCATCTCGCTAGGCAAGCGCATTGTGTATGGCGAGGAACGCCACGCTTTAAAGTCGGCCGCACGATCCTTCCGTTACAAAACTAAGTTCCGAACCGGTCGGGCCGGAGCCCTAACGACCAGGCGGGTTAAGTTCGCCGTGATTTCGCGAGGCCCCGGAGACGAGCGCCGCGCGACGCACCACTTCCCTGATTACTTCCGCCTTTAGCCATAAATTGGGAAACTTCGACGCGTTCCTAATAACGAAGTTTCGTTATCAAATAGCCATCCGTCGCCGGTGTTGCCAGATGCTTGCCGATATTAATTTTCGTTAACCATTTCGCCACGTTAATTAGACAAACAAATTCACACTCCGCCTCCTGGTGAATTAATTAAATGGCATCCTTTGATTTATTATCAGCCCCCTCATCCGAGCGGCTCTAAGGTTGCAACTAAGGTTCCCTGCTCGTCTCCACAAAAGTGTATATAGCTTTCGGACGTCATGTGTATACACACCAACATTCACGGTGCTATAGTTATTTGTAATATTTAGGTATATCACCTTTGTTAATTATCAATTTGTGGTCACATCTTAACTCAACTTATCGTATTTTACCCCTTGGTTGTACTTGGACGGAGACCATGTTTCCGTATATGAAGGCCGTGTATGTGAGCCGTTTGATACATGAAAGAAATACAATATTTTCCATTTAAAATTGAATATTCGTCAGACTCCAGCGGGCGACGATTGATGATTTAATAATTTTGTTCCACGTAGATGTTGGAGGATGTTCCACTCTCCCAATCACTTTGTCTCCCGATACAAATTGGAAAACTTGGAGGCGTCCGCGAGGCGAAGTTTGCCATCGCAGCGCCGGCCACCGCGCCGCACTGCGCCCTCTCCCTCTCCCTCTCCCTTTCATTACTTCGGTTCGATTATAAAGTCGTTTACAATTCATTTCAATACATTGAAATTTAAAAATGCAGCGAATTTTGCGTAAACGAATATTCAATTTAGATTTTAAGGATAATATTCGAAACAGGATTACACGCAGGGCGATGCAACGAATGCTCTGCTTGTCCTCGTCGGCTCTGATCGAAGCATTAGGGATAAACCAAGATCATTATCGTCTCCTCATCGAACAATAATAAGATGCTAGTTGAAATGTTTAGATCGCGAGTGTCGGCCGCGAACGCGAACACTGCAGCTAAACTGGTGGTAGTAATTAGCCATTGCTGCGTTGTGGTGTAGTTGTGGTTCCGTACAGTGGAGGTGTTATTGCCCGCGCGGTAATACAATTTGGTACGGACGAAATGAATGTAGCGGCCGGCGGGGCCCACGTCGCTGGAGGTGCTCCACGTACGGCTAACGATCACTACACGAACACTATATTTTTATTTTACGAGCGAGTGGCTAATGCGGGAGAGCGCTCGCCGAAGGTCGCTTCCGTTTCGCCGAAGGTGGGCTGGCGGGGCGCTCACACCCTCCCGCTGCAGACACCACGCCTCGCTATACCAAAATAAACGACAATGATTTCTCTATCCATTAACAATGAGAATACCATCTTAAAGCTTGGATTAAATTAAAATATTTACCAGAAAACTTCGTGAGCAGCTTCACAGTTTCGAAAGAGAAAAGTAAGATAAGTTGCAAACATGTTGCTTAGGACTTTGATTCAAAATTCTATGATTTCATTGAAATATATGTTCGCTTCACTTTAACAAACTCTGTAGCATCGTCTGCGCTGTTCCATGTCTGTCTGAAGCACACTGAAAAGTAATATCAAGTGTGCATTCCAACCGCTTGGTGCGAAGTAAGCTAAGCGTCGAGAAGTTACTTTGCTTCAGTTGCAAACTTCAGTTGAAATGTGATTTATGTTGTAAAACCTTTTGCATAAATAAAAACCGACATATTATTCTAAAATTAAAAACTTATATGATCCTTGCGCACAGATAAACTATGAGGGTAGTTGGAGGGGAGTTAATGTATATAACAAAAGGATCCAATCTAAGAACTCCTTCCCTTAATGAATAGGATTTTGATCTCTCGCAAATCAAACTTGGAGAAACGGTGGACTGTTTCAGCGATGAATTACTCGGAGTTTGTTAAGGAGTAGAACTCTTGGGTTCTCAGTTAAAAAATAATCAGCGTAAAGCGCTTTATATTTTTTTAAAAGGCTTCTATAAATTACGAACAACGAATTGCTTTTTACTTAATGGTACCTGCCTGCTTTGTGAGGCGACATTCAACAATTTAATATTTAAAATTATCCGTATTTGAAACGCCTTTTAGGATTATCCGACAAGGTCTGCCGTAATCCTAGATGAGGAATGTCATGGTTGAAGTGGAACACTGTTGGGACCTTTGCGGAGATTATCAAAACCTTCAAAGATATCTATCTATTTATTTTATAAAATCCCTCGTTTCAATGTGTCAACCAGCTTCCACTTGGAACGTTACTCTTTCTAATATGCAACATAAATTGTTACTTATATGTAATTTCTGCAGCAGCCGCACTGGCAACACTGTCCTTTAAATAAGAACACAGTAAAGCTTTGTGGCACAGATACGCGCTGCGCTGTTTAGATGATCTGCTCTCGAACACTTTGCTTTAACAGTAGTACACGTCAGTATGCAGCAGAAATAGCCTGCTGTGTAATCTCTCCTACCATAGCAGTAGATTTGCTCAGGTAACTGAAATGTCCATCAATGTTGACGGCACAGCATCTGATTTCGCAGTAACCTGAGGTGGTAGGTTACAATGCTATAGTATCTATGTTGGCTAAACACTACGTCTGCTCAATGCTCGCTGCTAGATATAAACCAGGAATGCTTGCTTATCTCCGACACCTAGTCGGTTTTACAAACGCTGGTCTGTACGTCGCCCGCGCCGCCTGCGAAGGTCGACAATGTAGATGTAAAACAAATTCGGAGCGATATTGTTACAGGTGAAAGGCCGCCTCTCTGTGGACGCGTCCGTAGATAGAGCACGTAGAGATGGAGGAAATTGCGGCGGAGTCCCTCTTATTATATTTGCCGTCGGAAATATTAACGCTGCGGCGAAATTCTTAAAGACAACAATAAAGGCCAGAATGTCTAATTCTATTTCTGGTATTTATAAAAAATTGATAATTTTGAAATATCCTTAAACTAGGAACTAACTGACTTAAGTAATATCATAAAAAAATATTTATTTCACATAGGAAAACTTACAGCTTGTAACAATAAAGAAACAGTAGTAAGAGGAAATGGAGTAAATAACATGGAGAGCCAAGCCAAACTTACTTGCGATTCCTCTTTTTGGGTTAACATTAAGTAATAAATAGACAATATTAGAAACTCATTTGAAACTACTACGAGATCAGAAGATCTTCATGAATTCGGGCATTCGGACAGGATACATGAAATAGTAGGAAGCACAAGTGCCAGAAACATTGTCCCAGAAGTTTTAAATAAAAAGTGTATGAAATAATTATTTTTGTCTGCTAGAAGATTCTTAGCTGATTACTACTGCTATTACTAGTTTATTAGTTAATTTTATAGTTGAACGTTAGGACGCGATGTAGACTCCTGCGGCTAGGTATTACTAACAATAAATCAATATTTACCAATAGGGCTTTGACATCAGATTTAGGTTAGGTTTAGGAAACTCTTGGATATAATATTATCCGTCTGCAAACAATATATCGTATACGGATCAACAGAAATTTAGAATGTTTTGATATTATTCTGTCATTCTCTAGCGGATGGTAAGGATCCGAACTAGCAACTCCAGACCACGTCAAATCTTATGTGTTTCTCTCTTTTCCATCCTTTACTGCATTCCAACATTCTTGGTACACCGTACCTATATCCGGCTAACTTTAACAAGCGATTTGTATTTAAGCACAGCGACTGTACTTCGAGAACAATTGATGGCTTTTTATCATGTTTTCGACTTAATCTCTGAGCTGCTTTAAATCTTCCTATGGCATTTATGACAATTGATTTACAACAGGGGTCAGTGGCGTTTATGGTGCTGCCTTGGGTTTATTCCACTGGTCGGGGTTCGTTAAATGGATTGGTTCTATCGCGTGTATATTAAGTATATGTGATATTCCCGAATGCTGCGCGACGTCTCCCCGGAGTTATGTTCGAGCGGACTTTCGAGATATTAACCCGATATTTCAATAAAGCGTTCAAACAGAGCTCTTCTCATATCGGAATGCTCAGTGCATACTTTATTACATTTTTATTGCTTTATTTAAAACGACACTCGCTTTGCCAGTCACACTAAACTTTATTGATCAGTTTCCGTTTCTGTAAGTCCTTGATCCATTTTATTCAGAGATTTAGTGCTTTTAGAAGTAACAGACGTCTAAGTCCGTTGCATTAGTTCCGTGCCCGTGTAGACGGACGATCAGACAGCATAACTTACGAGTCTGGATCCACTTACACTTGCTTTGTAGCAGATAAACGGGTTTTTAGAAATATACACTATATTGCAGCGTATATTGTCGTAGATCAGCTCCCCAAACTTTTCTAAATAAAATGCTGCTGTCACGTTACATGATAGATCGTGTAGAGTGGCTTTTCGTGATTGTCACGAGAAAGATAAAATCAAAAGTAAGTTCAAGTTTGTTTCATGTTCTTATAAATAAGTATTGATTTTAAAAATTAAAAATGTTACGTTTTTTTTCATTGTTTTGTTGTTTACTTAAGAGCAACAAAATACATATTGATTAGTGATCTTTCTCTCTAGGGCCCAACCCGTCATCTCCGAGGATTGTCGTAGTTTAGATATGTGACGATCAAATATTTAAAAACGTTATTTACGCTTTTCAACTGCAAAATAACTGCATGTTTGTAGTGACCTGGTAAAAACTATTATTGACAAGCAAATCTCTAACTTTCAGCATCACTAAGTACAGTTACAAAGCCAGGGCGCAGTGCTAAATCGTAAGCTACTCTTGCTGGGGCCCGTGCATCGCCACTGCGTCTATGTCCTGTCCTGTCTGTCACGACGATCAAACGATGTAGTGCAGGATAACAAACAACTCAACTGTACGTAGCACTGCCCGCTAATTGCGGCGCTTCGTCATATAAAGTGGAATAGGAGATAGGTTTCGTAGATTGAGAGTGGAGGTCACTGAACTGCACACGAACGAAAATAGCTAATTAACGAGAAAGGGTTTGCTGACGCAGGCAATGAGCGCCCTGTGCGCGGTCCGCCCTGATGCGGCTCCATTCTAAATTCAAATCGCGTTTGTGTGTTACACAAGTCTGTGCAATCTACAAGCCGATTTCATTTCTTCGCCGGGTACCAGTATCCCGCGCCTTTACGCGCAGCCCCTATATATACCGCCACACAGTAGTGTGCAAACATTACTGTGTACCGGATTGAAAGGAGTTGTAGCTAGTGAAATTACTGGGGTAACGAGACTCAACATCCTATGTCTCCAGGCGACGAGCGCAATGCGGTGCTGTGTACATCATCGTAATTAGCGCCACGATATGGGCAGGCGCATCACTTACCAACATCAGGCGAACTACACATTCGTCGTCTAGTCGTTTCATTGTATAAAAAAAATAATATACTAAAGACAATTTGCTGACGTCGGCCGATAAGGAATGATTAAAGAGAAAAGCAAATATTTGTGAACCTCGATCTGTCGAAAATTTAGGTAATCTAATGAATGCATCATGTGCACCGATGTACAGAGCTCAGCATCTGGAGCAACTTTCCCAGTCGGCGACCACGTAGATATGCACTCTGCGTGAACAACTCGTGACGGTAACGAAGACATTTAGCTGTTAAATTCCAATCCGAATAGTGGATAGTGGAGAGTGGGGTGCGGCGGCGCAGCCTCCCCAGCCGAGACCCGACCCTCGGATCAGGTTTATTAGTGCCGACCGGGGAATTATATCTAGTTTTGCTTCAGACGAGCACGCCATTGACCTGGAAAATTGTCAGCGCTCGCGGGCGGCGCGGCGCCGAAAGAGACTTGCAAGAACACTTGGCACTTTTTTATATTTTTATGTTTTTATGTTTCGCCCGACAGCTTCTTCTTAACTTCGGCCGCCGCCTGCGGAGACGGACACGGGGGACAGGTTGATATTTGTTTTATTCAAACGCTGTTTGCAGGCTTCAATAAAAGAGAAAACATTTGGAGATACATCACACGTATCGATCGCAATGTAAATCGTTAATATTGGCGGCGCGGCGCGCCCTCTCCCCGACGCGCACGAGACAAGCGCGTGTGATTGGCACCCCCGTTGCTACCCACACGGCCGACCATTTTATTTAACTGTCGCACACGAGGACCGCTCGCCGCGTACACAAGTACACACAGGTACTCACAGGTCCATGCGGGCGTAGTGTACATTTGCAGGGAGCCGCACGCGAGCCCGGACGTGTACACATCGACGCAGCGCCCCGACGCCTCCACAATAAGATGTTTAGTTCGGTTACGTGCGTCGGTACCGACGTCGCATCGTACATATTTAACGATCCACAGCGAGCCAGGTATACGACCACCTTCCCGCGGTCCACCCCGAGGTTCATTGCCGCATCACGTATTGAATAATTGGGTTTTAGGCCTTAGTTTACTTGCGGGTTCGTCTTAGCCTGAGAGAACGTTAGAAATATTTCATAGCAAACGTTTCGTTTTTTGCGCGCCCCGTAGACGGCAGGCGGGCGCGGCGGACGCGGCGGACGTGGCGGACGCGGTCACCGCAGACCGAGTGTTATTTCATAATAAAGGACCGCCACTGACCTAAAATTCCAAGCATTAGATCAACCCGCATCCATTACCGGGGAATGCTAAAACTGGAATATTTTATCGCCGGTCATTTAGATTGCGCCGGACGATTAAGGGTTTGGATGCCATCGCATTATACTCGCGCCGGTCAGTGAGGTTCCGTGCTTCTCTCGATTAAGAGTAAACTGGATATACGTGGTCTGATTGAAGGTCCTTCGCTTTGTACATCGGTTAGCACGGCACGATCTAAAGCGTGGGCTGGTCGTGCCGGCTCGGCGGGTCCTGGCGGACCCCGGCGGGTCCACTTTATGAGCGAGAGCGCGCTGAAGCGGACGGTAATCCGCCCCGCATTTCCGCCTCTCCGCCATAATTTTAAGTTTACGACACTGATAAAAGGTGAAACGGGGTTCAGCGAATTTCAAATGAGACGGGATGAAAGGATGCCGCGCTATCAACATTCACTTTGATGTCGCGCGGGTCGGGGACGAGCCGGGGCGGGCCCGCGTGCGTCTTAGTCCGCAACCACTTCGCGATCATATCACCGCTCACCCAGTCAAGTACCACTCCAAACTATTACTCACTCGCGAGGGTCATCGTTAAAAAAAAAATAGTGATAGGTTCCTGTCGCCGAAGACAGTTCCGTCTGAAAGCTTGCCACAGCTACTAGCAATATAGCGGTAACAAGTATCAACATTCATAAGCAGTACATGCACACTGCATATTGGGTTTGGATGTAACACACCACTGAACCTGCACTTTTAGAACCTGTTTGATCTGCTGCTGTGTTCCGTCGGCGAATACATGAGAGCCAGACAAAACTAAGGGGATCTTGGTGCTGCTGTACGTTGTTAGAAGTTGTTCCCTGTATGATTTTGTTACAATGAAATGATCGCAGAACAAAGTTGGCACGACGTTTCTATCTATATACGAAGCACAAATTAGGTTAAGGTCGTGAGAAGTGGAATAGTCGACGCTGCACTCTTCCGGCGGGCTGGTGCGGGAAAAAAAAACAAGTATAAAAGAGGTTTAATTAACGCTTTATACGAAACGTGCAGTAGTGCCGTTGTCAGCGCGACCCTTCAGAAAAATTCAGACGATCGGGGGAATAGTCGAATAAAAAGGCAGCATTAAAACTTTCTCAGCTGGGGGAAGTGGGCCGGCGATGTTTCTCCCTTGGGGTTGTAAAAGCCACCGGTATTGTCCGTGAAATTGGATGTTTATGGCTGGATACGTTTCTATTGCAGGGAAAAGAAATATTTATGAAAGATAATATAAATGTGCGCATAAAACATTAAAGTACATTATACGGCGGGCAATAATGTTGATGTGCCGGCCCCCGGCTTCCGGCTCCCGGCTCCCGTGTCACGCAGTGGGAAGCCGGCTCCTCCCGTAGACCCTGCTGGTAATTAGAGATTCGATATTATACCAGTACTCGATTACGAGCTAACGAAGTGCACTAGGTAAGCGTCCACCGGTAGCAGCGCTCGAGCTGATACTCCGCGGCGTCTTACAAAGTACTGACGGGAAATTGCTTTATCTTTTGGCAGCGCTTTCCTGGCTCTCTTGACTTGATTAATTTCGCAAACTATGTCAAGATAACATTAGTTCGCGACGTTTATAGCCGAATACAGCTTTACGAGCGGAATACCCGCTGCACGGCAGCAGCACAACCCGCCGCCGGCACCGCAGTAAACGGTTTATTTATGTGTCGAATCAGGAAACTACCGGATGCTGTGCTATGCTTGACGTAAGTCTCGGCGTCTGCGTGCTTGGGCGCGGACAGTACAGACATGTATATGAAGAATAAACTATTAACCGATAATCATAAATATTTACATTTACGTACACATTGGCAACGAGTATTTTCCTTATTATCCGTCTCATTATCATTACGACCACACCGGATGCTACTGCAGCGTAAACCTTTTATATGGTTCAACCAATTTTTGTACTCTTCAATAAATATCACCTGACACAACATATGTATAGATTAGTCATTATATATTTGTCTTTTCCTGTGCTATAAATCCCACAAAATGGCGGGGCTGCGGGAGGTTCAGCAAGTGCTAAGTTATGTACTCGTGCGTCGCTAGTGCCAAAATGCTCTGCTCCGTAGCATTCGCTACGAAACTTTTTCTCTGCAGATTTTTACTTAGCGTTGTAGGGGTGGGCGGGTTGCGTCATGTCGTTAATTACACCACTTAGAAACGTGTTTTTTTGCACGTATCCGTGAGGTCGGCCTACACTTTGCACCTTCTTTATTTCAGAAAATGCAACGTTATTAATTTACCCTTGTTTGTAATTGTAATTAATCTGAAATGATTTAAAAATGTTGATTTTTCACACAGCTATAAAATGTACTATTAATCTAATGTTAAGTTAGCGAATGATATAACAATTAGGCATTAATTAGGGTGTTCACAGTGCGCCGCATTATCATTATCAGCCGTCTCCAGTTGGAACCGATCGTTAGAGGTACGTACACAAGACGATGACGAAGATTATAAATGAATAAAGTTTCAGCACTTGGAAAATGATTGACTTGCTTCTGGTGAACTGACCTGCGACCGCTTACTGCACTCATGTCATGTACTCGTAACGGTACGCAGTAGTAAGTAAACGTCTTTAACGTGAATATAACGCCAAACGTGGCAGGCACTAGATGCAGGGGTGTATTATTTTGTGGGGTAAACATATACATTCAGAAACATTCATGCATTGACTCGAGGATGGTGAAGGTAAAAAAAGAAGAAAGTGAGAGACCTATTAAAAACCATAAATATCTTTGTTTATCCCAAAGCGAAATTTACGAACAAATATGGGAACAAGATAGGTTTACTGGTAATTTAGTGTTTATTCTCTGGTAAACTTGTGTTCTGGGTAGGTTTGGGGTGACTCTGGTCAACACTGCTAGAAGACCTGTTACATGTGATATATGAAGTAAAAGTAATTGATCGATTTGGGATGCAGGTCATTCTACATAAACCCTTAAGAATATAAAAACAGAAAGAGGAACACATCTGTTGGTTCTTATACTTTACTTCACCATCACACATACCGGCATGTACGCCAGCTTCAGAGACAAGAGGGTACAGCATTACGGAAGTTATGTAGTTACTGCAAACTGCTCAACAGTGGCGGTGGAGATGTTTGAAAATCCTTTAGAAGTTAGTGTTTATTTTTCACCAGGTCCCTTTGGAGTCTACTAATGTAATCTTAAGAGCCGTATTAAAAGAATGTCCCGGAGGCTGCGAACGCGCAGTAAACAAGGTGCTAGGGGCCCGTTATCGCGCAATCGTGAGGCGCTTCCAGTTATTTATCGCCGCAGAACGCATTACGCTTTTTAAATTAACAATACCCTCGCCCCCAAATTATTTTGTGATAATTCAAACCGCGAGAGCCTTCTTAGCCGGAAGACGATTCCGATAGCATCTTGTTATATTTAAATATCTTGAATCTTAACGCAATGTCCGCTTTGAGATTTGTTTTTAGAAATGGATTCTTTTCGTTTACATTTATACAGGGAGGCTGGAGGCTACAGGCTGGCGACGTACTCGAGCCCGTGAAAGTACACAGGTCTAACATTTCATTGAAAAAAAAAAAACGTTAATTTAATTAATACTAAAAGGGCGCGAACCGAACTATAAAAAAAACCAGCAATGAAACACAAAATCAAAATTAGCTGATGCTCATGCGCGGTTCATTGCGGGATTTCTTTTAGTAAAGTAATGTATTTGTTATTAAACTATCATTTCGTTTAGTTGCACTAACATGATGGAGCGTAAATATGCTAATAAAAAATTTAAAAAATATGATTTTTTTTATCAGGATCGATTTCTTTCCGTCCCACCATCAAAGGTGTCATCAGTACTATCGTCTGTCTTCGTTTTCGGAAGCAGTCTCCTAACACTTAGTATAAACGTTACATTTAACGTAAACAGCCCGCTTAATGCTGGATTCAACGCCTTCTCTGTGCGGGAGGCCATTTATCCATCTCGCAGGCCAAATGTGTGTCGGCGGATATCATGAGTTCTTGCAGCATGTAGGTTTCCTCCGCCTCCCGCTCCGCCAGCCCGCTCCCCGCGGTTTTCTCGTTTTATTTTAGTGAAACGGTGTACTTTGCAAACGCCGCGATTAAATCCCGGGCACGCGCGCAGGTCTCCGGGCGTTACGTGCAAATGGCTGTTTCCGGAGATGTATTTACAAATCTTCTTTTTTCTCCGCCGTCGCCGAATTCGCAGAGTATTAAAGCAGTTTCGGCGCCACTTTTTATGTAAAGAAGGAATAATGTGACGGTGCGATGTGCGTGCCGGATAACCGGTCCAGATAACCTAACGCGCGGCTCGGCGTTACGCGTCTGCCAAAATTATTTGACCAACCACTAAAAAAATAAGTGTTGTAACTTAAATACCTCGCTACCGAACAACTCTAACTGACTTTGTTCACCCACAAGGCCTTATCTATCAGGCCGATCGCCTACCCGATGATACGAGCAAGTGCACCGCTCTCACTGGCCTCGCAACTGTGATCGCACTCAAAGAAGTTGAAACCTGAACGAGTACAGGACCTGAAATTTAGGAAACTAACAACTAATGTAATGAAGCACCGCCAAAGAGGCGGCAAGAAGTAGCAAACAAAATATTTGGAAAGAATATAACATGTATTACAGTGTTTGTATGGACAAGGCGCTACGACTCTCAAGTCCTGTGATTGTACTAGCTACACCACTTCTAGACCTATACTTAGTAACATTACAAACCCGTGCAACCTAGCACGCGACAGACTTTCACCAAAGCTAGGCAGGCAAGGCAAAGCCGACATCTAAAAAGCTTGTTCTAATCAATAGGGCCAAGCAGTACTCTACTGCTGGACAAAGATTGTTGCTATATAAAGCGCAAGTCTAGCCTCGCGTGGAGTATTGCTCTCGTCTTTGGCTGAGAGCAGTTATATGTCAGCTGGGACCTTTGCACTAGGTGCAGAACAGAGCTGTCAGAATTATCGACAACCCTTCGTGAACGGATGGCATTGAACCCCTTGGTTTTAGGAGAGATTTTGCCTGCTTGTGTGTGTTCTACCGCTTCTATAACGACATGACACGATGCCCACGATCTCCATCGGCAGGGAATTCAATCTCATACCATTGAACTGCAGTGGTCAAGTACGGTCTGGTTTCAGAGATGTTTTCTCCCGAGAACACCCATATTGTGGAACAAATTGCCTGTCGAGGTTTGTATAGGCGAAAATTAATCCCCAGGCTGCTTCAAGCCACATACCCCCGATCTCGGAAATGCAGGACTTAATTATCTACATTAAAAAGGTGAACATTAAAGACATTCTCGTTTTCCGAGAAAAACTGCGAGCCCCGAAAAACTCGCAGGACCGACTCATGGCCTACCTCGACCACGGGGACACTCGCCGCGCTGGAGGAGGACTACCTCTAACACTCCCAGGAGTCTGCCCGAGACCATTGGTTTACCTCAATTATAAGAGATTTCTAAAATCTTGGACAGAATGAAACCTCGCTCACTAACTGTCGTGTACTTCAACGAGAACGGCATCATCTCTCAAATAGAAGAAATAAGCATATTTCTCAGGAAACAACGACGTCGACGTTGCGCTCATACAAGAGACGTTCCTCAAACCCTTCAATTGCAACCCAATAATCGCCAATTATTACACTCTGACATCTGTTACGACAGGTCGACCGCCCGTAAAGGCAGCACCCTCATCTACTTTAAACGGTCCCTGCGCTGCATACTGCTTGAAAGCCTGCCCCTTGCTAATATAGAAGTCTCGGCGTGGTAAATCTCCCTCACCGGTCGTCAACCAATCGTTCTCGCATCCGTCTGTCGGTCTCCCACTAAGAAGGTGCAGCAATCAAACATAAGAACCCTACTCGACTTAGATCAGTCTGTTATCCTCGCTGGCGATCTCAACAGCAGACATAGCACCTGGCACGCCATTGGGCCAAACCCTAACGGCAAAATACTCTTCAAACTCGCGGGCAAGGTCAAGTTCAACAATGTAGCCCCGCAAACCCCGACGAGATTCCCGTCTATTGGTTCTTATAAAGTTGGGCCGACTCGTTGGTGAGGTCCTTCTGATCAAAATTAAAGTCAACTGGCGCAGCCTCGAGGTCAAACTCAAGGCTACGAAACCCCAGCACCTGGATGGATTCCCTAGCACGATCGACTCGTTGTCCCATCACACCGCCACAGCCGTCGAGGAATCGTCGAGGACGGTACCCGAACCGGACCACCTTCTCGGGTCCCTCCTGGTGGACCTTCGACGTCTGATTAGAGTCAAGAACGCCGCAATGAGACTTTACTCTCTCTATAGATCCGAGGAAAGCAGGATAAAACTGCGCCGCCTCCAAAGGCAAGTAAAAGAGCGCATATCCGGGGTCACATCCGACAGGTGGGACTATCTGCTTTGCAACTTGAAGCCTTCGAACGCCACTTTTTCTTGTCTGGCCCGCAATCTTAAAGCCGAGAACACGACCCATATGTGGACCCCGCTTACCTCAAATTGGTTGAGGACGAGGTGTGCCGTAGAGCAATTCTCCCACCAGAAGGCCCCTCCCTAAAACCGGTCTCCCTCGGTGAGGTCGTTCACATCATCAAGAGGTCGAGAGTTAAATCAGCCCCGGGCCCCGACAACGACGAACAGTTCAGGTTCAGGAGTAGCCACTATTGTTTCCAACAAGTCCACAAGCTGACTGAACATATCGTAGCCGGCTTCGCGCACATGTGGCCGATCGACACCTGCGCCGTCCGATTCGACGTCGCGAAGGCGTTCGACAAAGTTTGGCACGAAGACTTGTTATACAAGCTTTACGCTCACAAAGTGCCAGACCGACTCGTCACCATCGTTCGAGCCTACCTCTCGAACCTCTCCATCCGCTTCCGTGTCGAGCACGCTCTCTCCTCGATCCGGCCGATCAAAGCCGGCGTCCTCCAAGGCTCTTGCCTCTCCCCGATACTCTTCTCGCTCTATACGAGGGACATGCCCAAAGACCGCTACGTCAGCCTCACTCTTTTCGCGGACGACACCGCTCTACCACTCCGGCAGATCTCTAGGCATTATATCGAGTCGTTAACAAACGGTTGCCACTCGTCTAGGAAAATGGTTCCGGAAGTAACGAATCCACGTAAACCCGGAAAAAAGTGAAGATATTCACTTTACCCACCGAACGCTCACAACCCTTCACGAGAAGGCGATCTACTGCGGTCATAAACGCGGCCAGATCTTCCTCTTCGGCCAGTCGATCCCATGTGGGGATTCAGTCAAATGCCTCGGTGTCACGCTCGACACGACACCAAGCTCAATTTTATTTTTATTTATAGTAAAACCGCAACATTTACACAAAGCTATAGCTTGTCCGTGTGAACAAGACGCGTAAGTATTGCATGTTAACTCACCCCCATTGGAACTTCGGGTAAAGGTGTTTGTTTTAGGAAATGGTTGTACTGAAGGAATAGGTTATTTATTATCAAGGAGCGTTGGTAAATATCATTGTTGCGTTTAGATAGAAACGGTAATCTGAACCGGTTGAGGTTTGCGCCTGCGGTGGGGAGGTTGCGGTGGGATCGCGCCGGCGACGGCTGCGGTCGGTCGCGCGCTGTGACCTCGCTGCTGCGATGCTGCATATCCGCCGAGGAATTGGGGAAATGCATAAATTTCCAGCATTGCGACAACGACACATTAGAACGGTGGTAACGAGGTCTAAAAATCTCTCATTACTGGTGTTCCTGTGGCACCTTGAAGCAGCCGCCTCGGATTGAAATTGTACGTACATTATTTTTCTTAATGAACAGTTCAATAATAGATTCCTTTATGAATTCCTGCTTAAAAAAACACTGAAAAATAACACAGTGTTTTAATATATTGATGGGAGTTCAGCCGTAATGAAGGCAGGGGTGGGGGTGAAGATTAAACTTCGTTATAAACGTTATTTATGTTTACAAACAATTTCCGTTCACGTGAAGTACAAAACTAACATTGCTTAAATCGCAAAAAAACCTTCACTCCTGAAATAATAATCTAGAAGTTGTATTATGCGGATGTAATCATTAGTTTGTACTTTGTTGTTATAAAACCTGGTTATCATTTTTGTTAAATATTGCCAAATGATGAACAGTTACCCGGTGACCCATGCACTACGATGTTGCGACTGAAGATGCATGCGAGATCCTTCCGCACGCTAAACGGAGCGCTCCGGCGTCTGGCCGCGGCATTTGTTCAGTTTCACGTCACTTTGAGTGCGCTCGATCAGCAAGTCCGAAACTCCGGCGGCCGGCGGCGAACATCAAACGGATGTGGCGGCCGTTTGAAGGCATGCGGCGCCGCAGCGGTGGCCAAACACCAACTATTGCGCTGTTTACGGAATCCTTTGAAGAAAAATAAAGGGAATTCTGCAAAGATCGGTCTGCGGGCGAGCTGCGAACTTGCATTAACATGTTCAATTCAAAACAATTTTCTGTTTTAACCCAAACCGAGTGCGTCCACAGGTTGTGTGTGCTCAAACTGTAGTTAACGGGTTTTAAGAACGAATGAAATTTAAAACTATTTAATGATCTCACTAGATGAAATTATTAGCGAGTTTACAACTTGAACCCAACGTTAACTTTAACATGAGAGCGAAGTGTGGAGATCAAATGGAAGGATGTTGATATGTGGATACTCGTGTGTAGACCACGTAGCCGAGAGAATTCCGACCCGCAGCAATATCCGTGGAGAATATTACAATTTGTATGTTTCGTAACTTAAACATGTAATATTAATATTGAACGCGGCGGACTCGTTTGTATGCATGATTTACGCCCGCGATATTACCTCCACACTGCGCATTGGTACCCAATAAAGTAGATTTACTGCACCACTTCCACCTGCGATGCCGAACGCGGCGCAATAATGAGAAACTCGACTCACGCGAGGGTACTCGTGAGTGGGAATACGTTGCACGATGCCACTGCTGGGATACGGAACTGAAACCGTTTGTATCGCTACCCTAATTGAACCGGTTGTAGAGACTGTTTGCTAAACTAACGGGTTGCCCTCAACTCCTCACATTATTTCCATCGTCTACGAGTATTACGTTTCGTCACGTTGGATGGTCGCAAGTTGAAGCCTGCATACGTACATTTGTAGAGAGAGATAGATATTGTTGGGGCGTTAGGAAGACCGGAAGCCAACCATTCTACGTTACTAGCAGCGAGTTAGATTGGGGAGCCGTCAGACGTAGCACTGATAAGAAGTCTCCGTACCAGAGTTGGTGTGTATTTACAAGCGACTCGTCTAGCACACATTGGACAATACATGTAGCTATTATAAAAGTAGTTTCCCTCACTGTTCTTCAGTTTATTGATTATCTAGTTTCTATATTCGATAGCAAGTTCCAGTGCTTCCACTAAAATTTATCTCTCCGTTTTCCGATAGAGGTGTTCGCCGGGACACATCCATTAATTATAAACAAACAACAACTAAGACTGCGGCCTTAGTGGAAGACTTAGGAAGGTGCGCCTGAGGCAGCCGCTGCCTAGCCCGCCGGGAGCTAAGATACCTTAATCCGGGATGACTATTCGCCGCAGCCGGCGAAGCCCCCCTGAGTACTGGCAAATCCCCCGACGTGATTACACGATACAGTTATTCTACACGCGCACCACTCCCGAGCCTCACAGGGACACGGGGACATGGAGACACGGGGCACGGGAACCTGCCACGTAATACCTAGCTCAAGTAACAAAATATTAAAATGAAAGAATTAACTTGAATATTTTTTATATGAAGAAACTAAGAATTTTTTTTTAGGAAGATCAGGAACTAGAAAGGAGGGACTTTTCTCCCAAGAAAATTGTTGTCTATTTCGAGTGTCTTAAACTTTTAAGTAAAATGTTGTAAGTATAAGTATAATAAGAAATGATTAACTAAAGAAGTATGTTTGTAAGAGAATATGTTTAACAGTGGGAACTATTAAAACAACAAGTTAATCTTGTCGTTATGTGTGTCGCCTGTGTTAACTAATGGTTTAAACTGACTCGTGACGTACATCCTGTACCGAAAGTTGCCCTTTTGCAACGTCGCCCACCCGCTATAGCCCGCTTCGGATGTTTTACATATCAGCGCTGGCGCTTCCAGTTCCGCTGCATTTTAATATAAACTGGTTGCACGCCATTTTCAAATAGTTTCCCCAGCGATGTTGGAGTATGTGCCGATTCCCGCTATTCCTGCCAGCGTAACGTCCTGCTGATAATGGCAGTCCTTTCCACTTGAGCAATGTCTGCGAGTTTATGCTTTGCCCTTTAGCATTGCATTTTGACTCGGACATTAGTATACAGTTGCAATCGTGTCTACTGCAACTATCTTTAATAAACACGTTAATGATATTAACAAGCGATAATTTAAATATTCACTTACATACAAGACGAGGCCCTGCCAGCGGCGGCGCGCTCACGCGATGTCGGGTGACCCGCCGCGTGACTCGCCGCGTGACTCGCCGCGTCGCTCAGTATGTGTGTCGACAGCGCCACGTTGCGCGCGTCGCTTTTCAACGCGAGATATAATCTCTCATTGGCCCCGTTGTAACCTTCGGGCAGAACTTGGCAGTTGAATATTCACAGTATTATATAGTGGTGGTAACCGTGGTTATGGTAGCTACACATAATAGGTAGTAATAAAGAATTGCGCCAGATTATATTCGTCGTCGTTACACTATCGCTGTGAATAGAACAGAGCAGGCAATGCGTGGTCGTGGGCGTGGGCGTGGCCGTGGCCGCGTGCGACTGCTGGGCGATACAAAGTAACTGTACAACGTAAAATTCGCGAGTGATTCAAAGCGACGTGAAATGAAATGAAAATCGTGGGGGGTGTGACGAGGACCGTTTGATCAATATTTTGGTGCGTCACGTTCAATTAGCCGCGCCGAAACACAGCGGCAGATCAAACAGACGCTCGGCTCGTTTGAAGCCGCCGCTCCGGCGGTGGTCCCGCCGCCTAATGGAGCTGCATTCGTTGGGATTTTAAATCCACTTAAAATAAACATCCTGAACTGTTGCTGTATCGTTCGTGTTATGTGGTTAATTGGCCGCTACGTGAGCGCCGTGCGCCGTGCGCCGTGCGCCGTGCAGCCCTGCCACGAGGTCTGTTTCATCTTCTGATGGACGATTTATTAGTATTTGTTTTGTGCTTTGATTCGTGAGAATAGCTCAATGCGATCTCACAATTGCTATTAATCGAAGTTAGCCAGGGACAACAAACATCTGGTAAGGTTATTTCGGTATCGAACTGCCGCACGCGCTGGCGACCTCCTCGTTACGGGCGGGGCAACCAGGTAGCCGCTACGCCAAGGAGACTTGCATTAATTATTAACTTACTACTCAAGCACTCTATTTAAACAGTAAAAACGTATTATACTTACCAGCCTACAGAGTAAGCACAAAAACCTTGAATCGATGTCAGTAAATACCTGAATAAGATCTACGACTTGCGTCGCTGGCAAGTGGCCCGTCAGCGGGAAGTCAGCGGAAGAAAATTTTTATGTTAATTAAATCGTTTGCAATTATACGCAGACCGACGTGGACGAGCGCCGCGGTCACCAATCCTAATGTCTCCGTCGCTACCCTGGCCGCCGCGCTAATTCCATTCCGCTTCTGCTAAAGACTTCTCATTACTCAGGAAGCAATGAGCGAAATAGCTTTTTGCTCCCTTTATTCTAATCGTTTGTTACTTTTACAGATGCACTGCGGACATTTCTTTGTATTTATGGTTTATAACGGCACGTCTTGTAATCATTCAGTTGTACCAGCAATGAAACTGTGGTCACTCGCGGTCCCGTTCCACGTTATTGACGGGCCGTCATCTTCCTATTCGTCGGTAACGTTCGTGTCGTCACCCTAACGGATGTACGGGGTGCGCGGCAAAGTGGGCTAGTAGTTTCGGTGAATCCACCCCGTTTAGTAAACTCCGGCGATAAATCACGGAGTGACCGTCCTCTCCGCCAAGTTCTCCCGCGGAAGCCGGCCCGGCCTTATCGTCGCGTGTTCCTCAGACTCCGCGCGATCCGCTGTCGATTATTGTGAGCATGATGTACTGCGTCGGTGGAATTTGTCTGTAGCTTTTATATTGTCGCTGATAATGTTTGTCTTTGGTTTTTTATCGTTTTGATCCAAGTGGAAGAACATTTAAACGGCATCTGAAAAAGCATAACAATTCCAATAATTAAATCATCAGATATTATATTTGATAAGAGCAGAACTCTTGTGTATTGGTGACCAATCCACCAGCCTGTAATGGTGAACCTGTAGTTAAGAATGTCTCTACAGCACGCGCATCACAAAGCCAGCATTACAGACGCGCACAGCGGAACTTACACTAACTTTATTAGGATTTAGCTAATTTCATTAGGAATATCGTTATATAGGTATCCAAACTAATGTGTGATGTCAATACACTGCTGCTTGGCGACAGGGATACTCGATGAGGTAGTGACAGATGCGGCGATGCAGTCTCCAGACAACGTTGAAACACCATTACTAAAATTGCATAGACATTGACTTGCTCTCACGAGCTTTACTACGCAATCTGTTTTTACAGCTGCTAAAGGGAGATGCGTCGTATGGAGAACTAGAATCGGCTGGTAGAGGAGAAGAGCCAGCGAATCAATTTGCAATTAACAAACAGTATTTTTGTAAGAGCTCCGTGAGTTTAACGCGGCGGCACTAACTGCAGCCGGGCAGCGGCGCCGCGCAGACTCCACCGTTGATTGTGTTTGGATTTTAATGTCTGGAGAAAATTGAATTTGAAGATCTGCAGGAGCATCAGTGGAACGAGCTGTATCTAGATAGCGATCTTATCCATTGTTCAAATACTATCTCGTTCCAGTTTTGCATCGAGTAGTTTGAAAAGCATTGATTCTATCCGGACCCGTCCGGCGCCGCGTCTCGGTTACTTCGTCTTGATAATTTAACTCTATTTTTTTGCAAGGAAGCTGATGGAAATTAAAACGAAAATCAAGTTAAGGTTAAGGTATATAGCGGTAAGGAGCGGTAAGGTTTAGTTAAAGTTCATATTGATTTAAAGGCTTTTGTTTAAATATTAAATGAGGCGTATCGGTTCCCGTTCGCTGTGAATATTCGGATATTGGTAATAATATGTGTTACTAAACGAGCAGCTCCTCGCTTGCCTCTGATTTTTGATTTAACAAGTTGGATAAGTAAGATTGGATTAGACAGGATTGCTCGCACTACTTACTTGACATTTACTTTAAAACGAGAACATTCTCTTTAATGAAATTATAAGATAATCTTTTGTTATTGCGACGTCCTTGCGGCGGAGATGTTGCTAACTACTGAACGAGCTGAATAGTTTGTGCAAACGTTGAGCTAACTGAGAACGACGAGTACACACAGTACTTGCTACGCGGGCAGGCACCGCGGAGGCTGGAGGTCAGTGTCTGGTTGTACCAATAAATCAGTTTTCATCATTAAGCTTAATTTGAAAAATAAAATAGTGCGGGGAAACTTTAACCGTCGCGGTGCCAGCGCAGTATCTTGGAAATCGTGAGAATATTAAATTTTTGTACTAATGTTATATACTTTCTATACATATATACATATATATATATATATATATATATATATATATATACATAGGTTTTTTCGTTCGCAGATTACGTGAAAACTAGTGAAGGTATCCACATGGGAATTAGTAGATTTCACAGATCCTTCATTATTTTATTTCTAATTAACTTTGTAAAGATGTTCATTTGGTATTATTTATGCGGTTGCTATAGTAACGGTTGTTACACAAAGTAGTTTGCGGTTGCTCTTAAGGAATATTTCAGACAAATTGCAAGTCCATTTTTCTATTTCAGCAAGCAACGCGGGTGGGGAGCGGCCTGGGAGTGGATATATAGTAATAATCTTTGTCATCGATGTTAACGTATTTTAATACTCGTATTTCCGTGAAAGGAATCATTTGAACAATAATAATTATTCGTAAAACTATCTCAAATATATTGTGGACATTAATAAATAATGTACGAAACAAGCAAAGGACAATTTGTTGAAAATAATTGAATATCCTCGCCCAAGACGAGACAGCAGCGATTTCAATTTAAAGCCGCCTCGCACTGGAACATGACAATTACGTCATTTCCGACCGCCGAGTGGTCACTCGGAGCAACCCTCGCACCGCCCCCATGAATATAATATCACCACTTCAGTTAGACGTCCGCCGGAAATTGGGAATAATTGTAATTCGTGGATGGGTCCGCGCGGGGGTAGGGCAGGAAGTAATGCACAACGAGGCGGCAACAGCGAAGGGTTGTTAAAAAATGCTTCATATCCACATGATCTGGTTATAATAAATCAACAACAACAACAACAACAACAACAAAACAAATAATCCCATTAAGAGTTACAGGCGCGATATGTGATAATAAGCAAAAACTTAACTACTTCATTATGAAGAGAGCAGTTTGTCATTTCTTAAAAACTTGTCACAAGTTAATTATAATAAAATTCCATTACATTCAGATTTCGGCCGAGGGTTGAAACTAAAACTATTTAGTGTGTCGGTACCCGGTGACGGGGAGGACGGGGTGGAGGTGGTGGTGGTGGTGGTGGTGGTGGTGGTTATAACGTCGTCTCAATTTGCTAATGTAGATTAGTCGCTTTGAGATTCTTGTTGAATAAACAAAACTTGTAATTACAACATCTTATTACTTAAGTTAACGTTAAAGGAAATCCCTCCCAACTTATTCCCAATTCATAACTGCAATGTGTACTTTGGCTTTAATTGAAATCTTGATTAAAATCCCCACGCCGCCACGCCACGTATTCACCAGATTCGCGTCTGCTTAAATTAATTATAACACATTTATTACATAGCAATACATATAGGACCTGGGCCCCTTCGAGAGGAGACAGTGCGTCCTACCGGAGACAGCCTCCGCTGCGAGCGTTCACGAAACAAAAGATGCAGTCGTCCGGCTGCAGGGAACTGGACATTAACTATTATTACTTACAAGTTCATACATTTTAAGAATATATTTTTTCAACAGCTACTTTACGTTTGCACTGTTGGGGCACAGGCCTACCCCCAATATGAGGGCGGATGGGCCATAGTCAAAACGCGAGCCCAACGCGGATTGGCCCATCACACACGCCTTAGAATAAATTCTAATTTATGTGCTGGTTTCCTCGCGATGTTCTCCTTCACCGTTTGTATTCCGCTGCTGTTGCTAAAGTTCACAAATGTACATAACTTAAATATTAAAGTTATCGGTTCATGCCGAGCTCCGAACCTGCGACCTGCAGACTTAAGGCTGCACGCTCTAACCATTAGGCCGGCGTGCTACTATGTAGGAAAAAAATATTGATGAATTTCAAAACAAGACTCGATATTTTTATTTGTCGGACGAGCTGCCCGCTGCCCGCTGCCCGTGTACAGGAGCTACAGCCGTCTGTCCGTCTGCATCGGCAGCGGCGAGGTGCACAGCAGCTGCGCCCCGCATGCATCAGCCAATGGCAGTTCAATTAACTGCGGAGCGTTACATTCGTTACTGTCGATTTCAAATAACAGTTAATTTTAACCGAAAACGTTTCGGTACGTCTGCTTGTCTATCCGCTTACGTGGTAGCCAGTAGATTCATTTTTTTGGTTCTACGTCCTTATTATTATTTATTAACATCCTATGGCCGCAAGATGGGATAAAGGATATCCAGTGACTCTCCATCACGCTCGGTCTAGGGCTTCATCCTTAATTTCTCTCTACGTCTTCCCGATGTTCCCGCCTCGTCTGCCACTGTGCGACGCCACGTGTCAGTTTGCCTTGCAGATCCGCCACCCAATCAGCCGCCTGCTGGGGAATATTTATATTATATTCCCTTTAGATCCTTGCTGGATAATGATCGTGTCGTCCTTACGTAGGCCTTCCCTAATATTCAATATATCGTATGATGCAACTTGCGTCAATTCTAATCGAGTGCTCCACGGACGGCATGGGGATGGTGATCGCTTCTACGTTACAAATAATTCACTGTACACCCCCATTTTGTTAAAACTAAACGGAAGCGCAACTTTACTACTACTGTTTAAACAGACTGTGATATGTGAATGAATAGGAATTCGTTATTATCGCCTTGTTTAAAGTTAACACAAACACGGCATCCGGTGCCGGCGGGGTGCCGGCGGGGTGCTGACGGGGTGCCGGCGGGGTGTCGGCGGGCTGCCGGCGCTGCCAGTGCCTCCCATTCCGTGTAACGCGCAGTTTTGTGTTTGCTCGAGCCTCCTATCCGCCTGCCATCTCCGATATTTACGTTACAAACAATCTACCTGTAACAATTAAACTTGTAAGTTGATACTCGAGTGAGGATTGCGGATAACAAAATTGCAAAACATCGGGATATTGGAAATTTGGATTTCAAATGACATAGTCATCATCACCATCAGCCGTTGGACATCCACTGCTGAACATAGGCCTTCCACAGAGATTTCCACATCGATCGGTTCCGCGTTGCTCGCATCCAGTCCCCTCAAATGATATAATGATATATATTCATTTAAAAGTACCTTACCGATGACGCGTCGTCTTGATGTGACTTGGATTGAAAGGTTATCAGAGCACACACACGCACACACACACGCGCACGCGCACACGCACACACAATGTGTGTTGTTCACACGCAGGATGTGTCAATGGTAAGGAGGTCGTTTGTTCCGTTATGAAACTATTTAAAGTTTAATTGTAATAATTGATTAGCCCGTATTAATGGACGGGGTGAATTTTGATAACAAAATTACATTAATTAAAATTTACAAAGTCAATTAATAGTCAAACAGTTGAATTGAGATCGGGGTAAAAGATAGGTCCCAAACTTCATTGTTAAGCGGTTCACCTGAAATTCGCAATTATCAATCTGGTGACGTCTCTCGAGCTGCTCGAGGCCACAATTATCTGGCGGCTTCAGGGTGGAATGTGACAATTATCCTCCTGCTCGGGTATTAGTGGCCTCTTGAAATATAACCGCAGCGGTTTCCCCGGAAACGGGCGCGGCATTCCGGGACGGCAATCGTCATCGTCACCGTCACCGTCACCGCTTGCACCAATTATCATATATTTGATGTATAATTACAATCTCGTAACTAATGTACGTAATAATTATAAGATACAGAAATGCGGCAGGCGCAAGCTGTAAGAACGTGATAAGTATTAATAAAGCAGCACTTCGGGACATGAATACTTTATTGGCGGAAGTCCCAGAAAAGTTTCGACGCGGAGAACTGTGATTAGCTGTTGCGAATCACCAGCAGCGATGGAGAGGCGATCGTGTAGAGCGCATCCTGCACGCTGCATGCTGCACGCTGCACGCTGAAACAATGAGAGCACTAACGTTACTTTAACTTTTTTTTCCTTTATAATTTTATACTTAAAACTCCCAATTTTACGTGTTTAATAAAGTCGATGGGCGTCTAGAATTCGAGCTTGCTAACCCAAATCTAAATTCAACACCGAACAACTACTGTGCCAAAGGTTCTTTGGATTAAATATCACTGTTTGTGCAATGTACTCAATCTCCTGTATGATTTATTTACATACTATATATATATAAGGATGACTCTCTCTATAGCTACATGGTATTCGGCGGACCTTTCTAAATTAATCAGAAAATTCAAAAGTACATATATTTAATATATTGAAAATGACATCTGCTAAGTTCAACAATGATGGCACCGCTTGTCAAATAATGTGTCTAATGCAATTTAATCTACGGAAGTACCACGAGTACCACGAACCGTGCAAAGTGGGACTGAGCACGAAGTGTACGGGCCGGGTGTCGGCTGGAGCGCGCCAGTTTACAGATCAGACCGACTCCTAAGCCTCCGGCCGCAACCTCGCGTATCGCCGCCGGTGCTGACATTGAATCCTCAAATAGAAGCATCAGGGCAGATCGATCCGATTCAGATACAGTTAAATCTAAACCTGTACGTTTACCTATGGACCTGTTGTCTCTCATCTCGTTTTGGCTCTTCATCTGCATCTTGTAAATGTAATATTTAAAATGTGGATGGTAACCACCATAAGTTTGTATAATCATGGAGCGATTTGATGCTCCGCAGCCCGACCTTCGCGAGGATTAAAAAAAAGGTATACAGCAAGTCATGCAGTTTTATAACAAAAAGTGTGTTACTTGTGTGTACTTACTTAATCATTAAAGTAGGACCTTTTTATTTAACGTGCAGGAGACCTGCGCATGCTGGAGCAGGAGCGTGCGGGTCAATCACCACAGATTTGCTATACGCGCTGTAGGTGACACAACACATCAGCAGCCGTCGCCAATGTGTCACCAGCTAGTCTTCCGTTTTTATCCAATTTTTTGATTTCATTATTCATAAGATGTCATTAATAGAAAGTTCAAAGATCCCTCCCGCGACGTCTCTCTCTTTATTGTAATGCAATTATTCCGAACCTGACCGTCGCCCGCCGCACTCGCTCCAGGAAAGTATTCTTTAGGTTAAACAAAAGAAAGCTCGGGAAGTCGCGAAGCTGGTTATTTACAAACGGCTCCACAAATCAACTCTTTCAGTTTCAGCCGGTGACACATTCGCGCTCTCAAACAAAACAAAATATAAACAAAAATCCTTTCAGCCGTTTACACACACACACACGCACACAGACGCACACACACACACGCACCCACACATGAAAACGGCAAACCTTTTATACTTCCGTCGCCGCGCTCCTCGGCTCAAAATACTCGCACAAATTTCACGGCGCATTTCAGAGCGGGAAGTTGCTCAGTGCGGCGGCGCCCCGCCAGCTCTCCAACTCACCAGCTCACCAGCTCGGAACTCTGGCAGCAACAGACACTACACTACCTTCCAGCTTTTCCGGGCGGCAAATTTGTGTTCTTTGAGGATTATTATCTCCCTGCAGACGGAGAATAATGCACTTCACAACTTTGCATTTACAAGGAGTGAAAAGTACAAAATGTGTGAGCGCACGGCGCGCCCGCCGGGGAGTCTCACTTGATGGACTTTAAGTTACTTTAAACACGGCGAGCAAGCAGCGGCACCAGCTGTTGCAGTTTCAACTTGTGCGCACCATTTGTGGGAAAGAACACCTGATGGTTAGTGATACGGCTGCCAATAGCTACGTGCCGCTGGGTAGGATGGTGTACACAACACCACATTGCGACAACCGATGTTAAGTCGCGTTACCCCTGCGATTACACTAGCTAGCAGCTAGCTACACTACACAGCTACAGCGTCCTTCAAATCCGAACATGGTAACGTTTGCAGACTGTGGTCCGGTCGGTCGCGGGTGTATCGACGGAAATAGGCGCTGCAGTAGTACCCACCCAGACTTGTGCGACGGAGATGTGCCAGCACACAATGAGTGTAAATGTAATTAACAAAAGGCGAGTGTATTCTGTAATTAATAATTAGAGCTATTGCATTAGTAGTAGTACTACTGATTAGTGGGCGGTGACAGTGATATAGATGTTAGGTAACCGGCGAATGCCTAGCCAACAATGCTAATTTGTTATCGCACGTATAAAACGGACTCGCAGTGTGTGTGCGCGCGTGCGTGTTTATGCGTGTGTATGTGTGAGTGTGTGCGTGCGTGCATGAATGCGTGCACGTGCAGCTGCGTGCGCGCTTTTGAGTTTGCATGTGTGCGCGCGTGCTTGCGTATGAGCGTACGCGAGTATGTGCGTGTGTGTGCGTGTGTGGTTGTGTGTCTGCGCTTCTGTAACCCGATGGACTACTGTGGTCGTTCCAAAAAAAATTAATAGATTAAGGGTAGGTATTGTTCCGGGTGTGATTTTGTGAACCCTGCTTTCTTTCATTTTGAGGGGTGTGTACAAGCCAGATAATATTTAGAGAGTCCTTTATCATCACCGAGTGACGGTACGTTAAAACACTGAACCCCGGTTTGAAGGAAGCTGTGTGGGAGATTAATGGAAAACGAGTCGTACAACGAATACACATTTTTATGTTAAATATTGAACAGCACCACAATATCCATTATCATAAAGCTCTCCGAACACACAATGCGTGCTGTGGCAGCGCGTGGCAGGCCGTGGCGGCGAGCGCTGGTGACAGGCGATCACCTTAAGCATCTTATGATTGCTAGACTAACAGAATTGAATCCGCTTAAGAGCAAAGTTTGCAACCTCCTCGCGTATGGGGGACGCTTCATTATACACTTGTTCGCACTCGAACTCTGGCGCGCCTTTAGGCACAACGACCACGCGGGCCTTCGTCCTCGCCACCCCCACACACCCCCGCACCGCTCCCTTAACAGTTAACTCGTTTAGTTTGCATCGGCCCGTATCATTGCCGCTGGCAGCTGCTCGGCACCCCGCCGCTCCGTCACCCCGCCGCCACACGCTGCACATCCGCACACCTCGTCAGATTCCTCCGGGGTGGTTTTGTGGCTCGCACACACCCCTTCAACTCTTGCCCAGAGTTCATATTCCAAACAATGTAAGTGGTATTATTTAATTATTAAGTTTATGATGTCTGCAATGAATGATTTTACTTGATAACATCTATACTATGATTAAGATCTGTTTGAAAAAACTAATTTTCAATATAAATGCTGCGCGTAAACGATTTACGAATGGAGACGGATTACGGATACTTTACGATCACACGACATCTGCACCGGCACCATGTTCACACACATGTGCAGGCGCAGGCGCAGTGCGTACAGTGTGCGATTCAGTTTTAAACAACCTCGTCCGGTTGTTGGCAAAAAATTAGGTTGAGGGGCGCAACCAAACAACGGCAACAAATGCAGCAGTTTGATTTTTTTTTTATGTATTTTTTATTGTTAACTATTAAGCAGATAGCGAGATGTTCACCGGGAGGGCGTCACCACTTATCACGAAACGCGATGAAGGCCAGCCAGTGACCAGTGCCAGTACCAGCTCGCAGCTCGCTAAACTGTTACCGGCTTTATCTCTTTCAAAGTGAACAATCGGATTCCGCAAGGTCATAGCTCGGTCCATAACTGAACAAATCGCACAATTAATTAATAAGCGTCGCGCGCGCACGGCGGCCCCGCCAGCCGACTCCTGGCTCCTGCACCAATTAATATTTCACCACGCTGCCACTCGCTTTGGATCCGTTGCCACCTCCTCCTCTATATCCCCAGCCTCCCCTGCCGCCCTGCCGCCCGGGCGAGCGGGTGCGAACGGGTGCGAGCGGGGGCGAGCGGGGGCGAGCGGGGGCAAGCGGGGGCGAGGGTGGCTTTTGTTTACTTATAAAATGGAGTTCGTCTAAGTCGATTCGTTTATATCTGTTAAGGCGCCGTTAAACTTTTGGATGCTTTTATTCTGTAACGAAAGAGGTCTGTTTAAAGTCAGAGCAGCGGATGAAGTTGACGAGAATGATTATGAAGACAACGGTGCTGCTTATCATTCCACAATATTGTTCCACCTGAAACAAAACCGTTTTAAAATGGAAATCTTCAATCAACTGAAACTGGTTTGGCAATAGTTGGGAGAAATCTCTTTTGTCATTTTTATCTCGAGTAGTGTCTCCAGTAACTTGAGTTTCGGTCGGAGGGGTGTGCTGCAATTATATTTCTGTTTGTTCTCAAAGCTCGATAATTGCATCCATTGCGCAGTGCAAGTGGTGCAGTGGCTCGGACTGCGGGCTGGCGCGCAATGTAGAGCGGCCGCGTTAGCCGGGACGCGCTTTTTGCGCTAATTGTTGGCAAGCGGATGTGCGGACGTGCGGTGACGCGACAGCTTTGCGAGTTCCGGTGTTTTGTTTCCGTTTTGATTTATATATGCAGTCGTTTCGTATTTAGTAAGAACAGCAAGCCAGTCTGAATACGATGACCACATAATAAAAACTGGTTTGTGTAAATCTGTGAAATAGAGTTCAGGATGAGCAGCGCCCGTTCAACCAGATCTACACGAAGCGATTGTTATCTACCCGCCCGATACGGCAAGTTCTTGCCGCACGTACCGTACTTTGAGTTTGCTCGTTCAACATTAACTTATTGCGGAAGTGGCAGCATTAACTGAAATAATCCTCTTACATGTACGCGGAAGAGAAACACTTGACGTCGTACAGGAGGGGGTGGGGGATCAACGCCTACGCCGATGGAATAGAGACAACATTTAGACACTTTGTTAAGGGTGGAGGGTAAATAAACAAAAACGAGTGTGACTCGCATAGTAGTATTTGAGAGCTTGATTAAAAACTACAGCTAGGGAGCATTCCGTGTGATCTCTTGTGTAGTGCAGCAATGACTGCGTGTGTTTAAACACCGTGACGCAACGCTTGATCCAAGTGTCCACACTTAGAAAGGATTATTTTCGTCACTTATCCTCATTTGTATCGCAAATGTAAAATACGTACTCAAATCTACAGATAATTTTGTTTTTGAGGCAGTTTCAACATAAATATATATATATATATCACATATTTATGTCATCATCAGCGTAACTATTTGCACGAAGCGACGTACGTACACCGTGCGCGGTGCCAGCCGGTAGTCGGATCATGTACTCCTATATATATATATACACACACTCACACAAGCACTACAAAAGCATTGTTTTAACTTTGCGGTCAACATTCAATAACTTTGAACGGAGTCGACAGGATATGACAAGGAGAGCTTGCGATAAGGATCGAGGGCCATGAGACAGTAAAATGTAACCGTTATTCAGCCGTGGAAAGTTCGCTGTAATGTCGCATTAGCGATAACCCCAAACGGCCCAAGTTTTTCCGTCTCCGAACTGCTCCGTCATAACACGCGTTAAGATCCGAAGGTGACACCTTACGAGACCCAATTCTCTTTTATGGGTCGTGTGGCCTGGCGCGACGGCTTCACCAGATGTCAACTTCTTACCACATTGTAACGTGTTTGGTGATTTGAAATGGAGTAATTGTTCTCGATTCCTTAAATTAGTTTCTATCACACAGTGATTCTGTTTGATTTATCATCGTTTACCTTGCTATAGAATCAAGTTTTAATTCTCCAGCTCCCCGCAGGAACATGTCATACTCCATGCATTTATCTATTGATTACTATTTGCGTACAGGTGCGGTATAGGAGACACGGCGGGTTGGCCGCGACAACCACTCCATAACATTCTGACGCTGAACAGCAGATCTGTTCACCGGAGAGTCCTACCTGTAACAGAGAGTTGTATATTTCATTTGTTGTTTACTATTTTGTGGCTCTCTGCTCTCTGCTCTCTGCTCTCTGCTCTCTGCTCTCTGCTCTCCGTACACACAAGTGTCGGTCGATTCGGTCGACTCGGTAGACGCGGTACACGCTGATTGTATTGGACCGTTTCTCTCGGCGCTCCGGCTGGCTGCAGCTGCAGCAGCACTCACAAAATTTAAATAAGTGTGCCCCGTGTACCGCTCGCCGAGTTACTTCACGTCCTTTCAATGTCATTGTGGACACAGTAAGATGTTTTTACTCACAAATAGTTCAGCTTCTGGTTCATACATAACGCATTTAATTCATTTCTTTGTACGCAGCCGCTGTGCCAAAGTAAACACGGGTTGCGTCACGAGCACGAGCACCAGCACGCGCACTGCTGTTGATGAGTTGATGATTGAAAAGGTTTCCGCTCGATCGAAGCGAAACATTCCGCTCGAGGCCGATGATAATGTGTTGGAGGCGGTCTGTTAGCTTGAACGAATTCATTAACATTCCCTCGCCTGTGATAATCACAATGATTAGTGTTCACTGGGAACTTTATTAAGTGGCTAATTTACCTAGCACGGTTACACTTACACTGCGGAGCCGAGGGGTGCCAGCGCCAGCGAGCGCTGCGGATTTATCGGCACCCCACCGCACACCCTCGCACACCCTCGCACCGCCCAGCCGCCGCACCGCTACATCCGGTTAATGTTTGGAATTAGGTTAGAATGGCAATGTCGCGTTATGAATACATAAAGCCGAACTGTTTGTTCGCTATTACACCGCTTTATTGCAACTTGTTTATACCTTACACCCACCCCCGCAGGTGCGGCTGTGCGGCTCCGGCTCCGGCTCCGGCTCCGGCTCCGCGGGCACGTCCCACCCACCCCCAGTTCATGTTTTGCCTCGCCGCAATAAAAACATTCGTGCACTGTAATAAACTGTAGAAGTGGATGCATACATAAATCGTGCTACAATTACCCTGGTAATTACGACATTATTACCTATATGTTAAGTCCACAAGTTTGATGTTCATTACGATGGTATGTTTTCATCACACGTCTGTGACGACATAATCCCTTCAGGCTCTACATTTCACTGCAATCAGCACCCTATTCATTACATAATTGTCAAATTGACTTGATCCGATTGCATTTAGGTTAACTACCCTCATTATAAAATTATAAATTAAACGTTCACGAAATTAGTTTGGCGCTGAAGCGTATTCATTATAATTCAGGTAACACATTTGAAATTACCGTTTTGTCGTACTGTGACCTGAACTGGCTTAGATCTGAAATATCTCCTCTTTGGTTAACAATTCCAAATTCAAATTTATAAATTCATTTAGCGGGTACATTTGAGTTTTGGAAACAGTCACTCATTTGTTTTATCCTCATTTCTTTTTCCTTTGTCGTCGCTTATTGCCGCACAATGGAGAACATGAGATATCGGTGTATTTACGAGTACGAGTTCTACAGTTGCACCAGCACCAGTACTGCAGGAACAGCTCGAAGGATTAATGATGTGTACGGCGCTAGTGTTGCAAAAGAAAGCACGGTACGTTGTTGGTTTTAGTTCTGGAAATTTCGACCTTCAGAACCACGGACAGCCGGAGAACAAAGTGGAAAATGAAGAATTGAAGGCTATTGTGGCAGCGGATCCATCACAAAGCACTTCAGAGATAGCTGCAGGCTTCGGGGTGAGTGACAAAACTGTATTAATGCACTTGAAGCAAATCGGAAAAGTAAGAAAAGTTAAATGACGGGTACCTCATGCATTGAGTGAATCGAAATAGCAATCACGCGTCGACTGCTGCTGCTGTGTTACTTTGCTCAGCCGACACAATGATGAAGGGGTTTTAAATCAAATCATTGCTTGCGATGAAAAATTGATACTGTACGATAATCGGAATCGCTCGTCGCAATGGCTGAACCCTGGAGACCCAGCCAAATTTTAACACAGTTAAAGGCAAATTTACTCGAAAAAAGTTACTTGTGAGTGTTTGGTGAACTAGCGCCGGTGTCGTTCACTGCAGTTTTCTAACATCTGGCCAAACGATGACAGCAGACATCTATTGCCAGCAAGTGCCGACCGTGAAGGAGGAACTAGCTGCTAAAAAAACCGAGATTGGTCAATCGCTCTAGGCCACTGCTGCTTCACGACAACGCAACACCACCACCACACACTGCACAACAAACAACCACTAAGTTAGATGAGCTACAATTGGAACGTCTGCGACATCCGCCATACTCCCCGGACCTTACCCCAACAGATTACCACTTTTACCGGAATTTGGACAACTTCTTACAAGGAAAAAACTTCAATTCCAATGCGGCAGTGCAAACCGCCTTCAAATAGTTTATTAATTCTCGCGCCCGTGGTCTTTTAGTAAAGGTATCAATGAACTACCTGTGAGATGACAAAAGTGCATAGATAACGACGCGGTGCATACTTTGATTAATTAAATATATTCTACAAAAACAATTACTTTATACTCCTCCCGTAGAAAACTCCAATTCCATATGTTAGTACCCAACATTAACTTCTAGTGCTAGTGCTAGTGAGGTGGTGGCGTGGTGGTAACGTCGCCACTGGACCCCGCGTGTGGACGTCGCGTACACACACACACACACGCACGCACGCACGCACGCACACAGAACGCGAACGCCCGCCGGCTGCGGTGCAGTTGGTTGACAATATTCCTGAATTAGTTTGTTCATGAATTGAACGCTTGGTAACTGTTGGACATTAACTTGTACGGTATGGAGATTGGACGGGTTCGGTTTGAGTTGTCTGAACCAGCGCGGACAGGGGCGCGCATAGCAGCAGTGTATAAACACGGCTAATGGCGGTAACGAGGCGCACGGGGGTGCGGGTGGTGCGGGTGGCGCGGGTGCTGCGAGCGTGCGCTCGGCGCCGGTGATGGATGGGGCAGGTTAACCGGACTGAACTAATGACGCGCGCAACTTCTATCATACGAGTATTTTAATTGTTAGCGTGTACCCCTTCTACTTCATCATAATTTCTATCACACGCACAACTCCCGACAGATTGCTACTTCTGTAATTCGGGCGGAAAATCTTCAATATATTAAGTCTTCCGATTATCGTACAGTATCCACTTTTCATCACAAGCAATGATTCGATTTAAAATCCCTTCATCATTGTGTCGGCTGAGCAAAGTAACTCAGCAGCAGCAGTCGACGCGTGTTCGCAAGTTCCATTCGTCAATGCATGAAGTACCCCAACGTTTTACTTTCCCGATTTGATTCAAGTGGATTAATGTAGTTTTGTTACTTACCCCAAAGCCTGCAGCTATTTCTAAAGAGCTTCGTGATGGATCCGCTGCCACAATAGCCTTAAATTCTTCATTTTTCACTTTGTTCTCCGGCCGTCCGTGGTTCTGAAGGTCGAAATTTCCAGGATGAAAACATTAAAACCAAAAAGGTACCATGCTTTCTGTTGCGACTCCAGCGCCGTACACATAATTAATCCTTGGAGCTGTTCCTGCAGTACTGGTGCTGGTGCAACTGTAGAACTCGTACTTGTAAATATACCGATATTTCATGTTGTCCATTGTGTGGTAATAGGCGACGACAAAGGAAAAAATAATGAGGTACAAACAGATGAGTGACTGTTTCCAAAACTCAAATGTAACAGCTAAATGAATTTATAAATTTGAATTTGGAATTCTTAACCAAAGAGGAGATATTTCAGATCTAAGTCAGTCAACACACAAAACGCTAATTTCATATGTAAGCATCTAAAATAAAAACAATCCTGTGAATCTTCGAGGAGAAGTTAAAAGGGCTTTGTGGAGATTTTTATCAATTAAAATTTACACAGTGGAATCCTTCAGCGTTTCGAAAGGTCTCAGGATCACCATTCAGAACACAACCGCGGCCTCCCTAACGCTGCTGCGATTGCATAAACCTGTCTTCAGCAACGTCGCGAGCACCGCCATCATAACCGGTGATTACATTCAGGCGCAGGTCTTCTCGAACACACTCGACTTGTGTTATCTGATTCAATGAAAATGATTACTGTTCTGGTATACTTCCTGTACCGGCGCTAACAATGTGCCACCAACGTTTACATTACACAGCACCTCCATGTCACAACCGGTCCAACCGCAGGCTTCACTATAATACACCATTAATCAAGAGTATGAGAGTATTTGGTATGTAAGCAACATTCGTAAATATTCTCATATCCTCGACAGCTTCTCCAATTTACATTCAAATAGAACGGCGAGGTAACGACGAGGCATTCCGGCGCGATGGATATTAGGTACAACTATTCGGAGATGGGCGACGACGAGCTGCACGGCCGGGCCGCGCTCACGCCAGGATATTAAACTGTAACTACACCAGTCACGAGTAGATTTATCGTGCCCCGCACACCTGCCCGTCTGCCCGGGACGGCTCCGCACGTTTCACATTCACGTAACATCACCGCTGTAAGGTGCCCTTCGTCGAATCAACTAAACCTTCAGCCTAACTAATTCAAATTACTGACATTTAGATGAAATGTGACGCCGACTTGTGGCTGCCGCGCAGGTGCTCGCGTTCTACAGTTGTTTGCAAGCATACCTTGTAAGGGGTCCCGCGGTACAACTAATGGAACCCAAGCCACCCTCACCTGCTCGTGGAGCATCCTGTTGGTCAACAAACGAGGCTCTGTCTGCCACCAATCCGCATTGGGCCAGCGTGGAGCGAAATGGCCGGAATACCCAGATATGAACCACCGCCAACGACGGCCCCTAATAGCTGGCGGTATCAGAGGCCATGCTGCACCAACCGATGTGGAGATGTTTGGGGGAGGCCTGTGTCTAGTTGTGGACATCTGTCAGCTGATGGTTGATTGATATCTTGTATGTTAATCAAGGATAATGTAACTTTAAACTAGAAACGAATGTTAAGGTAAGTACTCTCCGTCTCCATCGATGGACCACACATCAGCTCGGTCCGCTTACCACGCTATCACCAGTGTGCAGTGTGGCGCGCGCAAGTCACTTCCTGTGTTGTTGTAATTAGCTTTTGTTCTCCATTTCATTATCACCGGAACGCGGTCGTTATGAAATATTCCTGAAAATCTGACGTAATGCGGTTGTTATTTTAATTTCAACCCCAGCCGGAGTCCGTCGGCGCTGGGATTAATTCAATGCGAGCCCCAAAAGCGATCGCACCCCCGCGGAACGGGGCGGCGCGTTTGTAAATCAGATTCATTTGCCTGCTTCCGGTGATACGTTATTCACTTATCAAGCACCGGACAGATTTTTAATTAATTCATTCAGTTTAGGGGTGTAAGGGGTCCCGCGCAACAACTCACGGGACCCAGGTCAACCTCACCTGCTCGTGCTGCACTTTACTAATCAACAAACGAGGCTGGCTCCCGCCCACCCACATGCGGCCAGCGAGGAAGGAAATGGCCTAAATCTCCCCATATGAACTCCTACATACGTCAGCACTTAGTGCTGACCGGTACCGGAGGCCATGCTGACTGTATGTGGAGATTTTTGGGGAGGTGTATGTCCAGCTGTGGACGTCTATAGGTGGATAATGATGATGATGATTCAGTTTTAACAATTGCATACGCTCATTAGGGACACCGCCCGCGCGCTAACCGTTACTTGTCACTTGAACCAACATAACAGATATTGTGGTTCATTATTTGGACCGTAATATGGTCAAAAGCAATCGGTATGAAATATGTCGCATAAATGTAATAAGTTGAATATTTTAAAAAAAAAAACAGTTGCATCCAAAACAAGCTGCACAGTTGCTGACGTCTCCACAACTTGGGTCGGTGCATTATTGTGGTCAACATTTCAATTTTAGTTTAACTAAGACCTTAGATTCAGCAGTGCACTAAATGTTGCGTTGTGCTGCTGTCTGTCATGTCACGTTACCGGTAACTAGTAACAAGTAACTGTAAATATCTATTAGTAACACAATAAATGATTGGAACGGTGTGCTTATCTTTACTTTAAACATTCGATTTGAACCCCTCGCCTGGTACTTCCGTTTCGAGTTAAGTTCTCGTTGTATGAACGAATCAAATCTCTGGGAGCAAGTTTGCAGTAAAACGCAAATGGTACTTTTTTCTCGCTTTAAATCTTATTTTGAACAATTTGAATTTTTTAATAATAACTTTAGTCGTAATAAAACGTAGTTAGTTCAAGACCGTGCAACTTCCCCGGAAATAGAAGGTAAATATTAGTTGGGGTATAATAAATCTGTTCGCAACTAAGGCAGAGTTTCGGTTTAATATCCTGTTATATCTGCGCGCCTCCGCCCCTCGGCACCACCCCCGCACCCTCCGCACTCTCCACACCCTCCACACCCTCGGGCTCAGCTCAACCCCTCCGCAATCTCCGAACTTGCCGCCACTATTCGCGGATGATGTGTTCCCTCTTAATCTTGTATTAATAGAAGTTTGTCTGTGATGCACAATCTCTGCATACCCGCACTTTAACTGTGTGTGAGCGGAAACGAACTTTTACACAATGGACGGCTAACTTCCTAAATGCACAAATATTTCTTCTAGTTTATGACATTATACAGTAATTGCTGGCATCCGGATGAGCACAGCCTCATAATGAAAGTCACAGCGAAGCTATTGCCCTCTTCCAGGAATTGTATCTTTTGTTCCAGGAGTTGTATTTTAGAACACTAGAGGGCTAGGTTACCGGTGGATAAACACTATATAACAGAGCACTGACAGACTTCCTGTTTACTTACGTTTTTGATATTAAAGAATAACTTTCCTGCTATACCTTTTTCCTGCGGTCCTTTACCATAAGAACTATCACTGAAAATGTTGTACATAATTTGACCATTTGAAATCGCGTAAATCAAATAAATGGCCCGTTCATACATTCCGTGGTAGCAAATAAATTGCTCATTACCCTCGGCTCATGTATCAATAGCTCTGGGTAACGGTCGCGTGGCAGCCAGTGCGCGCGGACCGACGGATAGTGTTCCATCGAGTCGCTGATGAATTACGTTTGGTTTGGAAGCAGTGCGGTCGGCCAATGCTGGCGATGCACTGTGAACTGCTGCACAGCATTCGGCACGAACTAACCTGCACTCTCAGGAAATACAACGGGGAACGATGTAACATATATTCTGCGTTGCGCAGAGGAAACAGCAGCTCCAATTACACTATTGATTAGCGTCTGGCCGGCAGCTCGGTTCAGTGGCAGCCGGCTATCGAGCGCTGTCTCTGGCGGGTCACTACTCTGGCCGCGACACTGTCTATTCAATTCGAAACATCTTTGTACGTAGTTGCGATGCGGGCAGCGCTGGATCGATTGATGTGGAGATCTTTACGGGAGGCCTATGTTCAGCAGTGGGCGTCTGTCGGCTTATGATGATGAGACAAATTCGTTTTAAATCTGTATTGCGTTTATCACGCATATATGTATATATATATAGTAGATATACACGTGTATATATATATATATATATGTTTCGCCCGTGGACTATGAACATTCGCTAACACAGGACTGAGTATTTTGTAACGCAATCACGACACCATTTCTAGTGGTTAGTTCTGCATTGGGCTAACGTTGTTACAATTAGCAGCAGCGACGGTAGTGTTAGAAGCAGCTGATGGTCCCGTGGAGGCGGCAGGTCCGCTCCGCTACCTTGCAGAGCGTGGGGTCGTTGCGGAGCGCCGCACGCGACCTGTTTGCTGTTTGCGAGACCAGTCCACGTGTTGCGTGCCTAAACTGCAACTTGTGTAGTTACACCGCACGCGTGAAGCTCCGCGCCCCACGTCCCACGCCCCACGCCCAGCTCACTGACGACGACCATTGCCAGCTCCGATGTGTGAAGTACACGGGTCGGGCAAACACCCGCGCCCGGTAGCACTCAGCGGCGACTTGTTCACACACGCCGGAATGAGTCCTGGAGGTGTTCCGAGTGACGGTAACGCGACGGTGAGATGGATCACCAGCAGTCGGCAGTCGGCAGCCGGCAGCCGGACTACCATCACGTCTGCCACCGGAATTATGTATTTTTTTTTGAATTACGAAACGACACTCGTTCAGTTCGTACAAAGCATGCTTTATTAGTAGTACAGCTCTACTTACTCGCACATACGGTACTACAAATTTATTTTCTAGTTATCTGTACATAATTGTATATTTTTCTAGTTATCTGTACACGAGTAATTAATTTATTTTAGTATAACTACCGATGTTTCCGCGTACCTGAATGGGTGCTACACTCCTGGAGCTGCGGCCCCTGTCCCGGGAGCAGTCTCGCGGCGCGCGCACCGATTGTGCGGTTCAACTGAAACAAATTGATTTAGCAAGTTGTTCCGGCGGTCGCGCTGCTCGGCCTGCGTTCACAGTTATTTGTTTCCGGCTCCACTTTCCCGGAATAAATAGTTTTGCTGTTTGTAAGTCGAGATAGAAACTTTGGAGCGGCGACAGTATCGATGCAGAGCTTTGGCCGCACGCGGGCGGAAATATTACATATATATATATATATATCGGGATTGGAAGGACTTTTTTAATGTTATAACTGTTTCGGAGTTTTCTAATGTAATACGGTATCGTGTTAGAGATTATTGTTTGTGAAAATCTGATAAACGAAAATAATGAGAAGCTGGCGCCACAGCAGTGCACTTTCTACGAGGATTTACACGGACAATGACCTAACAGTTTACCTCCGACGTGTTTATGACCTGACGGCGTGACGGCGTGACGGCGTGACGCGGCGGTAATAAATACTAAACGCTACAATTTACGCGACGTGAATCATAAACAGATCGCGACGTATGATGTACAGCATCATCTACAATTGGAGGACTATTAAGTCATCATTTTTTTGTTTAATTAAGCGACGAGACGAGCAAAAGGATTACTTGACAGTAAGTGATACGTCTACCCTCATGCGTACACGTATCTCTCCGTTCCAAACTAGTGCTAAGTAACCGACTACTTAGCGCTAGTTAGGACGATATATACTCGTACAGCACCGCATTGCGCTCGTCGCTTGCAACATAGGGTGCTGGTGCTGGTGTTGAGTTTCCTTGCCCAATAATCCTTCCCTTCCGGATCACAGTAATGTCTACACGGTACCGTCGGCCGCAAGAGGCGCTATAGTGGTAGCTGCCTAGATTGAGACACTACGCGCAGTAAGTTACGTTACCTTAATATTTTGAATGTTTATTGTTTACCAATACACAAGTACAAAAATGTATAGGGGAGGGGGGCAAGAAGTAGGTAGGGATGAGAGATGTCCGTTGGCGATAGAGTCGGCGCAGGGTCTGCGTGATGCCGGCGGCGCGGGTTGATGCTTACCTGTCTTTACGTGACACTACACGCAGTATGTTGCTGGATCCCGGTTGCATTTGATGTTGCCGTGCCGCCGCAGTAGGTCGCGAACTGCAGTGTAACTAGTGGAATTATTTAGCCATTTATATGTATCCTCAAGAAGTACGCTAGGAGTAACATAATGATAAGGGGTCTGTATATACACCGCTGGTGATGACGTGTCATCGCTGCGGTTCTGCTGTATGTATAGGTACTTGTAATCACCGCTATACGCGAAGATGAATGGAGGGACGTCAATGCCGTGGTCAATGTTGGGAACCTTCTTTTGTTCCATAAAAGTGATGTGATTATATACATACTCAATTGCAACTAAATATGATAATAAGTAGCTATTTAAGGCTGAGTGTTTATGTTGAATTAAAGTCCATACCATATATCTAGCAGTGGACTTCTATCGGCTGATGATGATGATGAACCATAACGTTGTGTAGTACACACGGCCGTATAATACCTCGTAACATTACCAAAGGAACATTAGAATACCAATTGCCGACTTTTGTTTTTGTTGGGAACTTTACCCCCCAAAACACAATTTAATCCCTTAATTAAATTTATCTGGTAAAAGAATAACACGACGCTTCTCAGATTACACGGCGTGGTGTACAGGTTTTTCGCCAAAGTTTCGGTGTTCAGGTTATGTTTTCATGACAGAACCTTTGTTCAGTAGCTGGTCAGTAAATATGGAAGTAAGTGTACATCACTATAGTAAATTGATATTTTCTTTCCCTTTGCACGTTTCGTCGCATTCGTGAAGTGCAATCATAAAAGTGTTTATAGCAATATAAATGAATTCGATAAGCAGCAGCGGCATCGAAGGCCGCGTGGCTGCCGGTCCTCGCCGCGCTCGTCCATCACGCCGGCTACTGATACGCGATTGATTAACTCGGCGGCGAGTTCACTGGCGAAACGTTCACGAAATGAATAAGGAAAAATGTGCGCCAATTACTCGTACTTACTGTACATTAGTAGTAATAAACCATTGGACGTGGACAAATTGGATTCACGGTATTCGCGGGAAACTGGGCCTAACGCTCTCGCTATATGCTGAAGAACCGACTGTGAACTTACAGGTTTATACTACAGGAACATCGAAAGTAAATATTAATGTACTGATAACCACCCACTCATTACTCGCGGTAGGCATCGGGAAGAGATAACATGACGTTATATCCAAGCACCAGAAATGTTACAATTTTCCTAACACAGGGCCACGGCTTACTCTGATGAACAAGGTAACAGTTTGTACCGTTCAGTGGTTTCAATAATTAGTGAACTTTCTCCCGTCATGTCCGGTTCACAGCCTGCGCTCGTCAGCCAGCTGAATCCCCGATAAACTTTTATAAGGCAATAAATTGATAAGTTTTAAGGTGCGCTAGGAGGATGCCGATGCGGCATCTACGTGCATCATAAACTCTAACGGTGGAACGTTGACGTCACATCCAGGAAATCAATACAGGCGGCTTTCATCAAGCGTTAAGTGCATAACAACTTCCGCCGCGTTGGGTTAGGTCGTCGCTTTGATTGCGGGACGCATCACTTCATATCAGTTACTGTGAATTATTGACTTTACTGTTGCCATTGTTTACTGCCTGTGCTATACGGTGCGTGCGTGATTGTCCTTGTCCTTGTCTAGGATAATGGCATTAAGTAATTACCTTGACGGGGTTACATAAACTTGAAAATGTTGAAACGGTAGCTGCACAGCTTGCTCGTGCCGGAGCAGCGCAAAGTTCGCAACAGCATAAGCGACAAGAGCTCCAATTCTTATCTTCTTAAGCTTAATTAAAATAGTTCGAGCACACAGGAAGCTGAAACTTAAAAAAGTCCCTTAAATAAGATCTCTGTCTGCAATTATTACTCTCAGTCGCACCCCCAACTATTAACCACAGCCGCGGTAACATCCTTCCGGTCTTATTTCATTCTAATATTCTTTGGTGATTTGCATTCTTTCCAGCTTTTGTCTTTTCTCAGTCGGAGCGAGACGAGCGCATTGAGTGCTGTCTCTACACTGGACTGGAGCTCAGTTAGATGTAAGACTAGCTTAATAGTGAGACTAACTGAATAGCAGTGTATTTAAATGGTTCAGGTCATGGTCATGGTCATGGTAACCTGTGCGAGCGGCTCGGTTAACTCAATTAAGCGATCGCCCGTCACGGGCAGACCGGCGCGGGCCCGCTGGAGTCGCGCTTGCCATTTTTCGGTTATTACATGATTAATGATCAGCGGCTCCGGTCGGCGACGTCGCGTGCTCGTACAGTATGTCTGCTGGTGCTGCTGCTGCAAAAATAACGTTACACAACAGGATTGTGATGCGCAATAGCACACGTTTGCCTTACGTCCGTGCGAACAGTTATACTAGTATATTAGCTAGGAAAACCCGCGATTACTCTTTGTCACGTGAGTAATTATAAACTTAGTTCAGCGGTATGGTGGCTGCATCTAACCGGCTGGTCGTCCTCGTTACGCGTTTGGTTTCTGCCGGCGCTGCTGATTCCTTTCACCAAGTTATCCGCCGCCGGCGCGCTGAGACCGATCTCATGCGTAAAACTTATTAGAAAAGTTTGATCTTAAAACCTCATAGCAGGAAACTGCAGAGCGCAAGTTTAGTCAGATGTTAAAGTGAGGCAAAATAAGTGGAAAAATTTCCGGTTCACTTAGTTAAGTTATTGAATCGATTTCCCGCTCGTTTCTTTGCAATATAATAATAAAGTGAGGGGTGGCTATAACGGTAAACGTAATGTTCATGTTCAGAACCAATTCGAGTTCATTTTGGTTTGTGCGTGTATCGAAACTAGGTAAGTCCGTATAGACATCACGTTACGCAGCTACTCCTGACGAGAAGGACCTGCGCTGATGGGCTTCACAGCAGAGCGAAGATAGGTTTCTTCGCTTTGCTGTGAAGCAGCTTAATTACAACTTGGTGAAGTAACTTCCAACATAATCTTCATTAAGTTTTTAGTCCTTACAGCCGGGAAGTTTTTGTCATACATGGAGCTTTTGTCCTCATTTGACAAAAAAAAGGCAAGTGTGACTCTTGCAGGTATAGAATGGCTCGTTGTGGGCCAGTGCTTGGTGGGCGAGGCGGTTCGTGTACCGGAAGAGAGCCACGAGCAGTACACACTTGCGTCAAAGTGTCGTCGCGGGTGACACTCGAATACGCTGTACGCGGAGTAGTTGCGATGTCGTTGTGTGGTGGTAATGTTTCCGCACAAACAACACAATTAATTTTCACAAAGGGAGGGATCGAGAGGGGGGAGGGGCACAATTTGTTCAGAAAACGCAATAAATTCAGTTTTAACTTTACCCTGTTTATGGAAACTGCTTCATTCAACGCGATTAATATAATTGTAGTTACGGAGCTGTCGCTGACGGCGCGAGTGGGCCGTGGGAAGTGGGCTGTGGGCCGTGGGCGGCGTCAACTTCGGAATTAAATTGTTGCCGCCGACGTCGGGGAACTCTTCAATCATCATTTGCAAACAAAAAATAGTTTAGTTGTGATATAGTTCGCGTGGTAACTCATTACGTATCGACGGTTTCACTACAAGTGTTACCGTATCGGTGTTAACGCTGTGGTCACTTGTATATGCTTAAGTCACACCCTTTTTCGAGTGTATAATGATGTATATTTATCGCTGGTTTGGTGCAGGCGCATGCGACGTGGCCGGCGGGGCGGGCTCCGTGAACTCGCTGCCGGGCGGGACCAGCTCGCGCTTGGTGCCCTCCTTCGACATCACCACGCCGCGCAATGTGACGGCGCTGGTCGGCAAATCCGCCTACCTCAGCTGCAGGGTGCGCAACCTCGGCAACAGAACGGTAAGTCTGCTGCTACCCTTTCCCTCCCCCTGACCTGCGAATCTGCTGTGTTTTCGGCTGTCGACGCCAGGGTGCTCGCTCCGAGTCTCATTTTGTTAAGTACAAAATCAATTGTCTGCAAAAAATTTTAATCCTTTATTCACTCTTAAAAAACGATTGATTTAGATACAAACTTTCATCCCCCGTAACACCCTTTTGAATAATTATTTTCGCAACAGAGAGTGGCCCGTACCCTTCTGTAAGACCCCGTTTAATTATGAAATTGTTTCAACGGATTTTAATACATTTTTCTCTTTGCTCGTAAATTACTTCACGATCACGTTGATGAAATACTTTTACTGTTAAATATTACTTACCACGCGACGACTGCTCATAGCAACGTAGTCCGCAGTCCACACAGTGCCTTACTGCCTCATCAGCTCACTAGTTTCGATGGTTCCAGCGCCTCTCAAACAGGAAGGCAGCACAGCACGTACGCTCGCACAGTACTGTGTAGCGGCGGAAGTCGACGCTGCAGTGATTTAAAAATGGTTAAAAGTTTTCTCTTCGCGTAATAATTCCGTATAGATGCTCAGGAATAAGAGCTTCGCACTCTCCCGAGCCAAGGTGACGGAAACCGCACCTAATTGCTCGTGATAATTACGCCGGCGGAGCAGCCCCCTCCGCAGACATTTACATGCGGGAAGAAGTTACGGCACAAAGGCTCCAAAGGGGATCGGAACTTCTCCCTCTTCAAAATCCTTTAACAAAAGCTTTAAAAACTAAATGCAACGAGACAATGCGAGGAAAATAAGTTTGCAGAGCGCTTCAGGTTCAGGAGTTGTAATGTTCCCGCCACTTACTTCAAAACTTGACGACTTAAATTACAGAAATTACGAAATGAGCTGATGCCGGGACCAGTTGATCTATGTCTCAACGGAAGTGTTTACAGTTTACATTTATACACACCTTCCCAGTATTGTATAACAAGTATTCGGCACTGTGCTGCAGCAGGAACTGCTCGGGATGGGTACAACACACACACGCACACACGCGTACAGTTACCACAAAGCAATAAGTCTGCCACTTTAAATAATTCAAGTAAATATAGGTGCTGCCATTTATACTTGGTAACACATAGTTATCACATCGATATCATAACCAGCGGCCGCCGGCCACGCCGCGGGCTGATCTCTGGCTCGAAACAAACAAACAATCAAACAGTAACAAGTTAACGGGTCGGGATCCCGACTCAAGTTTAAGTAACGCTCGATCGTATCATTGGCATGCAAGTCACCCAGTTGAAACTGTTGGGGCTGGATGTAGACCAGACCTGGTTGTGTTTCGCATTGTGCCGTTCTGCGTTGTGTGCGGAGTGGCGTGGCGTGGCGTGGCGTGGCGTGGCGTGGCGTGGCGTGGCGTGGCGTGGCGTGGCGTGGCGTGGCGTGGCGTGGCATGACGTGGCGTGGCGTGGCGTGGTGCGGCGTAGCGTGGCGTGGCGTGGCGTGGCGTGGTGCGGCGTGGCACGGCGCGGCGTCGTGCGGGAGCCCCGACGCCGGCACAGCTCCACCTGACTATTTGAATATGATAATCACCGTTTATGAATATTCACACCGCTCCCCGTGTTTGCTTCTCCGTTATATAGAGTGTAGTGGAGTACCCGCCACTCCGCGGGAGGATCATGTGCAGAGATTACAACGTAACATACTTTACACTTTACACTTTAAATGTTGTGACGGCTGCTGCCTGCGAAATCTCCGCGGGGTTGAAATAGCTTGCCTTATTGGTCTGGGTGTTTTATGGCAGGCCTAGATGGAGCGTGCGTGAGGTCCACAGACCGCGTGGATCACATGGCCAGGTGCACAATAAAATTAAGCATTCGTTAATCACAATATTGTTAGGGTGGCGCGTAACGACGGCGACACGGCGTGATGTACACGGGGAGGCAGCACTAACCAGCCCCCGCGCCGGTTCTAGGTAAACGTAACCTTCGTAACGTGTTTACAGAATTATATTAATTTATAGAAGCAAAAAGATTGTCTTTTCAGTCTGCGGATGAAGGTCGGTAGTGAGCAGGCCGGAGCCGCGGCACCAGACGGGAAGATCCACCAGGCTACAGCCTGATGAACGGGTTTAATAAAATCTAATCAATGCCATGTCTCTAAACGAGAAAGATACTGAACTTCACTTCCGGTTCCTATGATGATGATTCTCAATACGTTAATCATAATGTGTTTAATTACCACCGTAATCTTTTTATATAATTCTCGTTGAAATCGTTGTACGTAGCGCGTGCGCCCTGATGTCGCGCTAAGTGTTACTGTGTAGATCTCACCTAAGGATGGGGAGCACTGGTGGGTCGAGCCTGCTACGCAACGCGGTCTGCTCGCGTCCAGCACCGGATAATCGCTCGATGAGTAAGTGGAGCGCCGTTAAATATCCGCTCCTCGCCGATAAAGGGTGAGGGGAGGGGGCAACTGAAATTAATTAGAATTACAAGTCGCGGTGGCCGGCGCCGATAAAACTAAATAGCCAGACATTTTAACAGCAGGAATACGAGGGTGATAAAGCTTTGTGTATAAACAGGGGTGGGCGCGCGGTGGTGCGGGGGCGCGGCGGTGCGAGTGCGGGGCCGGGCGCGGCGCCTCCGCTGTAATAATGTGAAATTTTGTCAGTTATACGACTTTCGTTATTATAACTTTGCGACACAAATTCCGAAATGGGCATCCACTGTGTGACGCTGTTTATCTCTGCTGACACAGGCACTGGCGCGGCCGCCGCCCGGTGCCAAGCCGTCCCCTGACCACTGTCTACATTATTCATTAATAAAAGCTTTACTGCATCTTATATGACACAATGCGAATATTTAATGTCACACGACGTTTTCTACCTGTGTCAACCCTTAGCGACAGGGTAGCGATAACAGATGTCTAAGATAACGGAAAGCTTCTACACTCACAGTAGAGTATTACATAGAATAAACGTAGTAATAAAAAAAAATTGGTAGGTAGTGCATTCAGAATTCCGCAATCTTCGTATTGACATACGGTAATTAAAGAGTCCAGCGTTATGCTGAGAGTGGACTCGAGACTATTGCAATAGTGTGGTAGTCACTCAAATTCCGCCACAAATGTGGTGGTGAGGAAGGGTTCGGTAATACTGAGAAGACGGCCTAACGTGTTCCGGAGCTACGCCGCTGCCGGATTACGAGCCACTTACGTATGAAGCGGTGGTGAAGGCCGCATTAATCTAGACCCGACACGTACCTGCCGCAGTACCTGGGAGAGCACGTCAGCTGCGTCAACTGGTTTATCTTTTATACACTCGTACATGCGTGTAGGTATTTAACCGTCGGCCCTGTAGTCTACTGACCGGGCTAACAAGAATACGATTAAGGTAAGCCCTGCCTGTCGTACGAGGCGACTAAGAGCGTCTAGCAGTTTCGCAGGCCTTGAGGGTGGGGGCCCTTATCGCTCAACAAGCGAACCTGCGTAGGACAGCGTATGGCTTAGCGATGGTGCCTAGGAGGATTTGGCTCATCCTTAGAGACGTGTAACACAAAGTGTAAAGGGGCAGAGGTGAGTTCTATAAGAGATCCCAGGACTTCTTCGAATGCATTGATACAGACCACTGAAGGGGTTTTACTGAATAAGACATAACCCTGACAACTCCAAAAGCAGAGTGGTTTTCGAAGATTTCCTCCGCAAATAAAAAAAGATATTTAAAGGTAAAGTACTCCTACAGGGAACGTGGTAATGAGATAATTTTTTAATCCACTATTATCAGTAACAAATCGCAATTTATTCAATTAACTTAAAGCGTCGTGTGCGGCCCAGTGCTTAATGTTTTATTTAAGTACCGCCGCGGGCGCCGTTAACTTTACGACGGCACTACACCGCGCCGCCCGCGCCGCCCGCACCCTCTAAGCCCTCTACTCCACATTTAATTCGCAATGGGTTGCGGAAAATCTATGATTCCAGCACGAGGTCACCGCGCCGCTGAATTTCAGCTGCAGGTCGCGGTTCCTCCGACGCGAGGAGGCGCGGAGCGCCCGCGTGTCCAGCCGGGGGTGACAGTACTGCCCGTCGAGGCATACACAAGCTGAACCCACATCGGTTCAGCCGTACACGCACGTTAATGCGCGAGGTCTAGAGGCCTATCGGGTTTATGGAGTGTAGGCATTTTGTGTCATTAACATCTTTATTTACAGGTAGATTATGTTTAGTAATATTATTACAGCAAAGCGATGAACTATGTGAAAGAACAGTTTCGTGGTGCTGAGGGTTAACTGATGTTCTCTATTTAACTTCTCACTGTCACGGGAAGACGTGACAAGGAATGAAATTAATAGAGCTAATCGTTTTCCGGTCGACTCCTCAAAATGGAAACGTTTACGATGGCCATAAATAGTTTTTTCTTCTATTTCGGAGTAATAATATTTTCAACGAGTGCATACTTCCTTCGTCAGCGAGCAGGTGAGGCGGCGCGCGGAGCCGGTTCGCCGCGGAGAGCTGGCTAATTGATTCATTAAGCTTAATGGCAGCACGAAAACAAACTCGAGCTTTACATCGAAAAATTATGTACATCGCATCGAATTTTTGAAATTATTTACCCTTGCATTCGCATCAGCATCTTGATCGCTGCCAAACAGTAGTTTACAGTTATTAATGTTCGGCGTTGAGAGGGCGTCGTAACTACAACACGAGATTGCACTTACCCTAACTGGTGTAAGTACTCGGCTGAAGTGCAATCTAAGTCATAACGACTGGGAGCAATCTGCTTGTTATTGTTTGTATGGCACCAACAAAATTTGTTGTTCTGCTCATTACAATTCAACCAGCGAGCTACGCACTTATCTTGAAACATTGTCATGAAGATACAAATCACAATTTCTTTACATCCGTATTAAATTCATTGCCAACAGGAAATAACTCGTGTTGTCTGGCTATCATTGTCTCGGCCAGAGATTTAGTGGGAAAGTTGTAACTGGCTTATCCTATCGCGGAACTTGTTACTTATTCTACGACTGCGGGTGTTTGCTTGTTGGTCCGCGAGCGCGCCGCCGCGCCCGGGCACACACGCACACACGCACGCACGACACACACACCGACCATTACTTAATTTCAGTAATATTTTCGAAAGGTTCTATATTTTCAAGGTTAGATATATGTAGCGTTAAAAAATCGTGACTCATCCGTGTCTGCCGGCGCGCAGTAATTGTATTCTGGCTGCCACGTCCAAATCCAAAACCGCTATCATCATACAAACTTCACTGTGTTAAGTAAAAGCAGTAGTCCGGAACACAGTGTGCGAATTTGATATTACTGAAGTGTTGAAAGTAAATAACATAAGTAAATCATTACGCAGCTAATAATTACAGTGGAAATGTAATGTATTAGGAAACGGAACAACTTAAGATATACAAACGTAACGGAGGAGCTGTAATTCCCTGCATAAGTTCGCCAACAAGCGCAATTTATCACTTGAATCCACAAATGCCATTTGGTCTAAACGGCAGGTACAATTTACACAAGAGAGCGTGGCCGCCGGGGCACGGGATTGGGAGTTATGGCCACTTAACCCAAGAGGCAATTTCAGTGAAGCTATAACGCTAATTGATTGCTCGTCTCTCGGCGTTGCACGTGTCGCAGTCCGACTGCACTCGCGGCTCTACCGAAGTCCGAACATTCAACAACACACTTCACCCTTTAGGACTTCGGCGTGCTGTCGACGTCCTTATAAACTACCACGCGACACATCCCCTATTGCATAAGCTACCGTTAAGTAGCCGGTTGCGTTGCATTAAGGCCCCGAGCGACCCCCACAAAGGCCCCGTTACTTGTACACGTCTCCACTCTCGTTGTGTAATAAAAATGAAGCGAGGACAATGGCAGCCCGGGCCCCAACAAAGGCTATTGACGCTATCTCGGCTCCGTTTGGCTGCGGGCGTTCCTTCATACCGGAGATCCACTTTCGTTTTACTGTGATGCTTTTCATTTGAAGAATTTCAGTACAAATGTACGTACGTAATAGATTGTTAAAGTATTCCTTTCTCCGATTATATGTGGGTAAAGCAATAATTCTTCTTAACGCTAATGCCGGTCGTCCCACGGCTTTACATATCCGGTCTAAACGAACATGTTATGTAGTGCTCTCTATGTTACTATATTATTCATAATACGAAGAATATGCTGATCTTCTGCCTGCATCAGAACTAGAATATTCATTTGAAAACTGTATGTATATGTAACATACGAGGTGTGTACAGGGCTGGGTACGCGATGGCAGCGGCCGCAGGAGTCATCGCGATGTTAGTGATGCTGAATCAATTACAGTTTTTCAGCAGGAAAGTTAAACATGTTCGTTAACATACAGAACTTTGTTTTGTACATGTCATGGAGGTAGGAGAACTCCCAAATAATATTCAGCGCGACAATTTAGCAAACAAACAACAAGCGGATGGACACTGCGACCTAGATGTGTACACTCCACACACGCGGTGGTGCGGACCGCAGCTCTTACCTCCCCGCACAACAATCCACTAGCTAAAACCCCCTTCAAACCGGAACACAATGTTTGCACACTACTGTTTACCGACAAGAAGAGGATCTGTGGAAGTACCGACAATAAAATAAACCTGTAGTAGTTTACGTTTCCAACATTTGAACTAATTGCAGTACTAAGAAAATGTGATTAGCTGTTTACAAGTATGAGAAGGATTTTCGTAGTCCTGGAGTGCAGACTCCACCACATCCGGAGTAACGCGCAGACGCAGCAGCGGCAGCAAATTTATGGGTACATCTGTTGGAGGCAATGCCGGCCGAGCTATTTCATTAATTTAACACAATTCATGTTGCTCGCTGGTGCTGGTGCTAGTGCTAGCGTTACTTTACTTAATTGAATCTTGTATGATTAATGTATTTACTTGGAGTTATGTGCGATTACTTAACACCCCCACCCCCTCCCTTACGCTGATTTCAAGTTTATCGGTAAAGTGGACGTCGAGATCTTCACATTGTCTCACGCGTTGTTGTAGAAGTGATTGCTGGCTGGTGACACGAGCCGAGGTTTATGTCTGGTGCGAATGAGGGGAAGCAATACCAAGTGGGTTCCCCGCGAGGAACGGCGACAAACCTTGGAGAATCAACCTCGATACAACATTGCTTCCCGACGCTAATTACTTTAAAAAAATAAAAATCTATCTCCCCCCATCTTCTGGTTCGCGAGAGTGGTGCAGCAGCGCGCATGTCGCCCGTGCCATGCGACGATGCCGACCTGGTCTGTTTGATTTTTACTTACACCATCATCAGCTGATAGACGAGGCCACCACAATTCGATCACTCCTGCGCTGTTCAAGACTTTTGTTTGCAGGAGTTTATATGGGGAAATTTGGGCCGTTTCCCACCATTCTGGCCCAATGCGGGTCGGTGGGTGCCAGAGCCTCGTTTGTTGATTATCAGGGTGCACCACGTGCAGGTGAGGTTGGCCGGGGTCCGTGAGTAGTAGTGTGGGCACACTTACACCCGTTACTGATGTATATACTGCAGAAGCAGGACAGTCAGCTCCAAACGTCCTGTAGATTTTTAAGGTTTCCACGTACCCACTACCAAGGGTGTTAATATGGTGTTGACAAGCTTACCCCCTATTTATTAACTCACGATACCGAATGTAGGATCGCTTAAACATTAGGAAGTGCATTTCTTTGTTTGGTTTCTTTGTTTTGATAGCTAAGCAGAATAAGTAAAGTAACTTGAAAGTTAATACAGGAGGCAGGTTCATTTCGCTCGATCCTGGTCTCCACGCGTAGACCTGAAAAATGTTGCGAAGAGACGCGCGGCGGGTGTGGGTGTGGGTGTGGGTGTGGGTGTGGGTGTCGGGGCGGGAGCGGGGGCTGCGTCCGTCGTCTCTTCTTCGTCAAGTCGCCGCCGTTCCCCTCTACGCGAGTTTCCGTTTTGTTTCGTAACGTTTCCATTGAATATAATTCGCGCCATCTCCAACATATTCTACGGGGTATTAACGTAATTAGCTCGTTACGGGGCCGCGGTGCGGGAAGTCAGGACAGGAGGACTTCGCAGTTTTTTTTTTAATTAATTATTTTCCTTTATGTTCTCTCATTTATACTTGATACCTTTGTAAGACACTCCCGATATAGTTGGGCACAGCTTTTATATATATATATAGTTTTGTTCCATTTGATCAACTTTGAAAGGTGGTGCTGAGGGTAAACAACACGAACGCTACGCTACGTCCAAACATTGTCGACTGAACTATAACGAAAGAGTGACGGTGTGAGCACTCCATGTACGTAATAACTTTTTTATCTTAAGCTTTTCAAGTAGGATTTGGAAACACTTGATGCTGAGTGTTGAGCGCCCTGCGAGCCGGCTACTGCACCAATATTATTTCGTCATTTATTTATTGATAAAGATAAATATTATGCTCGTCTTCCTGCCTCGTCGCGTCACGCGTAACTGAGTGTCGAAGTGTAAAAACTTTGAATCTCATTAAATCACCCATTAGTTGTATGCGCCGCTGCTTCAATGAACACTGACCTGCAGCAAAGATATTCTTTATTCTAATATTGTTTGTGTGAAGGTACCAGTTCCAACAGCATCAGGTCGGCGCCCCGCTCGTCTGACTGACGGCTGCTTGTGTAAATTACTCTGTCAAAGTTAAAAAAGTGGAAAGTGAAAGGAGGACGAGGTGGGGAACTTCCGTCTCGCTTAAATATTTTATTTCATTGTTGTTCAATATAATATATACTGTTGATAGGTTCCTGCTTCCGAAGACCGTCCAGGTACTGCCGCAGCTCCTATTCTTGCTGGCAAACAGTAGTGTGCGAACAGCACTGTATTCCCGAATGAAAGGCGCTGTAGCTTACTTTAAATTACTAACGTGACCTAATTAGTAACGAGACTTACCATCGTATATCTCAAGGCGACGAGCATGATGTAGTCCTGTGTGTATTACCCCAACTAGCGACACTTATCACGTAGCATCAGGTGAACGTACCGCTCGCTGGGCCGAGCACATCGCAGTATAAAATAATACATAAGGTGGTAATCCTTCTTTGGATATACTTGACATTAGTATTGATGCACCAGCTCTCACTAAACATTTTTAATTGCATGAACTTCAAAACCATTGGCAGCTGTACCGGCGCAGGCAGAAGCAGTTGGTAATTCCGGACGAGTTTTCACAATGCACAGTTTGCTCTCTAGTTACCGGGAATCTGTGCGAGCGGCGGTGCGGGCGGGGGGTCCGTGCCGCGGGTAGAGCGGGGGGGGGGTAGGGGGGTAGGGCGGTAGTAGGTTGCCAGGGAGAGGACGCTGCTCATTTACATTTTTTGCTGTACCTGTTATCGAACCACAGAACAATAACTTAACTTTTTAGCGTGTCCAACGAAGTAGGCGTTTTAAATTTATTACTTGCTATACGTGTCCAATCCAACGGTTCGATGAGCAATCAATCGATCGATTATCGATGGTCTGTATGTGCGCATGCGCGTGTATCTAACACTAAACACTAACTACTGCGTACTAAATATTGCATTTGATATTGATACACAAACATGGTCAGTAACGGTGATGAGGATAACCCACACTTCCTTACGGCGCAGACACATGACACCTGACCATCCGGCTGGTCCACCGATTCAAAGTAGCACTGCAAGCGAAGGAACGAGCTTCTCATTTCAAGGTACTAAATCCGGAACGAAGGAATTCGACGGAGAACTGAAGTGTCAGTAACGGCCGATGGGGGAAAGAAGTCTTGGAATGAAGCCCGCGTACAAGTCGCAGAAATGCAGGACACTGTCCCTCCAGATGGACCGACGACATCATCAGGGCGGTCTAAAGTGGGTAAATGCCAAAAGCTGAGGATCGCATTTGATGGAAGACATTAGGAAAGGCCTATATCCAGCAGTGGATAAACAAGGGCTGATAATGATGATGATGATGACACAACCACAACGCTGTGAACATGGAACGTCTAAATACAGGACATGTTATTCGTGCATTTGAATTGATCACACTCCTGGCAGCGCCGATGGCTCATGCAAGGTTTAAAACTGCGTTTACATAATTACTAGCTCGTAGTTATAGCGTGCTGCTGGATAGGTACAGCTTCGTATCCAATGTGAGAACGTCGCGCACGAATTGATCACAAGGAAGTTCATAATGGAGTTGGAAATTTGCAGAAGGACGTTACAGGAGTCCGATACTTAAACACAACAGGGTTAATGTGAGCGTTAAATGTTATCATCAGGAATACCGCCGTACTGCAGCCGACCAGCGGCCGCAGCAGACGGCTGGAGCGCACCGCCCGCAGAGCCACAGGTTTGGTGTTCGTGGGAGGGGGCGATGTACCGGGGCTGCTTCACTCGTCTGTCCTGGCGTACACACTTCCTGGTACAAGGACTGAACCCGATATCCTTGTTAGCTGCGACTGTCGTGCTGGTTATTATATAGAAAATCACGTGGTGATGCTTTTTTAATATAAATCTGCAGTATTAATTTTAGTGAGTAATAATATTATTACTGCTCAGCGATATTACTGTACAGGGGTTGGGTGTGGGGTGCGAGGTGAGACGGGGTGCGGGGTAGCTGCGAAATGTACTGTAATAACTCGAACATTCATTTTAATTGGAGTTTCTCTTTAGGCCTGCAGTGCTCGCGCGCCGATTGAAATGTGTTCAAGTGAACTTAATGGAAACGATTACTTGATTAAAATTCTGATTAATTAATTTGAAAAATATTTTGTAATTGAAAGCACGCCCAGACCGCCGCGACGCCGGCACGACGCCGGCACGACCCCGGCACGACGCCGGCACGACCCGAGTTATTGAAGTTTTTATACAGCCTACGCAAAGAGACAGCCGGGACTTAATTTGCTGAAATAATTGCAACTTTCGTAATGTGGTCTCTGAAGTCACGATTTGTTTCCAACGTTACCCTCGAACAATATGATTTAACTGTGACGCAGTAACTCTCGTTGCTGCAGTAATAACATTCACATAGCGAACAATTTCAAATAACTTATTTAAGTTTACTCAATACTGCTCCCCGCCACTGTTTCCACTATCCGTGTCGACAATTCCTTCCCTTGCAATCTTGCTCTAAATGATGCACAATTGTATATTTGCATCGTCGCAAGTATATTCCAAGAGTGCACCGGCGCTGGAGCACCCGCGGGGCGCGACTACTTCCGGCGCTACGTTTTGTCCCTCCGTACAGAGTGTGATCCCCACCACAGTTCACACTGAGCTGAAATGAGTATTGGATTTATGCTCGCGACTGGAGCTCGTATTTTTCCACTCATGAATAATTCAATTCCACTAAATCGACACCCCCATGACCCGAATGTGATCCCGGGGTTGTTTACTCCGCCGAAGTTGGAGCGTCTCCACAGAGCCATCGATTTGTTCGAGTGGCAACAAACAATTGAAACACTCGTAAATCATAGCCGACATTATTTATCGATAGTTCGCGGGCGGGGGTACGAATTGAAAACAAAAAGCAACCCCCGACCCCCTCGGCGCCGCGCTCGGTGCCGCGCTCGGTGTTGCGCTCGGTGCCGCGCTCGGTGCTCCGTACTCTATCACTTCATCATCAATTTATTTACAAATTACAAAGAATATCTCATCATGTGCGAGTGACACGAGGTTAACTAATTGTGAATGAAGAGGTCCATCGCCTCTTCCTCACTGTAAATTTGTAAAGGCTCGATAATTCTTCCAGCTGCTGAAGTCTCCACGACCGAAGCTGCTAAACAACGGAAATAGTACGATGTTATTTTTTATTTCAAAACTGGACGTTGCGCATGTTCACAACAATTCTATTTATTTAGAAAACGCAGTACAGAGATTCTCCGCTAGTGGTCCAGTGTCCCACGGTGCTGAACGTTGACGCCAGCGCTGTGGAGAGGGGGCTGCTGGTCGCGCGCAGCTTGCAGCGTGCTCGCTGCTCGTCGCGTGGCTCAGGTAGCCGCTGCATTTGCTCCGGGAATCTATTTTCTTTGTCTACAGTCGGCCGTGTCTCGAATAAATCTCTTCGTCTCGTGAGGTCTCTCAATTAGCTACGGCCCGAGGGTTGCGCGCTCCATCAGTCGGTACCTTCCACTACATTCCCGGTGAATGAAAGAAAAAGGGCTTTTCATTGGGATTACTTTTTAACAAAAATGTGACGACACAACCAACGACTTAGTTTGGACTGGCGTGAACAGTAAGCAGCTAACCCTCGTTATAAACTCGATCACAGTAATATAACAAGTAACGTCGGTGCAGTTACGTTCATAACCTACTCAACACTAGTGAGACGGAATCAAGACCATCTGTCCACGAGTGGGTCGGCGAATGTCAAACGTCCACGAAAGTTGTTTTCCTTAGAATACGTCAGTTCCTTCAAGATATTTCCGTTGCTTAGCACCTCGCTCTCGCACATGGCGACGTGGAACCTATCGACCGGGACGGGCTTCCTGCGCGCCCGCTGCCGAGCTGCAATAATTTCATATCTACCAATTTTAGTAATTCTGCCAATACAACTGAAATTTCTGTGAACTCTTCGATTAAGCTTGGAAGTGCTCCACTGCTCCAGCCGAATGCAATGTTAGCACGGCAGCTAGGGGCACATGTTAGCACTGCACCGCCAACTGACGCTGCTCCTGTTCGATTCGATCAGACTTAGCTACGACGTCTATCATAAATCTACATTTAGATAAATCTTTTCTTCTCGCTGAAAAGATGTTAGTCGCCCATTTTCATTCGACTGACGCTTTTAAAAAAGCTCCAGCGGACCTCGTCGGAGATTAATGAGCACGCAATGACTCGTCCCTATAATTCCTTTTTTTTACTTTCCTCAGTGATAAAACGCTTTTAAGGAAATAATTCATTGTTTCACACACAAAGTACCCTGATGGAACATTCAAGAAATATCTACTCTATAAAAGGAATTTGGTTCAGTATCACGCGGAAACTTAAGCAAAATAAGTATTATTTAAATAAGGTGTGTGTTAGATAATAATAATTTACCACCACCACTACCATCAGCCGATAGACGTCCACCGCTGGATATAGGCCTCCCTCAAAGATTCCCACATTGATCGGTGCTATACCGCCCGCATCACCGCGCATCAGGGGCTGTCATTTGTAGGGTTTCATACGGGGGGATTAGGGCCACTTCCTACCACGCTGGCCCAATGCGGGTTAGTTGGTGGCAGAGCCTCGTTTGTTGATTACCAGTGTGCGCGACGAGCAGGTGAGGTTGGCTTGGATTCCGTGAGTTGCGCGGAACTACTTACACCCCATAATAATAATTTATAACATTCTATTATCCCAATGTTACCATCAGGCAGCCGGCATATGGCATATGGAGCTGTGATTCCGCAGACGACGCCTCAGGTTCAACTCCTTAAAATGTTTAAAGTATCAATATTTTTCCGGAAACACTAGCGAAAGTGTATGATATAGGAGCAAGCAGCCAGTACCGGTGCTGGCGGGGAGGTGGCGACTGGTCTGCTACAAGTGTGCTGGATCGCTTCCAAGGAACTTTGCCGTTTCATTGCGCGAAGCGGAGGTACTAATAGTGCCTCTTTGATCCACCGCCGATATCCGGTTTAAGAGGCGATTCCGTGCGAGCCCTTTGAAAGTCGACACGAATTGAAGTTTAGCTGGTGAGGGGCTGGGCGGGCCTTGCCAACGTTTACACTGAACTACACCTGATGCCTGCACCGACCTGATTTGATAATATAATAACGTATTTATTTCGTAAAGGTGATTAAATGTCCAGAGGCGGTCCAGTTAACCTGCCTCTGTACATGCATATCCAATGATACAGTTACATCGTCAGAAAGGTTCCATCATCATCAGCCGATAGATGTCCACTGCGGGACATAGGCCTCTCCAAAGATGTGCACGCAGTGTCGGGGTTTATTTGGGGAGATTTAGGCCATTTCTCACCACGCTAACCCAATGAGGGTTGGTGGGCGTCAGAGCCTCGTTTGTTTATTAGCAGGTTGCACCGCGAACAGGTGAGGTTGTCTTGGGTCCCGTGAGTTGTTATGCGGGACCCACTACATCCCTTACACCACCAAGAAAGCTTTACCAAATGTTATATAAATCATTTGCAAGTCTGAAAACGCATTAAACTGTGGTGATGTGGGAGCCGCGTGGCCCTGGCCGCGGAAGTTCCTACATTTACAATTTGCTGGGAATTGAACCTGCGTCGGTTGATTTACGTAATATTTCTTTATGTACGTAGCGCCGGGGGACCGGCGGACGTCCGCCCCCACCGGCGCCCCCGCCCCCGCCCCCGCCTCGCTCTCTACGTGTCTCGTTATCTAACAAGTTTTTATCTACAAACTTCTAATTCAGTTGCCGCCACCCCCTACCCTCTACCCCCAGCGTACAATTCACTTTTTGCAAATAAAAACCCGTGCCGCTCGCTCATGGCCCCCGGGTTCACTGACTCCGCTAAATTCATCCCCACATCTTCAATAGCTTACCTCAGCTTAGCTTGCTTCTGTTCACGTCCTACGGCTCTCTTTAAAGCAAGCGTTGGGAAGTTTCCTGATGCATCGGTCGCAGGGTCACAGGGTCGCAGGGTCGCATCACCGATTGTGCCGTGCGAGAGGTCAGGTGAGGTCGCTGCTTATTTATAACTTTGCGCATTAAGCGCACAGTACCGGAAGCCGTGTTAGTGGAGATGGGCGATTAATTAAAACAATATTATGCAACTTTACAATTCTACGCATCCTTTAAAAACAAAAAACAGCGAAATTCGTCAATATATATATTTAAAAAAAAACCTTTGCCATGTGGAGCGATGACCTGATGAATATCGGCCCGGCCACGATTGATGATGATCCTATACCCACCGCATTTAGTTTTACTCTAACAGCAGACAATAAGCATTTGGTACAGATTCCTTAGCTGGGAGTGAACGATGGGTGTGGGGGATGGTGGGCAATGATGTTCCGCCTCCGAGGGCGCTGAAGGTGCCGCCCGCGGCTGGTGTCGGCACGCGCTTGTCACATCCACCCCTCCCGCGCCGTGCACTGTTGTGTTGTTCAACTATTCCCAGTTCGTGGTGCAATTAGCGTAAGGGTGGCCATTTAATCGTAAATACCACGTTTACCGGAAACTATTGCATGCGGGGGTAACCCGGAAACTGTTGTTCTGTTAATGATAACATGTACTTCAGGGAAATACTGCAGTATTCACAAATATTTTACGAGAACTATATACTGTTCTTATGGTCATTGTGCCCTCGGTGCGCTGGAAGACCCGGCTTAGGACTTCTAAACTTCTTTTTAAAATCTCATCATCCTGGTCATTTTTCGGCGCTGGAGGCCGAAGGTTTATATTAGTTCCAGCGCCCCGCGGCATCGTGCAGTTCTTGTCGCTTCGCCCCGCGCCACTCCTAGTACAGCCTCCTCTGTACGCACTCGTCGATCCACAAATTAATGATGCAATAATGCACAGTTCTTGTGAGGAACATCGCCGGGTGTCCTGCCCCTGCTGCCGCGCGACCTGACGCCGGCGCAGTCCTCGTGGAGCGCTGCGCTCCTCGTATCATGTATAGAACTGGACGTGCGCCGCACATAATTAATCAAATGACCCACAACAATAAACGCTTTCAATGAAATTAAACTAATTGAAATTTGCATTTGCAATATGTATGCGGTGTTTGTGGTTAAATGCCAACGTGCACCTGGGTGGGGGAGAGGGAGGAATTAAATATTATTTTTGTTTTGGTGGTGCAAATCGTACCGCACTAGCGAGGGGTTTCAGCCGATTTCACTGATAGTTCTGCGAGCTACGTGAAGCGAATTAGAAACGGTGAGTATACAAAGAATCCTTTTGGAGTTAGGTGGAACAAATGGAGAAAACGAAATAACCTCATTTGAACAACACGCGTGCGGTGCGGGAGCGGTGCGGGGCGGTGCGGGGGCAGTGCGGGAGCGGCGTCAATTGCTTATTTGGAATCGTTTTAACCGTACATAACAGTTGTACCTTTAGACGTTTAGTAACGCTTCCATAGGTATGTTTTTGCAAAGGTCCTCATAGGGGCGCGGAACTGCAGGAGTACGTTACTGCGCACCCGGGTACTGCGCGGCAAGCCCCGGTTGAGACGTGTAATTGTGCAGTCGCTGCTGCCAATTGACACATCCAACCAAGAGTGTGTAAATAACCCATTACATACTAGCAATTGGGATGATTAATTAAATAATGAAATAATAAGGCTTCTTAGGCACACCGCGGTGTTATGGATAATGCATACCATTTCCCATTATGTTTATACTTATAATTTAAATATATTTTGTAACATCGAACCGAATCACAACTCATGGAACTGGATGGTACATTTGTGACCCCACAGATGGCGCCTAAACAAATTGTTAAATTTTACTTTTTGAGGACAAATATCTGATCGAGTTGTTCTAAATATTTTAGATATTCTGTATTGTATATTTGCAAATGTCTCCAAGGCGAAGTATATTGTAATATTGGACATGGACACTCCATTGCGTCATAATTAAAAAAAAATTCTTTCCCACTGCGCACTAAACACAGCTGAAACAAATCGGTGATGGAGTAAGTAATCCGGTAGTGCGGCGTCAGGTAGCAGAACAACTTCCTGCAGGCGATGTGTGCAGCACGAAGCAAACACACACAACTAATGAATATGTTTGTATGAAACTCAACTCACATTGTAAACTATAAGTAAAAATTTATAGAGGTTTAATTATCTTTATTTCTCACAAGAATACACAATATACTTGTGTAAGAAAACAATAAGCAAGATATTACGGTAAAAGTACGAGCGCACAAAGACATACGAGAACAGTAAAGCAATAAAGTTTATGCATGTAACAGCTGATGCAACCATCGGCCAAAGCAGGAGGGGTAGTAGGCTGTGAACGCAGGCGCAGCGCGGGCGCAGGCGCGGGCGTGGCGGGGCTTTGAACTGGCAAGTGTCGGAGGGTAGTCCTTAAAAACATGACATTGCATGCATAGAGTGCGACAAACCAGAGTAGTCGGTCATTTTAGGGTACTTTCTCTTTCTTTTTTTTAATATTATATATATATTGGATATGGCACGAGCTACGCGAGCTCTAAGCAGTGGACTGGCAACAGGCAGCGCGAGACTGACGACGCCGGCGCTCTCGTGTAGGAGGTCAGCACTCGCTTTGGGTCACTGCGCCAAAGCAGTAAATACATATTTTTTTTATGGCACAAACAGTGAATACAAATAGACATATGATAAGTATAGCGTACGGCAATGAGTAGACAAATGGTGTCCAACATTACACAGTATGTCGCAGACGTGTTAACAAACAAACAAACAAACACAATAGGCAACACTGCAGTAAACAGTGCAGAGGCAGTCACTGTTACTTAGTTAACAGCAGATTACTTAGTCCGACATGTTAACATTGAAGTTGTATGTTTGAACACATTCGAGGAGTTATCGAATTGATCAGTTTCAGAGAAATACTTATTGTATTTATTAAGACATCGCGTAAAGAAGTTATTATACGTGTAGTGTTTGCGATATATCGATGTATCGATGGCGGAAATAGGCCAACCATGCTAGAGGAACGGACCGGAAGCCGGACTTTAGAGACAAAATTTATTTTGCACAACAAAAGTGGTGAATCTATTTTATTATTGAGTAACTTGTAAAGTGTAACTGCATCGCAAAGTACACGGCGATCCTCTAAAGAAAGCACATGGTATTTCGTAAGCAGGTCTTCCTAAGAGTTATGGGAGTGGTGACCACGATAGTTGAGTATTCTCAGAAAGTAATTTTGTATATTTTCAACGCGGTTTGTATGAGATTTATGCGAAGGGCTCCATGCTACACAGACAAACTCTAGAATTGACCGAACGTAACTAAAATATAAATATTGAAGCGTGTGAATGTTTGGGCAGGTCGGGCGATTCCCGCGATGAAACCTAGACTCCTATATGCCTTTTTATTATATTATCTATGTGCGCATTAAATGACAGTTTATCATCCACAAGTTTATGTTATTTATATGGTAAGGGTGTAATACAGCATGAGTTTTGCGAGTGTAAGTCATAACGCAACATTTATCAGCGTTAAGAAATAGTTGATTATCTTTGCAATGTGTACACCGGGAGTCAATACAAGATCGCAGGATCTCAAAACCTTCGGATTTATTTACAATTAAATAGTTTACTGTCATCTGCACAGAGTAAATGTTGTGTGTCACCTACGGCATTACCAATATCATTGACGTATATTGTAAACAATACAGGGCCCAAACGGGACCCCTGGGGTAATCCGGATCGTATAGGTAGATAAGTTGAGCAATGACCTTTAAGGCACACCCCCTGAGTGCGGTTACTTATATAGAACTCCATCCATCTAAGTAGATTACCATGAATGCCCATCTTTGCAAGTTTCTCCATCAGCAAGCCATGATTTATTTTATCGAAAGCTTTGTGGTGAATTTAAGAAATGTTTTTGTAGTATAATAACTAAAATAAATAGTAATCAAAAACTTTATATGACTTGCCGTTTATATATCATGGAGAAGACTGTTGCTTTAGATAATTTAGCTTCTTCGTATAGTGAACTTCCTTTCCCATGGTTAGTTCGCGGAGGACCTAAGTATGAACTGTTCGCTCGATGAGAACTCTTCCTACAGGTAAAATGAGCCACTTGTTTAGCCAAGGTTGGTTTTAGTATACATGTATTTCTTTGTTTAGTATTTTATGTACTAACACGCAAGTGCGGAAGTAGTATGTAAGAGAAATATTCATAGCTTTAGTATATTTATATACCTTTTCGGTGTAGGTTGAAAATCGTAATAGAAAAGAACTTCGACATACATTAAGACTGTTTCACTCAGTTTCTGCTGCGGCGCCCCCCATTTCAATCGAATAATCTATGTGGGGTTTAGTTAGACAATTGTATGTTGTATGTTTCACTTGTACGGGGTGCAAGCGGTCCCACACAACAACTCACGGCACCCAAGCCAACCCACGAAGCTCTGGCTGCCACCAACCCGCATTGGGCCAGGGTGGTGGTAAATGGCCCAAATCCACCTATATGAACCCCTATAATCGACGGTTCTTAATTCTCAATGGTGCCAGAGGCCATGCTGGCTGTGACGGTCGCGGGATGCAGTTGGATGCGGGCAGCATAAGATCGATCGATGTGGCAATCTTTGGGTGCGACCTATGTCCAGCAGTGAACGTCTGTGGCTGATGGTGATGACGTCTCGCTTGACTTGGTGTACATCTAGTTATACGCCGTAGTGATCCCGTTAGGAATATAAGTTTGGTTTTGGTTATTTCAATTTGCAGTCTTCATGTGCATTGATGATCTAGTATAAGTCTTAAGTATTTTTCTTAAATTTCTCGTAAAAATTATTCATACATGAATTACCAATTATACGAACCCACTGCTGGGAATCGGGGCATCGCAATGATATGGTTTCCAATCCTTTAGCAATAATTGAAGTAAAATTTCTTATTGGGAATTACAACATGTTTATGTTGTGTTGTTAATGTTAGTTGTTGTTGTTGTTGTTGTTGACGTCGATGTTGTTGATGTTGTAACGCGCCCGGCTGCGCTCAGATTACTTTGTACGTACACATGTTTAAAGGTAAATGAAGCGAGAGGGACAAGTTTAAAGCTTTCTGAAATATTCAAGTTGTTGGGGCGAGGCGCTCCCGCGGGTCACCCGGACCACCCTTACCGCGCACACCACCCGCACCACGTGCCAACCCCGTCACCTGTTGTAATATTGACAAGATGTTGTGATGGTGTTGGCTTCGCCTCCACTTGCAGTACATATTTTTACTGCATGTAAAGTTTAAAATTTGTAGCTCGCTGGCCTAATGGTTAGAGCGTGCGGCCATCAATCCGAAGGTCGCGGGTTCGAATCTCGGCATGTACCAATGACTTTAATATTTAAGTTATGTACATTTGTGAATTTTAATAACAACAGCGAAATACAAATGGGGAAGTAAAAAAAAAAAAAAAAAAAAAAAAAAAAAAAAAAAAAAGTGTCCCCAAAGATTCCCAAAAAAAAAGAGGGTTGATGTCAGGCAGGCGGCCGGTCGTAAAAAGTTTAGCCAAAACTATTTACAACATGTTCGGTAATGAAGAACATGTTGTGCCGACCCTACATAAAGTGGGACCAGGGCAGGAGAAAGAAGAAGAAGTAAAGTTTAAAATTTGTTGAAAATATATTTTCCTTATCATGTACGGGCAGCGGACGAAGCCGGTGGTAAGGCCCCACTACCTGCTGCAGATGTTTGGGCACATCTTCGCTGGAGCAGGCAGTCTGCCGTACATGTCCCGTTAATTTGAAAGAGTAACATTGCTACTTCAGTTTCACAGCGATACTTTTAAATAATTAGTAATTTAGAATGTTCTCAGCATCTAAACTAAATCGTAATATTATGCGGTGCAACGCTGGGCGGCATGCTGCTGCACAAGCTGCACAAGCTGCACTCGTACTTGTGGTACTTACGAGTAAATGGACTCCTCCGGGACGGACTTGTTTCCGGTAAATTGGGGCGAATCAATATGATTTAATTTAACCTCTATCGTTGTTCAGCTATCGATGAACGAGTTGGTAATATAATTACAGCACTCCGGATCGGAGACGCCGGGCGGTGCGCGGTGGCGGTGGCGGATGCTGCGTCACGCTACAGACCGCCGTCCGTAATCTTTTGAAAAATGTCCTGTCAGCCGGCAGCGCGCGGAGATGTTTCCGTTTGTTGACTCAGCTGCTTTTCGTGTCCCTGTCACATTCGTGTATCATCCGTCGCCGGCTTTAAATGTAGCCATTCCAACTCCGCTACAGGCTTCGCAGCCAGTCTGTATCCAACGATTGAATCCAGCGCACTGGACCTGTCCGTGCTGTTACAACTCGGTAAATATTACCAGTAGCAGTATGATTTAATGTTTTTGTCTGGGAACATATTGTTTACTGTGAACTAGGAAGTACCAGTGTGGAGGCGACTTCCGTTTGAAGTATTGTAACGACGTCGCCGGAAGTGCTGCACCGAGCTGCCGCTGTACTGTAATGTGAAGCAGTGGGAGCCGTTTCGATTTAATTACGTGTGAATTGTCGAACGGTAGTAATGGTAATGATTAAAACAGGTGAAGCTGGCGCTGAACTGGAACACTTGTAGATATTGCAATTTGTAACATCTCTCTACTGGTTAGATCTCATCGGACTACTTGTTCTATAGATTTCATCTTCTGTCCACTAAATGGGATGTCATATTGTATATCTGCCTGTTGTGTGGTGATTCTTAAGCAGATGAAGTAATTTATGTGTCGTCATTTTAGACTGTATATCCAGGGTGGTGTGTGAAGATTAGTCGAGTGTCACCGGAAGTTGCGCCTGATAAGGTGTGGCAGGGTAGGCCCATGTCCTGTGCAGGCCTACGATGATGTTTAGATTATTTTTACATTTAGCAGTCCCACAACTATTGTATGCGCGATCCCATGCTTACTGTAATGTAAATATAATTAATTAGTGTGATTAACGTGGCCGCCCGCCGCCCGCGTCGTGGCCCGCCGTCCGCGTTGTGGCCCCCGCCCGCGTTGTGGCCCGCCGCCCGCGTTGTGGCCCCCGCCCGGCGGCGAGGCCTGGTGTAGAGGTCAGGTGCCTCCGTCCTCCGCGGGAGCCATTCGATCGGATAATTCCGATTGTATCATTTTAGTAACGTCTCCGGGAAATGTTATTGGATTTTTATTCTCACATAAATCACAATATACCTTATTAATGTGTGAGCGGTTCGCGAAAGAAATAATTAATTGATGTATGTGATTATAGGGAAACGTTAATATAATATATACGTCGACGGCTTCACAATCACATATATACTCGTGCGGAGCCCGACCACTTCCGTGTAGTGATGACCGAGATTGCAACCATTTTTATGATAGCAATATTATATCTCGTTCCTCTCTTCGTTGTAATATACCATACCACTCATGAGAACTCTCGTATCATCACTGCGCGATTACTGTCCTTTGCCCTGGGACACGTGAGGAGGTTAGGAGTACTGCCTCCGTGCTGCGCTGAATCTAATGGCTCAGCTGGCATCGAGGTGACCTTCAATAGTACTCCGGAGTTATGGTCGCCAAGAAGGAGGTGATGACGATGAACTCTGTTCAAAAGGCATCTGTTTATTCAGTACTAAAGGTTCCGATTTTGGAAAAAGTGAAAATGTTTCATACAAACAAAAAGAGCGAGCTCACATACAAACAATAAGAGCGAGCTCACTTACAAACAACACAGGAATATATTACCGGGTACCTGGGTTGCGAAGCCAACGATGGCTTTGTAAGTATATTCAACCCAATATCCGGTGGATAATCAAAAAGGAATGGAAAGTAGGTCATTATGTAAAACCGGATAAATTGCTGCAAATAGAAAACACAACAGGAGCGAAGGTTTCCGCGAAACCTCATTATCAGCGGCGACGTGATCAGCGTTGGCAACCACTGCACGCACCGGCAGCTAGCCCTCGCCTCGGAAGATAAGTTGTTTTATATAATACTACGACAAAAGGAAGACTTTGTCCGGATGGTGAGCAATGCTTGTGTTTGCATCAGGTACCGACCGTGGCGGTAGACGTTATGATACAGCGGAGGTGTGAATATCTGGTTGTAAATGTCGAGCTGTTTACTTGTAAGCGAGGCCCCCGCCCCCGCCCCCGCCCCCGTCGCGGTCGCGGGGCTCGCGGGTGAAGTGGCGATGCGCGCAGGAGCCCCCACGACAGCAAGCTTACTGTTCGCTTATGATGTTACGTATAACTTTTAAAATAAGATTATAATTTTTGAAGTATTTAAAGCCTATTTCAAAATATGTAAACGCTTTTAGTGTACATTGCAATGGGCCAGGGTATAACTTGAATCATTTATAGACATTGATGCGTCAGTACTTGGGCACCGATGTAACCGTTAGGGAAGAGGTTACTTAAGCAACTGGCGAGGGTCCTCTTAAATCATTTTTATTATTTAATATTCATACAATGCCTTTTTAGTACGAGTTTGCGAGTACCGCCCCACTGTTCCGCCTCGCAGGAGACCGCCCCGAATATGGCGAACTGATCGCCAACCTCCGCTACTCGGAGAAGCACCTTAAGAAGAAGAAGAAGAGTTTGGTTATCATTAACCACTAGAAGATACAACGTTTTATTCAGACCTGCCGCAACCTTAGCAGCGGAGGCTGTATTGTTAACTTAAATCGGTGTCCATGCTTGCTCCGTGTGATGAGGTGGAATGCCGGGTAAGGTTTGGTCGCATCCGTACTGCCGCTTCGCACTGCCTATACTTGGCGCTTGCAAGTTTCAATACAAGTTCCAGCGTGAAGCGTAATGCTATTCGGTTGGCAGGGGTTCCTGCGCAAAACCGAGAGTTATGGGCAATTTGTGTAACAGACAGCCGCCGGAGCCATTACACTAATTAACACCCAAAAGGCCAAAGTTCTGCGTTACGTTTGTGCTGAGGCGGGCCGGAGCAAAACTAAGTTGCTAAGTAAATTACTTTCGCAAGTAGGTAACGTTTTTCGGATGCTTAGAGCGTTTCGTACGTTGCCTTTAAAATTTATTAAGGTAGGCGAAGACAGAGTCTGTAATTCGTTTCGTGACGGATGCAGGGGATGAGGTCGATGGTTCCTCCCCGCGGTGCCTCCACTTTATTGCGCACATGTTATGTTATTTATATTCCGAAAAGCACCCCGGAGTGGATCTTATATAAGATGTCTCGTAACACTATTAGCAAACTGCAGTCATTGAAGTTTAATAGAGATGCAATCATTCGAAATGCAATGGCTATATTTGATTCAGTTATCTGGAGAGACTGTAAGTGGCGCAATTTGGCTGGCCGGCGAGCTGCCTGCACTGGCTGGAGGTGCTGCGGTCGAGCCGGCGCCGCGGCCGCATCTGGGTCAGGTATCAATTGCCCCTCCGAGGGTATAAGTTGCGACCTCTCATCTGCATGCGCCAAGGTGCCACTTGCGGGTTGCCAGTCGAATTGACGTCCAAGTGCGCACTTCGCCGACGGAACTTCTCCATTGAACCTGTTGGCCCGGTGCATCGCGCGACCAATTGGCACAACAGATAGTCACTTCGCCAGCCTGGCACTCGACGGACAGTTTAGTTGATATTTGTGGAAATTTACGAATCGTCTTGGTACTATGTATTCATCAATTGCTGATATCGACAAGGTCAGAAGTCTTCTCCATTTGAAACACCATAAATTTAGTGATTTTCTAACATCGTTCCGATAAATGAGACAACAAAAAAAAACCATAAAACAAACTAGAAGACAAGATAAATTCAAGTTCATTAGTTGAATGTGTAAATACACATGACCATGTGGTACAGACGGTCTGCATCCGGTTCCTACTGCACGGAGCAGATACAGATACCGACACCAAGTGAACTTTTATTTATAATAACATAGCCAAAAGAAATAAAATATCTTCGTTCGCAGTACATAGGGACAATCCATAAACGAAAATATATTCGCTGTTTGTACTCGTATATATTTCGTATATATGTTCACAATATAAACACAAATAAGGGGGTGTCTCGTCCGCCGATACCCCTTTGAATTGTAAAAGGCTCGCGTTCGGCCCCGGCCTCCTCTCGTGTGATCTCCCCGGCGCGATGTTTACTCGCGGGGAGCGGAGGGCTGTGCAGGGCTGGGGAGGGCTGGGGAGGGCCGCAGGGTAGCGAGTGCAGCCGGAATTGAATTATAATATCGTGCATAGTTTTCCCCTCCTAACGTTCTCACGGGGCGACGTGATCTTCGGGATGAAGTTACTTCCAATAGTTTGATTAACTGTTCACACAGAGGTTCACATACTAACAACTTGTATCTACACTATAATCAAATTATTCGTGATATTATTTATGTAAATATAACAACAGGGTTTTAAAGTAATGAAAGTGAACAGAGAGATGGAGGGAGAGAGAGAGGGAGACAGACAGAGACATCAAACACAAATAAATGTCCACCGCAACCGTTGTTTAAAGTATGTACCAAGTAGCGCGCGGCGCCGGCTCGGACCTGTTGTACTCCGCCGAGGAATGAATTAAAATTAATTAAGGTGAAGAGGAAACCTGTCGGCAAGTTGAAATTTATTTCCACTTAAATAGTTTGCCGCAGTCCGCCGTACCAGCTCGGTGTGCAGCCGCGCTGCTGTTACTTACAGTATTCGTGCTGATAAAGAAGATAACTTGACAGCCAACTGTTGCCCCATCCGAAGCTTCTGCGTGTCATGTAAATCCGTTCCTTTCCTTGAACAGTTTTCTGAGCAGTTCTTGTGGATATAGACCCATTACATAAAGGTACTTTAACATAAACGTGCGGAAGATGAGCGCGACGTGAAACCAAACAGTCCAAAAAAGACAAAGAATATTGCAAAAAATGAGTGCTAGGGAAGCGGCCGCTCAGCGGAGCTTTTAGCCGCCGCCATTATCACAACGGAATCTGGAATCACATTATCGCGGCCGAGCTGCGCCCGCCGCGCCCCAACCCCGCGCCCGCACCCCGCGCACGCCGCGCACCCCGCCCACGCCGGCACCGCGTGCGTGCGCCCAGCGAGCGGTGAGCAGCGCCAGGCCGAGCCCGCGCCAGCACTACATACCAAATATTGTTTTTACTGCCAACGAGCTAACACGTCGTTTGAACTCCACGCGTGGAGCGCGCCCGCCCTGCAGGCTAGGGCGCAATGAGGCTGTTATGCAGGCATATTTGCAACATAACGATGGAGCAAATCAAGCAGACTCGGTAAAACCCTAACAACGACCTAATTGCACAAACACGTGGCCCCGGATCGGACCCTGGGGTATTTTGCCAGAAGCCACGCGCTTAGTCGCAGCGCCACGAGGGTTAATGGGTTAATGTTACTCAGGGTAACCGTTAAAACAGAAGGATGTTGTGCATGGAACTATACTTAAATGTATACTATAAAGAGTACATCACCAGTGCCTCTGCCTGCGTGTGTCATGGACCAGGTTACGGATCTGCCTTTTTGTTATTTACGTTCCGGAATACGACGGAACGGTCCCGACTGTTCATGAGGTTATGGTTACGTTTTATCATCATCATCAGCCGATGCAGGTCCATTGCTGAACATAGCCCTCCCCCAAAGATCTCCACATCGATCGCTCCCGCGTTGCTCGCATCCAGTGGGTTTTTGTAACTATCACCATGTGGTCGCTCGCCTTGAAGGGAGCCCCCCAACACTACGTCTACCGGTACCGGTATCATTACGTTTCATTATAAATAATTATAACTTGTTACAACGAAGGTTCTGCTATCACGGGGCGTGGGTGGGGGCGGTGGGAGGTGATGCACTTTTTTGAGCCCCCGCTAGAAGTTCTTCCCGCTGAGAACATCGCCGTCCGAGTAAATCTTAATTACTATAAAGCAGCAGCGCGCCACTTGACCCGGCGCTTTGAGGCTGGCAACTTCCTCCTCCGCAAAGGTTCAGATTATTATACGAATTTTTATACAGACATCACTTCCGCCGCACTTATTATCTTTTGTCACTCTTAGGTTATCATTTTATTATGATGATCAAATTACTGGTGATTAAGCGCAGCTCGCGAGCACGCACTATCGTTGGAAGGAAGGGACGTCTCATTAGCGACGAACCTCACCGCCGTGGGTCGGTGCCGCCGCCAGACACAGCTTCAGTGCATCCCACAAGAACACGTTCATTTAAGTGTAAACACGATTATAGATAACGGTGCAGTGAACTCACCGACTGCCGCCACACAGTTACGACAGGCGTATTGCTTACTACTGCTGACACATTTGGACAATGTGCATTTTAAAGGTTGTCCGACTTCCGGTACGCTGTAAAGTAGGAAGTGCTATTGAGGTGCGTAACTATTAAATGGAGTTAGACTACATTTTGTTCACTGTTCGTTTACTACAGGTGGTGTACTCCTTAGTTAACTGGAATCGCTTAGTAAGCGGTAATAATAATACCCATGTTTACGGTACATATCCGGTTTGAAATGTTGCTATAAGCAAATTGTCCTCACATAAAATTGTAAATGTTGTTTCACGCTGCCGTTTCGCCACCACCCCTCCGCGGCGTCAGCTCCTGCAGCACAAACTGAGCGCAGCGCCGGTGCACCGGTTTACTTTACTTTATTTTACAATTTTCTCTTTCCGCGAGTACGAAGCATCGAGAATGTTTGGCTCCGCTAAAGTTGCCTCGTAAATAACTTAACATTACTTTTCATTTTGCAGCGTGCTTTCGGATAACGCATTTCGCTGCATGCCAAGACTTGAACATTGCACCCAATAACAGGTGACGTGGCGCACTCTCTTGTAAAATTCCGTTGAATCTATAATAAAGCGAAATGTCTGTTCCGTTGAGAAAGGTTCTCAGCTCTCAATAAACACTCCTCAATACTAACGTTTACTCGTCACTATCTAACTGTGTTGCAGTAAACGATCCGCGCCAGCTTATCTGGGCACTCAATTAAAATATACTTGGAGTCGTTCAGCACCAACGTCAGGCCAGCTCCTAACTAGATCAAACGGAACGGGTCGCGATGATTTGTGCCGACATAACAGGTATTTACTGGACCGGAAGCCGACGCTCACGATCACGTGACACGAGGAAGTGGCTATTAATGCAAAAGGAAACAATAAATGTTTTCCGTAACGACTGGCTCGAAGATTTTAGTTTTAGTTTAGTTAGAGTTAGCATTAGTTGCGCCTGCGGATAATTGCAATCTTCGAAGTGAAATAGTAGTTTGTTTGTTCCAAATGACCTCGTGTGCAGTATCGCTGATGAAGAACCTCGTTTTGGGATATTGTACGTGCGCATACGGAACCGCAAATCACGGTGCTTTATGAACTGTACGGTGCGCCGGAAGGTACTCGGATAAAAATTCCACAATTCCAAGGTGTCCCCGCAGGCACTTCCTCACGGAACCTTGTCAATTACAAACGTGACCGGGGTTCATGCCAACAATTTCCTTTAAAATAAGTTTGAAAAGGATAATATCCATGGAATTTGAAGTCACTTCCGCTACGCTTCGTGAATGCTAACTATGCATTTAAAGTGGCTGGAGCTTCCGTTAACTGCGTCAGGTGGTGATAAACTGTTGCTTAGTGCGTTACTGTGCACCGGTACACCGCGCCGTTGGATTCCCTGGGACAGATGAAGCTTCGTGCGCCAGGAGTATCGGCGGAGCGGCGGCTCAGCGGCGGCTCAGCGGAGATATTTAATTAAAAGATTAGAAAGTTCGGGTGTACTTAGTGAGGAGCGCACCGTTTGTAAGTTGGCGTTAGCACTTAGTGCACTGCGCCCCGGGGCACATGCACCGCGGTTTCAATTTGTACTCGCATGCATATGTATGAAGTAAGTTTATTTATTTTAAATAAATGTATTTGTAAATCAAGTCTAGTGCTTTGAATAAGTTCCACAGGAATGTCCTCGCTGTGGACCAGTCAAGTAATTGGCCACGTAACGAACGGAATTAAAACGGGGAACAAACTAAGTGACGTTAGTATAATTGATAACAATTCAGTCTTTCGGTTTAATTAAGTTACAAAGTAACAATTCAAATTTCATTAAAACTTTCGCTCACTCCTCCAGTTTTCTTTGACTTTATTACTTCATGGCACTCCGCTCGACTTTTGCCGCGGAGTCGGGCCCGGCAACTCGACCTAATCCTGAATATTCATATATTATTTGTACACTACCTAGATGCCCTCGATGAGTCCGTTGCTGTTGCTGATCGAGTCCGTCGATCACGATCTCGTAGAATATCGGACATCTTATTTAGGAAACATTAAACCTTCACAAATGGACAAGCGATTACTCAGAGTAAGCAATCATTTTAATTATCTAACTCACTATGACGTGCACTTCCACCCAACGGCTGATGGAAATCTGCAACTAAATTTCCGCACAGGAGTTATTTATTTGTATTACTTTATGTACAAGTAAAATTCTTTATCATTATATTTCACAATTCTTCTACTTCTATACTGTACATCACAAAAACTTCGAGTACATTAAAACAGTTTCCGGAATACCGGTAGAGTATCGCCGGGTTTTAATATCAACGGTTGCAAACGAGTATACATATGAACCAAACACTGTTAAAGGAGTAAATGATAATATTTAGATGGGTACTGATCACTCGTACCACTAGTACTGATCACTCCACACACTAGCTTGTGGCGGTGGTAGAGCTCACGTTGTTTCATAGTAACCTAAACGTAAACTCTATTTTGCATTGTACTGTTTCCAAAACGCGTTAAAAGCTCAATTGGATCTGGACCAGGTACAAGCTCTAGACGGAAAGTATAAATATTCCCTAAAACTGAAATACTGTTACGTAAATTAGAAGTTTATGTTATAACGCAAATAAACATTGGTTAAGTAACATCCCCTTCCACCCAACGAGACTGCCACCACCACTGACCGGTAGAAATGGTAAACATGTAACTGGTCCAGCCCGCGGTACGGGAGGGTCAGTGATACCGAGTGACACGGAGTGACGTCGTCACGTGGACAATAATAACGTGTTTGTAACGGCAGCAAAGTAAGCAAACTCGTTTCTTCGTAACAGGGGCATCTTACTTAATCGATTTATTTTGTTGTTAACGATCAAAAAACAACTATTCAGTGTATCTCCACGAGGCGCTGCATAGACACCGCGGCCCGGCCGGACCCGCTCCTCACCTGCAGCATCAGCTACGTAAATTGTTATTTCCAAAGTGTTTATGGGAAAACTGGTCTGGCTGGAGGCGCGCCGCCCACCGCCCAACTTGCAATATTACATTGCAATACGAGAGAATTTTCTGGAAATAGAAATTCGACATTTTAAAAGTAAAAGTTAGTTTGCAGTTTGCATGATATACATAATAATTTCTGTTAAACTTGTAGATTTAGAGCAACCGACAGTGCGCCGACCCCGGCATAGAGATTTGCGTGTTTCATACGACACTTATCCCGTCGGCTCTCCTAGCAACGAGGCGCGCGAATCTTCGACGTCAATTAAAGTTCTATTGTACCCGTCTCTGGACTATTTTGGTTATTCTAAATTTAACCTCCAAAGGTGAAATTCTTTATCATATTTTTCCATAAATTAAACAATGAACAGTCAGGGTGGACGTGGCTACGGAACTGGTTTTATCATGTTTATGATGTTACATTCATCAAATTTACTATTAAAAGGACTTTGTGGGTGAAGGCTGTTTACATTCCCGCATTGTGTATTCTCCCAGCACACACAGCATCACATTACACTTAGTAAAGTGATGCTGTGTAAACATTCTAACTGGCGCCGTATTGTTATGGACAAGCATACATGGTAACGACTAGCAGCGGTATCATCACACGTACGCCCAGAAGATGGGGTAGCTGCGGCACAGCTGCGACGGCACCACCAGGAAAATAGTGATTCCTGTAACGGCTTGTCTCACCGACGGACGCGGTGATGCGTACATTTGTACTCGCCCTACACACACACACATACATACACGCTGTCACCAGCGGTAACGCAGTAGAGCATTCTTACTGTTCACTTGCAATAACTGACTGGATAAGAAGGCGTTGGGCGAGGAGTCCGCGCAGGAAGTTATCGCGCACGCGCACACACACTCTCTCACACACACACACACACACACACAAATCGCAACACACTCGTTACTTTCATATCTAACGCTAAACTACAATTCATACATCGTTAGGTCGGGGGAAACACTCTGCGGAATAATAAACGGAACCGCTTCCCGTTTCCGCTTTCCTACAAATGGCGTGTACACTGAAGTTCCGGGACTAAATATAAATTCGTATAGTACTTATTGAATTTGTTCCAAATTTATAGTTCAGATGGCGAGAAAGGAGAAGCCGCCACATCTGCAATAAAGTCGGTGGAAGTTGCCGAGTGCGTTAGAAATTAAGTTTCCAAACTAACTACTGCTGATTCGTTTTGCATTTCCGGCGTCGCAGCAGCCGCTGAACGTGGACAGCGCGCCGCTTACGAAGTCGGATGAGGCAAACGATTCATGGAGATCGATATTATCATGTCGCTGATAGTGCCCTCAGTTGTAGTTCAGCTCTATCGCGACGAGTGGTAACGTACCTCCTTGTTGTTGGATATGTTAGGGATAAGAGAAAACACAATGACGTTGATAAAATTATTCGCGCCGTTGTTGAGACTTTTGCAGGGATGGGAGTTATAAGTCGTAAAGAAATATCATTGCGTATGTTTTAAAGACTTAATACTTCCACTAATTTCTTCACAAAACAAGGAAACATACTGTAACTCGTACGTAAGTCTGCCCCGCCCACCGGCCTGCAGGAACGAACCCTGTACCTGTAGCGATTTCCAACTCTCGTTTGTTGAAAACATTTACCAGGTCCACACTTACTTGACAAATGTTTCCAATTTGCCAAGGTATCGCTTCGCAGCCTGGCAATAAACAGTAGTTTTGCATTAAGTTCGCGCGTTCGGTAAACCTGTGCAGCGCAGTAACTAGTACATCGGCACTGGCGATACCGCCGCCACTTTTAAACTGCGACACCAGGAACAAGTGCCAAGGCGAGCGCACGCCACCTACGCACTAGCCAGGCACCTGGCAATATCCAAAGGAATAGGTCATGTCCGGTCATGTCCGGTTGTAGCTATAGTTTCACACTTATTAAATATTTTTTGTGAAAAGATCTCCCTCGGGGAATGAAATCGTTCCAAGAACGAAGCTTGTTTTTCTATACTTAGTAAAAGTGTGTATAAATATCCTAACACCGGTGAGGTTAGTGAAATGTCTAGGCTATCCGTTTGCATTCTACTACTCTGTGGCGGAAGTTGCTCGTGTTCGGCAGGAGGACGTACTAAACTTGTACACGCAAACTAATACGAGTAGACAAAGTAGCGCGTCTCGGGTTTGGAATTTCAAATATCCGAAAGCTCTCGGCTCGCATCGGACCCTAAGCAAAGTAACCGCGGCTACCCTCAACCCCCGCCCCGCCCCGCCCCGGCTCTCTGCGCTTGAAACATTATTTCAACGCAAACGTTTCACAATACCGTTTAAGTGGAACAATACAAATCGTTTCTATTGTTACATTGTTTCCGGCTATAAATAAAAAGTTCCCCGCGTATCCTACGCGGCTATGACGCTACGCTGCTACGGCGCTACGGTGCTACGCTGACACACGGCGAACTACGTGCAACATGCAACGAGAAACACGAGTAATGAGTGAAATGCATAACCATTACTTCCGGCCGGAGGTTGGGTGTGCGGGGAGGCGCTCTAGCTACCGCGTTATATTTACGGTGGAACTTCGTGGAACAACATGCACGAGATTTCTTTCCAGAGAGCTTTCTAGTTTCAATCATCTTGCAGGTGGTTTACGTAAAAGTTTCTCGCAGCTTTTAAACTGTATCGCTTATCTAATATATTTCCAAAAATCCCATGCGGCGGGACGGGGGGACGCGAGGAGGCGTGACTGCAAAACCTGTTCTTTTCTTATATTTACGTGAATTCACACTTCCCATTTATTAGAATTTTATTTTCAGTGATGTGTGAAGTTTTAATTGAATATTATGTACTGATCTACATCCTTCCGAGGGTCCAATTAAAGCGATGACGATTGAGCAGTCCGTCCATCGGCACAATAAAGTTTCTTCATTACACAAGCCCGGCCCCCCTGCCGGTAAACTGTAAACTGTGAAATTCTGTTTGCGTTCCAATCCGCCCCCCACTCCTCACGGAGTCCCCGGTTATCGCAAAACATAGTTTTGTTAGTTCTCGATGTGTATTAACGTTTTCACTGTTGTCCCAAATTACAGCCACTTTTGTTTGACTCTAACTGTATTTACACGTAAACATGTCTTGTTTCCACAAACTGTATATATATACATATATATATATATGTCGTGTGTTGAATATCATTAGTTTGTATCTATACAGGATTAACACTCGACCTCGATTCTACTTGACGTTGACTCACTGTGAGGCCGCACACGAGTGAGAGTGCTCGTGAAATGTTCACAGCGGGAACGGCAATGCTGTTATGCTGATTATTTTTAATACGAGGATAGTAGCTAACTGAGCTGCTTCAAAACCACCTTACCACCGGCCAAAGATGGTTTGTGTCAACGTCACCACTCACCAAAACCCTTGTCGCAAGGCAAGGCATCATCGCACAAGTAATACAGCGCGTTCTACTAATGTTTCGCGATTTCCAAGTTTCAATTATCACTATTGATTAAATATAATACAAAATTGCAATAAAAACCGCTCTCGTCTGCTGCATCACGCTCACGTCAATTCTGCATGCTCGTTTATCTGCACAAACTTCAAAAAAGGGTAGCACTATTGTAGCGATTTTTCGGTCACTAAGCTGCAGTATGCAAAATGTTTGCAGAGCTCGGCAGATCATGACGACACCGAAGGGATCCGACTATTCCTATCCCTCTTCCACTAAGCGAGCACTACTGCGTCGCGCTCGTCCGCTCGTCCGCTCGTCGCGCTCGTCCGCTCGTCCCCTCATCCGCTCGTCGCGCTCGTCCGCTCGTCCGTTCTTCCATTTGTATAAAACCGTCGCAATATTTTATTTCCGAGAGTATAAGATCCTGCAGGAGAACTGCTAAGTTGACTCCGCTCGGTGTTTAAAAGGACTTTCCAGCGTGACGCTGTCACTTAGCTTCCTCCTGGAGATTACTGCGGGAAGTGCGAGGAATGTATGTGAAATAAATATTTTCACAATTTCGTTAGAATCGACGCATTGCCACTTAAGATATTTCTTTTTTTCAAAGTTAACTAAAATAAACGGCTGCGTTTACTAAATCTAGAAAATATTCGTTCAATGCACTGACTCGGGGATGGGTCGGGGTGAAACGATCGTTGCAACAATGTAACAAATAGTTATTTTATTAAAGCGAGATATTATTTGCTTCTGCAATATCTAAAGTTTTAATTACACTCAAAACTAAGGAATAAATATTCAGCGGACAACTTTGCTTAAAGTTGACTTTACTTGCTTTTGTGTAAAAGTGTTTGCTTTACAATAACTATTTACTGGGGGTAGTTTTCACCTTTGCGTGTATTCGATAACTATATATTTATATAATACTCGCAAGGATAATGTACATTTGAGGCGAACTTCCTAACATCGAAATCGTATTTTGGTGCAGATATCTTCGCAGTAGTGTGCTGACATCACCGTGTCCATGTGCCGCGCGCTCTCAATGGTGCAATTGTTGCAGCAGTCCACCTCGACGAGCTTCCCGGGCGCGGTGTGCGATGTGTTAAAAATTTTAAATCAATTGAGCAAGCTTGAAAAGTAAAGCTGATTACGTAGCGGCGGTAGGAGGGAGGAGGGAGGAGGGATGATAGAGGAGGGCATGTGGCAAGACTCCCGGCAACGCGATTACGTGCGCAGCCTTTTTTTAGAATCGTTTCGAAGTTCCTTTGGCGGTGCGTTAATTAGGCCGCTGATGAAACATTCGCTCCCCGGTCGGTGCCGTGCGGTTTCCGTTCCTCCACGTCGCAATACACCAAACAAATGCGAAATATTCCATTTTTAGAAATCGTTAAATTTCGAAACAAAATGTGTGCGACTACGTAACCGCACACGACATCCGGTGGAGGCCCCTGAACTGAATTGCTAACACTTGGCACTCGTAGATGCATGACTCGCCTGTTGCTTGTTAGTAAAATTAAGTTAGTTAAAGTAAATCCGGCGACGTTTCTACACGTTACCGACAACCTGATAAACGCAAACTGCTGCTTAGCCTCGGCGACCACCGCGTTATTGTTAACTGGTAATACTATCCGGAATGTACGCCTCTCCGTCGGTTGGTCATAACCGGTTGATATAAGAAACTACCGATAGCTACAATCAGCTGCCGCAGAGCTTCGCGGGCTTCACTTGTCTACAAATAAATGTTATTCTTCACAATCCTATTTTATATTTTACTTCTACCTGACATCAGGTCAACTGTTCCACTCACACCATTATAATTAATAACTTCACGCTGTTCCTTATTCGTTTCTTTAACGTATGTATTTTAAAACAGTAAAATATTTGTTTACATAGAACGAAGCTGCGCGTGCGTTCCCTCGGATGTGGTGGGGCGGTGCGCGAGCTCATGAAGTGTGGGTGCCGCTTCGAGCATACGGGCACTACATTTCGCTCGACACTTCGATACGTAACACGTTAGGTCGTATTACCGCAGTAATGGCACGAATGTATACACGAACACGCCGCGGTGTTACCGCCGACACGATAACACTTTGTCTCCATTCGCACCAGCTTTGAATAACGTTCGGAACTTTAAACATTTTGTAGAAAGAAGCGCACGCGCACCTATTGATGGTGTGAACTTTAACTATTCAACACTGTGAACCAATTTAATTTGATGAAGTTACTGCGCACCAGTTACATTACCAGGCCATCACATTAGCGCTTTATCAGTTGACGTGGACAGGCCCCCGTCCTCCGAAACTGGTCACGTCGGCGGCGGAGAGGGTTCGCAGTAATTAAGAGGGCCTCCGACGACGAGGACACTCACAAAATTGCTACCTATCAATTCCCTCTTACACCTCCATTGGAGAGAAAAATTGCTCAAAGGGGGATAACCATTAATCACGCCGTGTAAGACGGAATTTAGTAAGTGGGTGTGGGGTCCATTTATGTAATGCGGTACCACCGCGCGGACCCGCGCCGACCACACACGAACACACACATGCACCCGCGGGCCCTCACCCCTACCTACGTGTGCAGCAGTGTGCTGCTGCTTATCCGGACGCGGTACACTACTACATAGTTTCTTACTCGACGAACCATCGACACGAGGACACGAGGAAAAGTTTCAGCTGATAGTAAGTGATACGCGTGCTCGTACTGCCAGTTAAGGAGATATACGCTGCAGCACAGGATCCCCGTAGCCTTCTCACAAGAAAAATATAAGTTTTCATAAACCCCGTATTATTTTTAAATTTAATGAATTTGCTACAATTGGTCGTTAGTATTGATATATTAGATTACGTTTTGTGCTACTTGAATTTTAAGGACTTCCGGCGTCCGCAGCGATGCCCAGGTGCTGACAACGCGGGGCCTTTAATTAAACAAAACTTTTTATGAGGCTGGCTCCGGGCGCAGGGGTTGCGGGCGGGCGCGAGGGTCGCGGGCGGGCTCGCTGTGCTCCCCCGCAAGTTTACGAGTTCCTTAAATAGAAGTGTACATACACTACACGTGCGTAGTGACCTGTGTGATACTGCCGTACGTACGAGTCCTCGCGTCCGGACATAACGACAGAAAGGATGCGCGTAGAAGTATATTAAAGAAGCGGAAATTGGAGCGAACAATGATTAATGTCGCAGCGGGGATTTACTGCCGACGCCGGTTCCTGTGTGTTGTCGGCTTTCATTATAACATCACGTCCACTCCGCCGACTGGCGCGTCCGACGTTAATGTTAATTATATCAGCCCCCACCCCGCGCGGCTACGGACGCACCCCCGCCAGGTACTCGTCACACTTGCGGCGAAGTAGTTGATATTTTTTAAGGAAATATGACAGTTCATGCGAGTCCTTAAAAGTTACCAGAAATATTTAGTTAAAACCTAATTTACTAAAACAGCGGCTACAAAAACAAAACGCCCCTCTGCAGCACGACGGCGTGACACGGACGGGGTGATCCGTTCAGCTCCTGCTCGGAGCAACACTGGTCGGAATGTTTGCACGATTCTTCCGGACTCACAATATACTTGATGTGTATCTTTGGTCAGGATTGTAATTCTTCCCATTGTGTGAAGACTACTCCCACCAGGGTCACTGTATATCGCCCGGTGTTACTTGCATGTTTCAAGAATGTATTCATCCCTTACATGATTTATTGATATTTGGTTTATAAACATTTATCTTCTAAATCACCGAACGGGTCTGCGCAAAACTTGTCCGCGATTCCCTCTGCACTGGAGGGGCTGGCGCTGCATCGCGCAAGCCTTCACGCGGTGTGGAGTGATCGTACACGTGGCTAAGCCGGCAGTGACACTAAGAAGTTTAAGTGATTTATGCACGCTCCTGTCTGGACTTGAGAACAAAAGAATTTTATTTTCACTTGACGCATTGAATGGGGAGGGAACAAAGGGAAGTGCAGACTCAGTAGAAGATTTATTGCGTGCGGGGGTTAACGCGGGGCGGCGGCAGCGGCGGCGGAAGTGCGGCCGCATTACGAATTAAAATCTTTTATAAACATTGTACTTCATGTTTTTCTTTAGTGGAAGTTTAACGCGTTATTGTGTCCTGAAGTATATACCTGCGCGTGCGTCGGCGCTCAGCGGCGCCCCGGCGGGCTGATCCTCCTGACATCATTTTATTATACAAAGGCGTCGCCATCGCCATCGCGTGCTTTTTTAGTCACAACTAAGAACTATGGAGCAAATAACGTAATTAAGCGAACAGCGGTGCGCAAATACGGTATAAATATATTTGAATGTAGATGTCCACGTGATGGCCGCCGCACCGCCGCCGCACCGCCGCCGCACCGCCGCCGCACAACCCGCAACAATTCAATCAAGGATCACTCAACGAAATTGTGCTGACAAATTGCACCAGGTTCGCCGCAAAACCCGAAAAAATCCATTCGCCCAGAAGTACGATGCAAAATTGAATTATAAAGTGGGGGGCGGTGGCGGTGGCGGTGGTTGCGATTGGCGATTGGCCGCCGGAACAAAAACTATCGGCTAACGAAGCAGTTTCAATTAAAAGTAGCGCCGTGCACGATCTTCCAGCGGCCGGAAGCGCGCGCCCGTGTCCGCTCCGCCGGGCTTCCGTGCCTTTTCATTCTTTTGTGCTAACGTTTCATCCAACTTGGGAAAACTTGACGAGTCGATGGGCTGTGTCGATGGTCTTTGTGCGCGCACTGTGCCACCAGCTCAGGTTGGAAGTTGAATCAGCTGCACTCCCAACTGCTTTTTTATTGTCAACATCTGAAGCTATTCAGGTACTGGCGAGTGCCCGGAGCTTTATTAAAGCTACAAATAAGGTCACGATTAACCTGCTACGACTTCTCTGTCAAAGTTTTTACATCTGACAGCTGCGGACTGATCACGCGATTGCGATCGACGCGGCAGGCATTGAGTGGTACGCGTTTCCGGTATAGCAACATACAGAATTAGCAATGCATCCTGTGTATACTTAGAAGCGAGAATGGACACGTTGGGCGCCGTGCAGAGGAAACGAGTTGTGTTGTTCATCCGCGGCTGCAGTAGAGTCGCGGTTGATAGTTCAGCAATTGGCGATGAGGTTGCACTGCAGCCAAACCTGTAACCAATAGTTAAAATAATGTTGCCTGATCGGTGGTGAGATATATTTATTAATAAATTTTTATTCATTAGTTTTTTTTATCATTCTATTTGTGTGTATAAACGTGGGGTGGGAAACAAACGTTTTTAATTTTTGAATCACAAATGCAGATCGATCTTGTGCAAAGTGCAAAGTGCATTGTCGTTACTAAATAAGCTATAATTATTAATTATTGAACACGAACAGTATTTCTTTGTAAAATTTCACGAAGAAACGTGAACATTTTCACTAATGCAACGATATATTAAGTTTAAGTTATGATACAGTTACCGGCCCGCTTGTTTAAAACGCAAATAAAGAGAAACTATTGAAAAGGATCCTCCTTTATCCTCGCGGACGCGAACAATCCGGGAGAAGCGATAAACAACGTGCGAGGAAGGTTTGCAGCGGACCGCAGTAATTCCTTTCCGACTCCTTTCTAACTCCTTTCATGTGCAACTTTCTGAAGGGAAGTAATTTCATTTCAACTCCACGCAGTAAATCCAAAAGGAATGAAACACTACTGAAGATGAATCATTGGCCGGAGTTGAAGTAGCAGCAGCGGCGGTGAGCGGTCGGCTGCTGTAAACTTTATGCGGAAGCATCGGAGCTGGAGCCCCGACCGCGGGGCCAAACGAGCTTCGCACTTTGTTGTTTCAATTTTGCGTAATATACGAAGCACCGCGCGCACGAGGCATGTTTCTTAACTGAATCGCGTGGAAAAGATTCTCATTCTAGTGTCTGCTGCTGCGGAGCCCAGGATACGGGTATGAAGATAAGACATGGTCAGTCACTTTCTCAAATATTCGATTGTATTCAGATTCGTATAACAGCAAATAAGAAACAACTGACGTTGACTTTATGATGCACAAACACAGCTTGGGTGCAGATTTCAGGAGTGGGCGAGCCGCGACCGCCGATAGCTTTAAATTGTTAAACCCGATAGTTGACGTCGTCCCGGTTTGGCTCGGTGCGGCTCGGTGTGGCTCGGTGCGGCTCGGTGCGGCTCGGTGTGGCTCGGTGTGGCTCGGTGTGGCTCGGTGCGACTCGGTGTGGCTCGGTGCGGCTCGGTGCGGCTCGGTGTGGCTTTTTTTTTTTTTTTTTTTTTTTTTTTTTTTTTTTTTTTTTTTATACGCATTCCCCTGCGTTTGGTGGGTCAGGGTCTATTCACATCATTATTCATAGCATCAATTTATTTGGTCTCTATTTTCCTTCATACTCCTCTTTCACTCTCTTCCTCATTTTTACCATACTTATCTTCCATTCCACTACTTATCTATCTTTCTCCATTCCAATTCCTTCTTTCATGCTTCCTCTCCGATCGAAGTGGAGACTGCCTCTTCCGTATATTTCTGGAGGGGGAGGGCCTGAAAATAAGCATTCCCGTAGCATCATTTCTCTTTTCTTCTTTCTTCTTTCTTCTCTCTTCCATTTCTTTATTCTAATTTAATTATTTACATTTCTTACTTTCTATTATCTTTTATTATTTTTCTTATACTATTTACTATTTACTACTCTACCCTGTCTTTCCGTTTATTTTTATTACTTTACCTATTACTTTCTTGCTGTACTCCAGAAATATGGCGCGACTTCCGTCTTCACCCATCAGAGAGGCGATGGCTCCTTCTTCTATCTTCCTGCTCATCTCCACTTCGCAGTCATTCCTTTCCCTTTCAAAAACGGGACAGGAAGTGAGGATGTGCACTACGGTCTGGTCCACCGATGGGTCACAGAGGCACGCGGGACTCTCCTTGAGTTTAAACCTGTAAAGGTACTCAGAGAATCCCCCGTGCCCAGTGAGCATCTGGACCAAGACCGCGTCGAGATCGATTCGGCGAAGGGTACGGTAAGCCGACACGACGTCAGGCTCGGTGTGGCTCGGTGTGGCTCGGTGCGGCTCGGTGCGGCTCGGTGCGGCTCGGTGTGGCTCGGTGCGGCTCGGTGCGGCTCGGTGTGGCTCGGTGGGGCTCGGTGTGGCTCGGTGTGACGCGGTGCGGCTCGGCGCGGCTCGGTGTGGCTCGGTGTGGCTCGGTGTGGCTCGGTGCGGCTCGGCGCGGCTCGGTGTGGCTCGGTGTGGCTCGATGTGGCTCGGTGCTGCTCGGTGTGGCTCGGTGCGGCTCGGTGTGGCTCGGTGTGGCTCGGTGCGGCTCGGTGTGGCTCGGTGCGGCTCGGTGCGGCTCGGTGTGGCTCGGTGTGGCTCGGTGCGGCTCGGCGCGGCTCGGTGTGGCTCGGTGTGGCTCGGTGTGGCTCGGTGCGGCTCGGTGTGGCTTGGTGCGGCTCGGTGTGGCTCGGTGCGGCTCGGTGTGGCTCGGTGTGGCTCGGTGCGGCTCGGCGCGGCTCGGTGTGGCTCGGTGCGGCTCGGTGTGGCTCGGTGCGGCTTGGTGTGGCTCGGTCGTGGCTCGGTGCGGCTCGGAGCGGCTCGGGGAACTTTATAACGTTATTACATCCTGCAAGCTGAGTGGGAATTTCTATTGAGCTCTTTTTTATTTTGTTTCGCATGAACTCACTTATATTTGTTTTTGGAGACTATATTTTTTGTACTCAATGACGGTATCTTAATGACGCAAGCATCATTTGGAAGTTAATGATCAGGGTGCGCAAAAAAATTGACACTGAGAGGGAAAAAAAGAAAGCAGGGAAAACAGATGAACACAATTGAGAAATATATTCACTGTATAGCTTGGTTTGGATGAGGAAGACAAGAGATCAGTAAAGTGCCGCGGACGCGACTTCTACAATAAAAATTTAATAGAACAATTAGTTATACATTATTGTTATACAAGTTGTAGTCAAAATAATGTCTTATCGACTGATGGATGGAATGGCAGTGCAGTGTCAGCTCATGACTTACCTTGGTGCCGCAGTTCGGACACGGTCCCCTCACATTCAGTAAAGCCTGCACGGCCTCCCAAGGAAACACCGAAATTTTATCAGGATTTGTGCCCCATTACATTATATTAAATATCTCCTCGCTGTTGCGGTTGCCTGAAGCCAGGGTAAAGCGGAGCGGAAGTTTCCATTTTTGTATTCATTTCCTTTCTTAGTGTAGAAGGTAGTTTTGGTTAAAACTTTACGTTTGATATCGCTGTATTGCTGGACGTAAGAAACACTTGGTCGTGACAACGCGTTTATCACTGGACAGCTCTCCCTGCGCTTCCGCTTCAGCTCGCTCCGTTACTGCGCCGTGCAGCCGCGCGGCGATGCCGTGCGGACACCGCGCGCCGGAAATCGATCCGGCAGGTCCGTGTCCGGCTGCGAGTACCTTACTTATTAAATCAATTATAAAACTCCTCGAAGTATAATAGTGTGGTGTGTTTTGGTTGCATATTCTGCATTATTGAACGCAACCGTGTCATGTAACCAGTGATGTCGGTACTTGTGACTGATGTTGAGTGGAACATCTCTCCTGGCAATCTGACTGTCTCGCTGTAAACCAGCTCTGCTGGTGATGATTATAAGTTTTCTTTATAGGCGTATCGTATGCCAAGTAGTAGCAATGGTAATGCTTCTGTCCAACTCGTGCCTGTGCGGCAGATGATGGCTGTCCTAAGCTGTCGGCTTGTCGGCTGTAGCCTTTCTACCACACCGTTGCAGGTGGCTGGTGGAGCCGTCGCGCGCTTGTGTACGAAACCAGCAATTTCTGATAATCACTTCAATAATGCGTACTCGAATTGGCGTCCTCTAACTGTTATTATTTCCATCGGACAACCAAAGCGCGCTATCTATCCGGACATCAGGGCTTTAGCTACCATTTCTGCAGTTATGTCCTCGACGGTTTCTGGCCATCTGGTAAATATGTCCACGGCTATCAGGCAGAAACGGTAGCGGCTGGACAAAAGCAATGGGCCACATAAGTCAATATGCGCTGCAATGTACCTGGCGCTTTGTGAGCTGACACGACTGTCAAGTCCTGGTCCATTCGCGACAATCTCTTTTATCTCCTGACCTTATAAAGCTTCGAGTGACCAGTCTCGTGGTTGCATTAACCAGGGTGGCTGAGGGAGTACAAGCAGTCGAACGCCTTGCGTCGAAGTGGCTTTCTTTATGTACGGCCTTTGTTCTCCAATGCTATCATCGCAGCATACTTCTGTCTATGTACCAGGAATCTTGACTCAGATGTAAATGCAGAGATGTGTCGCCGTCCAGTATTTGCTTCGGTTTTGTGTCAGACGTCTGTGAATCGGCCAGTTGCGCCAAATCAATTGGCTGCCCGAGCTATTCCACTCTAGACAATGTGTCGGCCTCGACGTTGTCTTTGCCCGACACGTGGCGGATATCAGTAGTGAACTGCGCTATGAAGTGGAGGTGACGAAATTGTCTTGGCGGGCACTTGTCTTTCTGGTTGGCAAAAGCATAACAGATAGGCGTGTGGTCTGTATAGACTGTGCAGTGGCGCGCTTCCAGCATGTGTCTGAAATAGCGAGTCCCTTCGTATATTGCGAGGAGCTCTCTATCATAGGGGAGTATTTCCGTTGCGCTTGACTCTACTTCCGAGAGAAAAATGCTAGGAGTTCCTATTCATTATTCTTGCGTTGCTGGGGGACGGCGCCCATTGCTGCGTGCGCAACTTCTGTGACAATTGCAATCTCAGCGTCCAACTCTAATAATAAACAACACATGAAAACAAACGGAAAGCACACAAAACAAACGCCAGCCGGAAGTGCTGGAACTTATTCTGGGGATCGTCAGATTACAGGTATCTTTTTGCTCCCTTATTAGCCATGATTTACATCTGGCCTTAAAGCTATTAGATGTCTTTAAGTCTCTAAATGGAGGAGGGAGGTTGTTCCAACACTTCGTGGCGTTATATGTGTAGTTTGCTCATTGATCTCAAGAGTTGATTCCCATAGATCATTTTTTTTTCTGAAATATAGCATCGAGGAATAATGTTACTACACACACACACACACACACGCGCACGCACGCACGCACGCACGCACGCACGCACGCACGCACACACACACACACACACACACACACACACACACACACACACACACACACATATGCGGCAATGAATACTTGTACTTAGCCGTGCCCCTGCGACAGACTCAGCACCACTCCGAGCCAGAACAATGCTAAGCTCGATTAATTCAAAAGTCCCTACGTTAATGTACTTCCTTGACGTGTTCCATGTAAATACTAAAGCGATAACTTCCTGTGCGAGGATCGTGTGCGCAGGGTTTTCGTTTCATTAAAAGTTTTTTTAAACGTTTGCTGAAACGTTTCAGTCGAGTTCAAGAGTATATTGTTAAACTTGAACCTCGGCCGTTCAAAGGTTTAAAAGCGAGCACAAAAATTTGTGAGTTGTAATTAGTTTTATTACTGAATTTAGGGAAATTACTGTAAATACGGATGTAGGCAACACTGAGCTTCCACTTGAGGGCGGGCACTCAGTTGCGGCTAAGGCTCGTGTCTGCTTACCTCGAATCACTCACCAGGTCTGGTAGTCGGGCGCGTACATAAAATAGGAAGGACCCACTTTTAATTATAACTTTTATACAAATCTGAAGTTATTTTCGTCAATCAGTTTACCGGCGGTAGGTCTCTGGCGCCGGAGACCGTCTGGGTACCGCCACAGCTCCTATTGCAGCCGACAGACAGTAGTGTGCAAATACTGTGTACTAGTTACGTTACTGAGATAGCGAAACCAAGCATCCTACATACTGAGGCGACGAGCACAATCTAGTACTGTGTATTAGTGTCCATCGGTCCAGTCCTCGGACGTGGTGCGTGTAGCGCTGCATCCTCAAAAAAATTGTCAAGGACGTTAGTTATCTGTTGCGATATCTGTAATTTGTAACAAGTTATATTGGTAATGTTGCACTTGCGAGATTGAAAAAGATGCAAATGTGATTAGAAATACCATAAGGACGTGGCGACACCAGTGAAACGGTTCTGAGTAGACCGTGCCCCGCGATATCCAGCTCCAATATGCAAAATGTAAACTTGGATACATTTCGTCGCCGAGTGGGTTGGGCTGAGTACACTCTCTGTCAAACAATTACTAAAGCTTTAACCGGAGACGCCGCTTGATGCAGCGAGCCTTTACTTGTTACACTTCCCTTATCTATTGATATTGTTTCGCATACACCCCAACGTAGCCGTACACTCCCCACACCCTGCGCACCACCACCACCACCACCGCGCGACACACAAACACGAAAATTCAACACAACATAAATGTATACATACCATATCTATATATAGACATCAGCTGAGCTCTGCAGCTCTGACCGAGCACACTGCAGTTAAGTGCGTGAGTGTTAAGTTCTGAACTGCTCGAGTTGGATTCCGTGTAAACATTCCAAGACTGCACGCTGAATTCATTTGAAAGTGAACATTCCCGCACAGGATATAGCCAACTTTGTGCCACTACCCGCACTGCTTGCCCCGGAGTCTCTAAACTCGACAGTTTTGGAGAGGTTTAAATGTTGACCTTTGCGCTGGAACAGTTTCGACGGATATAATCCAGTTAAATCGTACGCCGCGCGGAAGATCAGGTAAATGTTTACCCGTAATGTGGAACTTAATGAAGGCGGTGTTGATTAAATAACATTTAAACGGACCTTGCATAAACAGTTAGTTCTCTGTGTGCGTCTCTCACATAACAGTTAGTGTTAACAACGTGGCACAACTCGTCCAGCGATGATTAGCCGCTAAGGTAGCTGCTCGAGATCATGGAGATATTCGTAGCTGGCGAGTTGGGAGCTAACGTTAGCACTGTCACACAGTTTACCTCGAATGATACGTAAATGTTATGTGATGGTATAGATATAAAACGAATAGAAGAATGTGAATAATTGGTTAAAACCTTCACCGTCACCCCCCCGCAGAGTGTCCTGGATATCCAACTTTATTCCGAGCTGTGTCGTTAAATCATTCATACAGTCAAGTTCAGAAAATAAGGCGACTCATAAGTAAAACATAACAACTCGCAAATGTCTGAATGAAATCGCTGCAAATAAATAACTAGAAGGAGCCGCCGCTTCACTTCACTTCGCGTGTTTTATCGCGGAGGGATGGCGGAGACGCGCGCCGATGAAATATTAATGTTCTAATGTTTGGTTGTTCCTGCAGAGTTATCCAGCCTCGTGGCTTGCTCTCATAGCCTCTGCAATGTACACCGCACGACGGTCAGTACTCACTCACAGTTAGAGCATGGCTCCTCCTGCCTCCTGCAGAGTTGATGAAATGTGTTTATTGTGTCATAGGAGTACTATTCCTGACGCCAGTCGCTGGTGAATGTCTGATATTAAAATAATGTAGGTTACTTTACTGATAAACGGTTTTTATATAAAGATGATATCTTCCTTTCCTCCCTTCCTTCTTTTAACAAAATCACTTTCTAGATGGATCCAGCTGCAGCAAACGGCAGGCCGACACACAGAACGCCTCTCTTGAAAGTATGACACTGAAAATAGTATAAATCGTACGTACGTAGGCTGACGTTTACCCTCGAGTTATAGTTCCACAACGAGCTGCCCGCGCCCCCGCCGCGCCCCGGCCGCAACGCCGCCGCAACCCTTTGCCCCCACGCTGCGCTCCTACTCGAGTACAAAGCACACAGAGCGCGCTGCGCGGGCTTCCTCTCCAGCTTAAGTAGGCGGCCGGCTGCCTCTGCCGTTGCCGCCGCCGCACGCGCTGCCGCAGTCACTTGTTCCGTCAACCTGTATGATGACTTAAAGCGCGTCCAGGAGTGTTGGAGTACGTACGAGTTATTGTATATCGTTCCTTTCCAACTGTTGGTCCGAGCGCGGCTGGTCGCGAGCGCAACGCTGCACGCAACTACGTAGGCAACGCCGCCGTTTTATTGCATTCCATTAAAGACACTAGGCGACCATTGTTCACGCTTATGCAAGTGTAAACACGCTGCATACTATTACATGCACGTAACGATACTTGCAGGTTAGCTGCACAAGCACAGAACTGAACAAAATAGCTTCAACAAAACAGAGTATCATAACGATAGTATTAATTAACACTATGATTGCCGGGGCACCCCCATCATCATTAAAAATACGCATTGGTAGGGGGGAAAGGAGTTTTGGTTGTAACCCTAAAGGTTTTTTTTTCAGTTTCTTTACGTTGAGGGTTAAAAGTTTAACATAAATCAATTCGTAATCTTTGTTTAGTTAATGCTCTGGGGTGGGGTGGAGGTCAGTACGGTGTTCAGTTTCATGCTGTGCTGTCAACATATTTCATGTTTACCACATAACTAAATATTTATGTAGTCGATTCAGAAATAAGTTATCCAAACGACCGAGTGTCCGCAGAAAACTTTGAAACAAAATAAACTTAGTTGAATGCGATGCGATGCGGTGCGGTGCGATGCGATGCGGTGCGATGCGGTGCAGTGCGGTACGGTGCCATGCTGTGCTGCAAACGGTTAGCGACGTGTTACTGTGTGAGCTTCAATGTCGAGCGCTAGCGGGGGTCCGCGTCGTGCAAACGCTTTACTAAAGGGATGATTGGGCGGTGGGCCGGGCGGGGTGGTCTGACGGCGTAGAGGGGCTGACGCTCCGGGGCTATCGCGTATGCGGCCGGGGCAACCGCGCAGCAATATTGGGGTAATTTCCTCGTAACGAGAAACTGATGCCGGCAGCCGGTAGCCGGCAGCCCGCCGACCACTAATATTGCCGCCGCGATCCACGTGAACATTTCAAATATCTTCACGTGAGCTCAGCAACTAAAGCCTCCGCACCTTACATCATCCCTCCGCTGCTACTGTTTTACTCTATGAAGCTCCAAAACATTGGTATGATTTTGTTTCAGGATTGCTGTGATTGATTAGTCATCTCACCAGCAACTGTTATGTCACCGAAGATGAGAGAGACAGTCGCGCAGGGTTTAGATTTATTTAAAACATGAATGAAAATGCAATTGCAATCGTATGTGCACCGAAAGAATTACAACAATCGAGTTCTGACTGCTTCAGTTGTCCGTCCCCCCCCCCCCCCGCTGGAGCTGTAGCCACGTTCAGCTCATTCATTTGAAGTTACCAATTTAAAATTGCCATCAAACAATTTTAAAAGCTGAAGATTGAAAACGTTCCGGTAAAGTTTAATGGGCTTCCAGGATCGATCGCGCGGTAATCAGCTTACGAACAGTAAACCAAATTTTACGAAACCTTGAAAAGGCTCGACGTCCAAAATAACCTTCATTTTGTACAAAGTAACCCTTATTTTTCAAATTAAACATTTCACTTTAAAATTATCTACAAATCTTTAATATCCTTGTTTTCCTGGAATCGTTCAAGTGTTTTTGTTATTAGTCCTAGCTGGCAACACTTCCTAGCGGCCGCGGTGACGAGCTGGTGCACCTCGCGCTCGGCACCACTGATAACAACATCCTTACCAAATATTCTTTCTCTCTCTCTCTATCTCTCACTCACACTCTGAATCTCTTTATCTAGATAAGCGGTTCAGCTTACAGTCCCATGTCCGATGCTCTTACCAATCAACACCCTTAACACAGTTGCAAGGATATTACTTAGATGTAACATCGAATTTGTGCCACTGTAACAACTTCCGCCAGGACACGTCCGTGGAAGCGTTTCAGCACTTAGATAATTTATAACACAGCTTTACCTCCAACTGAGCCGCGTTGCACTCCGGGCGCAATGACACCGGGCCAGGGTCGGCATGGAAATCAGTTTGTTTCAAGAGCACTTTGAAATAAAAACAAAACCTTGTTCCGGCTCCGTGCCTAATTGTACTTCAGCACCGTTGCTACGTTGCGAGTGCCTTGACCTTCTGAATACCTAGTGTCCTCGGCAGACATTTACGGTTACGGTTACGGTTACGGTTAATAAATTATAAATTTACTTGGATTTTTTTATTTTCCTGAAAAAGTTGTGAAAACCGTTTAGGATTTAAACTATTCTAGAATCGTGCGCGCGCTGCTCTACTGCTACTGCGGCTTGTAATGCTAATGTTAATCAAACTTATGGCAACGCGGTGAGCTGATACAATCCGAAGTTCTTCATGGCTAAACCACGTTTAATTGTAACGAAAACTAAATAGTCTCCAAGTACCGCATGTGGTGATATGATGTATTGCACTCTGGAAGGAAGTGGAAAACACGAAACACCGAAAGAGAATCATCATAAGAAAAAACTTATGTTAAGACAAGTATGGGGTGAGGGTAGCGCGGCCAGCTCGTGCGGAAAGGACACAGGACTTTTAATACATGTGCACATGGAAAGTTTTCATCAGCTGATAGACGGCCACTGCTGGCCATAGGACTCTCCCAAAGCTCTCCACGTTTGTAGAGGTTTGTATGGGAGATGTTTGGGCCACTTCCCACCACGCTGGCTCAATGCGGGCTAGTCGGAGCCAGAGCCTCGTTTGTTGATTAGCTGAGTGCGCCACGAGGAGGTGAGGTTCGCTTGGATCCCACCGAGTTGTTGTTCGGGATCGCTTACACCCCTCAGAATATTTTTTCCCTTCTATAAAGTTTTAAAATAAACCGCAGTAATACAAAGTATCAGACGCCGTCATACTCCAACAGTAACAGATATAAAGTTGAAAACGAGGACTGGCTCCCCGCTGCGTCCATCTACTTTGTGGAAGTAGCGGGTGCCTGATTTATGTCTGTTGGCGAGCTGAGCAGACCTGGTCCCGTCACCCGCATCGCGAACATCGCTTTCGCATTACGCGGACGCGGCGCCGACACCGCCCGCCGCCCACGGAGCCGCCCACGCCGCGGCACGATGCCCACTCGCGCCCATCTACAATAAACACTACTTAAACTATTTATACAAATGAATCCTCGAAGAGATTTTAAATTAATTTTATTTTAGTACTTTTCAGATACCAAACCGATTTTTCTTTTAATCAACTACGAGATCGCAATCTGAGGAGTCCTTTTTTCAACATAGAAATAGGATCAGTACACGCCCAGCGATAATACACACACGCACGCACACACACACGCATGCAGAGCAGCGCGGATTCTTTGTGATTCTGGGTTCAATTATTGAGATACATTCATCATATTTATTTATCTCTTTCAACTGTAACAAAGTAAGTACCGAGGGTACCTCAACCTTTCGGTGAGTCGCTGCACTTCCGCCGGGGTCTAGGTCACACCTGACAATATCGCGTTGCATGCGCCATGTATTAAGTCAACTTTTAAAATAATCTAAAAAATTTGACCGCAAATTGTCGCGAGTGCGTTAAGTTTAATTAGGAAGCTGAGGACTTGAATCCAGCCAGCAGAAGTTTAATGAACTTTCGGAAATCAATCAGGGTTATATCTTTCATAATAATTCCGTCGAATCCCCAGCTTCGGGGGTACTTTGAGATTCACTTAGCTATACTACTAATACATAATGATATTTTTTAAAGTGCTAATGTAACTACATTGTCTTGTTACACTCCGCGGGTTACCCGGAAGCGCTCGCGGGGGTGTCCGCAAGGCGCGGTACGGTTATTACCGCCTAGAGGCATACACGGTGAAGATTACTCTCGGCACCGCAATAACCCTGTTAACTACGGTAATTATCGATGAAAACAGTAATGTCTGCATGCTACTCCTGGCTTGACTCATTGACTACTAAGCTTGGCTCATTTTTCACCTGGTGCCAAGTGGTTCACACGGTAACCATCGAGCACGCGTACAATGCCGCGGTTACGGCGGCGCATTTGGAATATCAGGTAGAAGCTGTCCTTGCGCGCTTGTAAAAATCCTCCCCTCAATCAAACTAGAGCGAGGGACGGTTCGTGTAGCAAAGGCTCCGTCCGCGCCCCCGCACCCCGTCACCCCGGCACCCTGCACCCCCGCACCACCGTTCGCTCGGCGACGCGTTCCCGCGGCGCACGGTTACGCGATGCTGAGTGTCGGCACGCTTTCAGCGATTCCGGGTCGCATGTAAATTAGCCTTTATTATTGAAACATTTCTATTTTAAGTACATTTGCAAAGTGCAGTATGCCGTGACTGGCGTGGCGTGGCGTGGCGTGGCGGGGAGCGGTGCGGGCTGGTGCAGCGAGCACGCGGCGGCTATCGAAGCATAGCGTCACTGCAACTAGCGTGACGACACCGCACCGCTCTGTGCGGGTGGGGTGCATACATGCGCTAAATTACTTCATAATCAACAAACTATGTTAACGAAGACTTTCAGTTTATTTAACTGAGGGTTGTTTTATGTAACCGCAGCAGCAGCAGCAGTCTTTTCCTACCAGCGAGCAGTGCCGAAATAAAAGAATATGAGCATATTTTATTTAACAAAATAACTTCTCCAGAGAAAAGCTTCTGATCTTATTTTTGGTTTCTACATCATAGCATTGCTACAGCATTATTTAATAATATATTACATGTTGTCCGAGCCTGCGAGGTGGATAGATGACCTTGACCCAATACAGGTCTTGAGGCCCAACGGTTACCCCTTACCCTGTTCTTCGAAATAATTATTATGGTAATAAAACATCCAAAGGTAAATGTGTCCCGGTGAGTCACGGATAGGGACAGCGGCACTGGTTTAGACTCTACCCCCATACATAGGCTTTCGCCATAGGCCGTCGCTTTCCCGGATTTCAGCAGCTTCGATGCAACGGCCATCACAAATGAAGCTGCGAATAAACCGGGACGTCAATTGCGCACGCCCACGTCGCCGTTGTATCGTAACTTTAGTTTACAGCGTTCTTGCAGCTCGAGCGGCTCTTTCGCTGAGCAGTTGCTTCCGCGAGTGCACAGACCCACCTCAATTGTAACGGAGCTGGCTCGCGGACGAGTCGCTTTTGAATAAAGTAAATCCCGATCAAAATCGATTATAAATTATTAGTTTATAAACTTTCTAAATTATTAAGATATTACAAATGAGTTTCAAAATATATATAATTTATTTAGCTAGTAAGTATGATTTGATAACTAAAAATCCTTGAAGGGGAATTCAGGCGTGTGGTCTGCGGCTGGATCTGTTCTTACTGCACCGGCTCGTGCCTCGGAAATATTTGATTCATATTGAATTTCGAGTAGATACGAGCGATTTACGACTTCAATATTGTTTTTGGACTTGTAAAGAAATTATTTTTGAGTAGTATTGCACTCGGGAATAAAAAAACGTTTTTTAACTCAGAATACCGTTTCATTAGACAAAATTCAAATCAACTCGTAACGATATCTATTATAAAACACAAGCACGAAGCATTGAATGAACACGTTAAGTCGTTTGTTTATTAGCAGCTTCCGCGGACGTGGTGCTGCGACTCCTGAGCTGATAAACATTGGAGGCCCGACGGGGGCTCGCGCGCCGCTCACGTGGCCGTCGCTACGTCACCGGCTTAACGGCTTTTCAAATGTGACCAGTTGTACAAACAAATTTTCTTTTTTTTTTGAGTTTTATTTGAAATTAAAGAAAAAAAACAAATAAATTAAGAAAAGTTAAAAATCAAAATTTAAAGCTGGTTTCAAACTTTTAATCGGCTTTAAGTAATTGAACTGGCGTCAAGTTAACTAACGCAACGAGCGGGTCCCCTGCACGGTGAGCTTACTTGCTACGAGAGCCGTAGTCCCGTAGTCCCGTAGTTCCGCAGTCCCGTAGCGCCGTCGCGCGGCGAGCTGAAGCGCGTCGGTTCGGTATCCACCTTCTCAACAAAAATGAAGATGAAATTTTATTATTTTTCATAGTTATTCTTTGATATTATAATTCGTTTTTCATCAGATCGTCCATTGTTTGTATATTTAAAAATTCTATGTAATTGACGCTGGGCGCCGTCGCATCGCAATCTACTTCTCCATTCGACACGAGCTGATCATCACGACGCAATTTGATTCATTACACTTCGGCGATAAGTAGATTTGCGTGAATCTTATCTACTATTGGCGTGTATGCGCTTCTCGGCTTCAACGTTTCCGTTGCCTGAAGGCAGGGTGTTCGAGGTACATTAACTTGATGGCATAATCAGCTGTCTCGGTGACGCCTCATCAATCATGCACAAAACGGATTCGTGTATGAACCTCGCGCCAACGCCGCGTCGGTGGAGTTACAACAAATTAGTCCGTTTTTTCTTTAAGCCATCCTCGCTGATAAAGTGGAAAACAATGGTTACAGTTTTAATCCGCATTGTGTAGAGTTCAACTAGGGGGTTTTTCCCTTTCAGTGAGAGCCAGCTCTTTTCTCTCACAATGGCAAAAAGCCGGCCGCGGGCTGTGGACACCGATAAGGACCGACCCCAACCCTTGTCACGCCTTTCCTTTGTTTGTTTGTATTTTTGCCCCGCAGTCTCTCACCTCGGCGCGATTGTTCCAGCGGCTGGAAACTTCTTTAATAAAAGACTTTGCGATGAGTAAGTGTGCCAGCTCCTTACTCGCCCCGAGTAACACTTGCTAACTAGCGCACCGGGATTTCGCAAATGAATACAGTCAATCTGCGCTAGTAAAGTCTCAGACACCGCACAGTCGCGTTCAGATCAGCGTTCTCCCGTTGATCTGAACTTGCCTACTTTTATATTGCAGGACGACACTTGCACTGGGAAAGATTCTAATTAGATTTTATTATTAAACAATAATTGCAGTTCATGGTTTTAAAAATACATGACGTCGTTGAGAAGATACATTATTCGATATAGTTAGTGCACGCAGATCGCCGCCCCTACTCAACGCTAGAATAAGAATTAGTAAAGATGAAGCGGCGAGCTGCCCGTGTGAACTGACATTCGTCCAACCTTGACCCAAATGATACTGTATAGAAGGCGGAGCCGGCGACCAGCGTTAATGGGCCTCCACGTTTCAGTTTCAGGTGAAACAAAAGTACTGAATGAATTATTCGCTTCTCGCTGCCGGCGCGCGCCGAGTTCACCGGTACGTTTAGTTTACGTTAGCCCTGCGCCCCGCAGCAACACTTGGGCGAGTCACTATAAATTATGTGATATAATCTACCTATACTTTGACTATAGGCGCGTCGAGGTAGGGACCAAAGTGATGATTTATAAATAGAGGAAATCGGGCGCGATTGTTTATGAATAAATTGTAACAATTGGACGTGGGTACATTTCTCTTGTGGAAGACGTCGCAACAACTATTTTTTCATTTCAGCAGTGTCATTGGGTGTGCTGTAGTTTGATGAGCGCCGCAGCTGCTCAAATTACTAAGGGAATACACCACATCCTCGTCGCCGTAGTGGTAGAACGGCGTGTGTACGCAAACTGCTGCGGGTACTGAAGTGTTCACATCTACACGTTGCTTACTTATATATTTCCTTAAAGCTTAAAGCAGGGATCGCTACAAAGCTCCGGATAGTATAGAGTAATCCGACTGATTTCGTAAAGTTCGTTGACGTATCACACTCCCCGCCAGAGTCCTCGCACACCCCCGCGCCTGCCCTGATCCCCGCTAGTAATTAAGCTTAACGTACTCTGCGATGTGTTTGCGCGTTATATTTAAGGCTTGTTTACATTTACACCCAGATTAATCTTCAAGTAGCTAAATGTTATGGAAAAACAACAATGGAATGGTTACGTGTCCATTCCCGCGAGCTCGCTTATAGACATTCGGCGGCACCACGGAGCGTATCGCGTACGCTATCCGTATCGCTTCAAGCTGACGAATCTCTCACGACTAAGAGAATAAGTCACAAGTGTCTCCGAGAATCTTGTGTTATAATTATTTTTGTTCATAAATAGCGTTTAGATAACGTAACGTTACTCACTATAAGAGCAGGTATCAGAAGTGAGGCGCGCGACGCACGCGCACACACACACACACACACACACACACACACACACACACACACACACACACACACACACTTGCAGGCGGACTTGCAGGCGGCCGGCGTAGCGTCACGTAGAGGGTGGCGTAGGGATTTCACAAGTGCTGTTTGTGTTCGTTGAGGGATGAACGACACTTAAATTAAGCAATTAAATTTTTCAAACATATAACATAGTTACGGAATACACAAACTGCTAATGTAAACCTTATGATATAGTATATATTTTGTAACATGTAATTTATTACTTTTTATTCAATTAATTAGTTTCATTAAAGGTGTATACTTTGACCATCGGATAGCGCACGTCACCGTTACCTGCTAGTTGGGCCACGAATATCCGTGTCTTGTATGGCAGACACGAAACGAAGCCGGCCTAATTGTACCGAACAACGAGCACAAACCCGCCGCTGCAAAAACATTCCGGAGACGGCTAAGGGGATTGTAACGGTTGCAGCGGACGTGGTCCGACCGCCCGCCGCCCGCCTCTTGCCGCCCGCCACCCGCCATCCGCCGACATTTCGAAAGTATTGCCTGAACATCGCCATGGAGAATGACCGCTTCGCACCCCAGCAGTTCGCCAATTACACACACACACAGTAATGCCGAGTGCGGTTGGTTCGTGTTTACTTCCGTCGCAGCGCGGACACAACGCCCGGGTTAAGATGCGCGTGCACCGGCTGCGCGACCGCCGGAAATAGGAATGTTAGGCAAACGTATATAGAAGGAGGCGAGTCCATATTGCACATTATCGACTGGCGAGTCATCACCCTATTGTGAAAAATTATATGAAGTTCGCTTAGTTGTCCGGAAAATGTACCGAAAAATACACAAGTTTGTACTTAAGACTGTACTGGTGGCCCAAGCCGGGCCCGCGCCTCCCTCCCACTTTCGGCGGGCTAGTTCCCACACGTCAGGACACGGCACTGGCCGGAGTGACATTGAACGTGATTATATTGCACAGTGGTTAACATTAAGAAAATAATAACATTTAAGTATCAATAATACTAATGTAATTTATTGTTTGGAAACCGGATATTACAAAATATTTTAATTCAAATAAGATAAGAATGTCTGTTTTAAAGTATAAATATATGTACGGAAAACCAACCCTGAGACCGCGCGGCGCACCGTGACGTCACACCCCCTCTCCCTCGCAGAACCAGTAACTGAAACGTTTGTGATTAATCATCAAAGTTAACAACAAAGTTCGCTGTGAAACTGTAAAGTGAACGTAATGTCGCCCCGGCCAGGGTAACTTCATGTTCATTTTCAAGATGAACAGAAATAACGTTAATATTGTTTTGTTCCAGGTATGCACCGCCACTCCTCCGCACTCCAGCGCATTCCACCGCATTCCACTACACTCCACCACTAAACTATTGATGTTGATAAGGTATAACTTGTTGTTGGCGCGGCGTGCGGAACTTTTGTCGCTCGAGGAAACTTTCCACTGTAAACAAATAACAATGCTCCACACGCTGGATAAGCTGTGTGAACGACGGAAAAGCCGCAATTTTTTCTCAAAGTTGTCGTATTATATATTGTGTAAACATTTGCGAGTGTTCCTGTCCCCAAATGAAACGGCCCCGTTAAACACAAGCGGATGTACATCCGAACAATTTGCCTTAGGAAAACGTACAAGGAGCATCATCGCACGCGTTGAACTTGACCGGTAAAGTTAGATAAGTTACATGAGCAACTGGGCGATCGCCCGTGATCGCGCGGATGTGTGCTGCCCTTCCGCTGCATGACTTCATCACATCTGAAATTGTTAAACTTACGAGACTTTTCTCTTGATGTCTGTTCGCATGGAATCAGCTAGATGACGCTGGGCGTATTTCAAATGGTACTATCGTTTGCTTACAGCAGTAGATTGACGGTGTTACCCCCCGGCACCGCCCCGCTACGAGGTACTTATTTCCGTAACGGCAATAATGAGGCGGACACTCCCTTATATTGTTATAAAAATAAATCGAATATGTAATTCTTTATTCATTATTTGATTCCTCAGTCGTTTCTACTTATATATGAACTTGAGCATAATAAAAACCTTCTCTACACTCCGTTAACTCCGTATTGAAAAGGAAATGCCCCCTCCAATCCTCCCCCTCTCGTGGGCCCGCGAAGATAAGAGCCGTCCTCGACCCTCCCTCACTCTTTGTCAGTGTTTGTCTCCTTAGACTCGGCGCCCAAATCTCCACAAATCAATTGTTTAATCCAAACCAATTTAATCAAGATACAACCCTGTCCCGCTCCTTCCTCATTTTACTGAACGCTGAATGATATCCCTACAACGGTTATTCATTATGTTTACATTAGGCAAAGGGTGGCAGCGCAATAAGGTGGAAACGTAATGAACTTCACCCGCTGCTCGCAGGCGCAGCGCGGCCCTCGCCCGCTCCTCTTTAAAAATGCTCCATTTATACAATTTTATATAGTTTCGAGAGTTACAATCGATTTTCCAAAGATTCATCACGCTGCACACGACAACATGTACGGGCAGGGGATGTGCCGAGGTCTCGCACAGCGGACTTTCGCGCCCACTCCACATCAAAGCGGACGGGTTAACCACTGCGCTTTTAATATCTAGTATCTGCTTTGTGTGACAGTATGGGGTGGTGCAGCTGCAGACTCCGCTACGGCTCATAGAGCTGAACAAGTAAAAGCTCCGCGAAGCGCATCGCTCCGCTCTAATGATTGTGGAAATTGATTTATTCATTCTGAATATTAAACTTGCTCCCGTAGCAGATCGTGCCTGGTCCAGTTCCGTTCGTGCGAGGTGTCACTCGAGTGTTGGCGTTGTATCATCAGATGCGTGCGCAGACACCGCGGGTAGAATATGCACACCTGAACCGAAATATCCGTGCTCATGTTTACTTTAAAAATAAACTTAACAATTTAGTCAATTCAGCAACAGTTAAAGCCTAGTTGTATTGTTGGTTTAGGGAGCCAGGGTAAGCAGTTCCTACTCGTATTTGCCTTTATGGCGAGCACACGCCGGCAGAACTTGTAGGATGCAGCGGACTTGGTGTCTATAATGTTCCTGAACTTGTTCGGCAAACTGATCTTCAAACGAAAATAAACAGCGCTGAAGCGTGGGGTTGCGGCGGGGCCGGGAGGGGACGGGGTTGGGCTGCGGCCTTACGGTCTTACAGGATCCGACAAATGGCCCGTCCGTGAATTACGCTGTAATTGAATTTGCCAACTTTGAAAGCCTCCACTAACAATATTGTTAGTATTAAGTAAACAAGTGTAATAGATTTAGCTTAGCTTGCTTTTTGTCTCTAAGTTATATTAGAAAAGTTTACTAAAATAATATACATAGTTGCAACCAAAAGTACTACAATCAGGATCAACTTTATTGCACGTATATATGTACTCTTGTCCGTGAGTACAGCACCAAGCCGCAGCCCTGCTGCACAGCCCTGCTTCGCAGCCCTGCTCCACAGCCCTGCTCCACAGCCCTGCTCCACAGCCCTGCTCCACAGCCCTGCTCCACAGCCCTGCTTAGAACACCTAGCACAGTAAAATAAAGTACTTGACAACAGGTACTTGACGGTTTATGCTTTCATTTCTCGACCGAAGAAGAAACATACATTTTATTGTTGTTCAGGAAGTGTTGTTGTTGGCAGTGCGCCATTCACCCTTGTTACTGGTAATTCAATCTACTGGACGCGTCCGGAGGTGTCCCCAGTTCATCAGCCAGCTCCTCGGAACGGCTTGTAGTTAATTCAAACTTGCAGCGTACCGCAATGTGTCGTGACGGACTATAACATGTTTTCTCAGTTATGTACGTTTTGGTCGGTAAATAACCAAACGCAACAGAGATGGCAGTAAGTAGCAGCCGGGTAAGTATATAATCAGTTGGTTAATGATGATCAGAGATTCATTAATTGCATGGCTCTTCTTCGTGCTGTATTCTATATTTAAAATGCGTTGTTATGTTTTAGCTTGCCATTTGGCGGTTTGTCCAAAGGCTCCGTCCAACCCCTCGACGTTATCTAACTCCTATAACAAAAGATAACACACTCGATTTTCACGGAATGCACACATCCCGTAATAACGAGTGTCTTTTAACATTAAAAAAAGCAAAATGATCACGTAAACCATAGCCATAACACAAACATATTTAAGTGGCGGCGCTGCTGGTGGCGAGCTGCACCTCCTCGCTTGTCGCCAGCTTCATACGTATAGCACACAGCATTGCTTCGCTGTTGTTTGCATATCGCAGAGCTGTAATAGCTGCACAGCACGCGAGCTGTGCGGGGGTGGGGCCGGAAACCCACCCTCTCATTGTAATCAGACGGTGTCGCGCGTTGCTGTACTCTCGCTCGTGCTTGAAAATGCTATTTCTAGAGCGACCAGTTTTATTGAATTGTTGTTAAATAACTAACTGTACTTATATATAATTTTATTTAATTCCATGTTGCACTTACTCAACGCCGCGAGACATTGTACGAGTATGTTAAGTCGTGGTACACCAGTGGTAGACCAGACACAGAAATAACCGCCGGTTAGTCTCAAAGAGTCCTGTATACATACAGAGTATTCAGCAATGCGATGCTGGACGTGCGGCGTGCGGGGGCGCAGCGCGATCGGCCAGGGAAGGGGTTGCACGGGACCGCAGCGCGCAGCCGGCAGCGCCCGCCGGGTTATTCAGCGGCAAATCCAATGCATCGTGAAATAACATCGTAACTGCACACAATAAACATTTAGTTGAGATGCTTCACAGCATCACTTTGCATCCATCGCTCTGATTTAGAAGGTTTTTAAAGCAACTAATTTACTTCGTAAAGCGCCTACAATATTATAATCTAAATGTTATTCGTGTTAAAGTAGTCCAGTTACTGAACTTAAGTGTTCAGCTGGAGCGACGGTGGTGTGTAATGATTCCTCCACACGCGGGCCGGACCCTCCCGGGCGAGTTCCGGCCGCCGGGGCTCACAACTTTAAATTTGTTTTAAGTATTTAGAGGGCAGTCGACCCCCGAGCCGCTCTCCTGCTGCCCCGCGCGGCCGTCCCCGACGACCAACAATAATTAAACTGCATACGATATTAACAGACCTGCCCAAAGCCCCGTGACCCCTTACCTAATAAACGGCTGCCTTCCTGTAGAATCAAATGAACTAAAACAGTAACAATACAAAACTAACTGGCGGGTACCTCCTGCTGAACTTAATCTAATTGCATAGTAAACGGACCCACCCGCAGGAGCATCCCGACGGCTCGCTTCCGGCGTGAGGCCCAGCAGTGGGAACGGGGCCGTTGTGCCCACGGGCACGGCGGCCTCACCGGCCCCAGCCCAGGCGACGGATTGAAGTAGTCAACCCCACCGCGCTGCGGGTAAATCACCCAGCCGGTGACGTCGCCACCCCGCCACCCCGCCGCCCCGTCGCCGCTTCGCCGCGCCGCTTGGGTATTATTAATTACCGGTAATCACGCCGCTGCAAATATTACAACGTCCTAAAGGTAAAGAGGCGAGGTCTCGCTTCGCTTCCCGCCATACCCTGACGGTCGCGCATGCGCCGCTTCCCACGCACAGTGCAACTATTTCTTTATACTTTTCTCTCCAACTTTCTTATGTACAAATATCAGAAACAAAACTTGTTTAAAGTACTAAACCAAATTTACTCCACATCTCCCGAGGCTCTGCATCTCCGTCAGAAGTTATGTGTAAGTTTTGGGTATGTGTGAAAAAGTTCAATGAGTCGAGTGCAGTGATGAGCAAAACAAGAGCTATATGAAGACTTGTTGGACAGTCTTGGCACCGGTCTTGGTCTTGTCTGTTCATTCAGTTTTATTTCCAGAAGAAAAGCATATGTTCAAGCTAAGATAAATATTTAACTCATTATCTTACAGATTTTTTATTTTTTCTTTTACTTGTGCACTTTTGGCCTTTTCCATCATGGTTTTGTGTTGGTCTTGCTCGTGTAAAATTGGTCCGAGTGTTGACTTTACGAAGACTGCAAGACTGCAAGACTGCAAGACCAACTTCAATTTCACTCATCACTGGTTGAGTTTACGATCAGAAGTGTGTCGCATTATTAGACAATTAGTAGTCGCTACCGTCCAGTTATCTGCACACAGCTACCGGCTGGCAATGCGCTAACACTTTACCAGCGGAAGCGTCTCCAAGCGGCGGCGTCGCGACTACACCGACTTCCGGCGGCGCGGTACAAACAGTACTGATGTTTACTTTAAATGTCACCAGTTGGAACGATATTATAATTGTTAATAATATTCCTTATGAATGATACCAAAGTACACAACTTGGTGCTACGCAGCATGCTTACACTGGTCAACGCACTCGTAGCCAAGTTATTTGTGGTCGTTGCTGGCCTCTCACAGTCAACCCGTGGTAATGTCTGCACTTGGCTTCCCCGACGGAGGGTTCTGCTTCACTGTGATACCCGGACGACCTCGAAGCGATCTACAACATCGCTAACGGAAACATAAATATATAAGTGAATCAGACAACAGCGAACAAACTTCAGATTCAGAAGTTATTAAGTTATGGAGCCATGCGGACAAGTCAGTTTTCAAAAAGAATTTATATAGCATCAGGAGTCGCGCCGGCGAGGAGACACGACGCCATTACTTCTATACATGAACACGCGCACTGCCGGCGGAACTCTAGTTCCGGTCGCAGATTAAGAAATATCCACCGTGGGGTTGACGCACATCCCGTGAGCGCGGCCGCCGCATCCAGCATCCCGCGACGGGACCGCGCGCGGATCAGATAGGCCCGTACACTTCCGACTGCGCCGAAGTTTAATTGCATGTAAACGCATCGCCGCGGAGGCGGGGCCCTCAGCACGTAGCTTTACGTGTACCCGTCGCACCGCAGGCGTGTTAACTTATGTACAAAATAAGTGACTAAGTTTCCATATAATATCAATCATACACCGTTGTCGTGTACACTGCGGCATCGCCAATGAAAGAAATAAAGTCCTGGTTGACATCCACCCCACCAACAGGTACACAATACAAGTCCGCACATGTGCCCACTGGCTGCCACACGATCACGCAAGCACGGAGGCATGGCACCCGACGTCCGTGTCCGGGTGCGCTTGGCAATTAGCGGACGGTTCCCTTTGATAAATAATTTGAATTCGCTTACCTGGACACTGCTGCAGGGCTGTTTCGAGGTGCCAAACCGGAAATAAATGAAACATGTTACCGGCAGCAGTGTTGCTGTTTCAATTGGATATAGTTTAAATGTAAGCAATGTTGGTAGTTTGGCCGTTTTAATGTAAAAACTGTGATAACATGTAGTTAACAATGTTGGGCCGGTTTAACATCGCGTTTCGTCAGTAGTTAAACTTTGTATTGTTGATGCGGCGTGGTGCGCGGTGCGTGGTGCGCGGTGCGCGGTGCGCGGTGCGCGGTGCGTGGTGCGCGGTGCGAGGTGCGTGGTGCGTGGTGCAAGCGATGCAGCTCGCGCGCCGCTGACCGGTCGCCACTGGTTCGGAGCGAAATGATAATAATTCAAATAATTCAGACAGTTGGCAAGTTTATAGCCCCCCGAGAATAAGTTCCTGTTTATTTAAGTTTGTCTGCGCAACAACAGCGCAACTTAACTATGATAGAAAACTCATTAAACTAGAAACTGTTTTCTGAACATCGAAGATATAAAATATTCAATTAGTTGATATCGATTACTACCACAAGCTGTGGAGCTGGTCGGGTTGGTGCTTTGTCGGCCGTAACAAAAGAAATAGAAATAGTCTTAAAGAATCTTCGGAGACGGCACTCGTCCGCACACGCGCAGAGACCGCTACAGCGCAGCTTCTTTCGCGTTGACAAGATATATAGGACAGAGGTGACTTACACACGAGAAGTAGTAGATCCAGTACATAGATTTAAGGGCGACGTTGCAGGAGGCAGAGGCATCGCACCTCCGCACTTCCGGGCCGTCCGATGCGACTTTATAAGTCACAGTTCCATTTAGACGCTCAGCGCGCGTCCCAATGCATCGCGCCCACGCCTGACCCAGCGCTGAGAATCATTTATAGTTCAACACCTGCGCATCTACACTGCTGTCGGCAGGGAGAGGTGGCGCTAGTCGCATTTAAATCGTTGTTCGCGTTTGCGTGGATCGTGTTTGACGGACGTTGCGGAACATGCACTTAACTACATTCTAATGTAACATGTCATAAAGCAGAGCCATATTAAGCGCATTGTTATAGTAAACAGTTATTTTTTTTTGTATAATTTGTAAATACTTTTAAATTTAAACATCTCTTGTTCAGACTAAGTGTAACAGAGTATTAATGCAGTCGCCAGCCGCTGACGCCGGCTTCGCGAGCTAATACGTTAACAGATGAGATAGTTCAAGCTTGGAGATAGTCCAATAATGGTTGAGAAAACAAATTGTGTCAGTGCATAGTATACACAATGGTGCTGGAAACAAACGACTCCCAACTTGTAAACCTTTTTACTTTCCTACGTCTATCCAATAGGCATATCAAATAGTTAGTAGTGAGCAGTGCTCGGGTTCCGCCGCGGGCAGCCGGTGCACTGTTCGTGATTTATTGCAAGGGGGGAGCGCAGCCCTGCTTGCGCACTGGCATTGGTACGGGTGCTCCATGTCTACACAGTAAGCCACGCCATCGGGGAGCTGGTCACAATTCCCCGACACCTTCGTATAGTCAAACACACCAACTCTCTGTATGTGTTCGTATTATCATTGTAAAACCGAAAAGAAAATTAAACTATGTAGTGTAGTTTCTATCGCGTTCACACACTCACGCTTGGCTGAAGACACGTGAGCTGCGGCTGCGGCCCCTGGCCGGACCCTCCTCCGGGACAAGGTTGTATACGTTCCTTACAACTAAATATTCCATTAAAAGTTTTTAATTTGATTGGAAAGTTGGCCGCTATCGCTGGTTTGAAGCTTGAAGCTTCGTAAAGTTATTTGGTCTCCCAGGAAGAAAATGTTGAGGAGCGCGGGTCCGGCGTAACTAGTAGTTGGAGATTATAAGTAGCTGAATAACGTCAGCGGCCGTGCCGGAAGTGAACTTTTTAACGAGGGACGTGCGCCGGCGGGACGCACTCTCAACTCATTTAAATAGATTTTTTAGATTATAGCTCAGCGGAGTGAGTGAGCCGGCTCCGCGATCTCCGCTGAGTGGATTGTGGTCCACTTCTTCTAAATAAAACAAGGAAGCTTAATTGGAGACTGTAAAAGCTTTGTAACAGTTATTAAAAGTTAATTGTGTATTAGTAAAGTTGTTTGAAAATTTGAGTTTTTTTCGTTATAATGTGTAGTTCTCGCCGGGTGCGGTTCTGTGCGCAGCAGGGAGCCCGGCGCGAGCGGCGCGCCGCCCCCGCGGGCAAAACGTTATTGTACATTAAAGTAATTTATTAATACTTTACGAGCGCCGTAACAACATTATGGACACTTTGCTTAACCACACATTACGAAACGGAAACTTTACGGCGACTAGCTGATCTAATATAACGGAAATAAACTCACCACCTACCTCTACGATTTTTTAATGGTGATGTTTGCGCCGCAGTTTTATTGACAACCATTGCGGCTCCATCGGAGTCAGGGCTCGCGGATCTGGCATCCGCTAAAATAATAAAAAACAAGAAGAAAAGATACTAAAAATAACATTAAAATTAAACGAAAACTTTAAGAAGGTCCGCGTGGTTGCAGCCGTGGCCGTCGTGCCTTCCACGTAGCGTCTGTTCCATTCGGCAATCCTACTCAACCGAAGTTGTCACTTGACGAACGAAACAGGGCAATCCACATATCCTGGTCTCCTTTTACTTTTTAGGGCCGCATCGTTAGCTATCTGGTCCACCCTCTCGTTCCCATCCATCCCCGCGTGCGCCTTCACCTAAAACAACCTCCTCTCCTTCCCTTTTTCTCTCGCTTTCTTAACATTCACTTTCACACGCATCGCTAGGGGATGGAAGGTGTCAGGTTGCGCGTCAGTTTCCAGGGCGGACCTTGAGTCGCTCATTATAGCGCAGCTTTGCTTTGACCCACGGGCCGCGTACCCTGTTGCTTTCACAAAAGCCAGCAGCTCAGCCTGGTAGACCGTGCAGAAGTTGGCTTAGCTTTAGTTTTTTACTGGTCATTTCTACGGCGTCCCGCATTACACAGAACGCCGCAGCCACCTTCTCGTCTATCCGGCTACTGTCCGTGTATATCTTCAGGTCGGCAGCCGCGGTGGAAAGCCGGTCCTCCTCCGCACGGTCACCCAGACAGGAGAACTTCACATCAACTTGATGGTGTGCACTGGTTCTCCAGACTGTCAGCTAAGCACTCGGCCTCTTCATCATCCCCAAAGGCCAACGACAACGGGTGGACGTCTCTGACGTAGGGTAGCATGAATCCAGGGTTCTCCAACTTGAGCCTCCGAGGCAGACGCCAGAAAGAGTCCTTGAAAGTCTCGAGGTCGCTGAGTAGTGAATCCCATCTCTCGGCTCTGAGTTCTCCGATGCGCTCTTCGACAGCTCTCTGAAGGGGGCGCGCACTAACTCTGTTCACCTCGGAGCGGTACCTATCGTACAGCCTCAAGGCGACGTTTTTCAACCTGATCAGGCGTCGAATATCTTGGGGAAGAGCCCCAAATTAAGGTTCCAATTCGAGTACCGTTCTCGTGGAGTCTTCAACGGCCGAAGAGATATGCTTAGAGAGTGAATCGACCGCCCGAATTGCCACTTCAGGTGATTCGATTGTTTTCGGTATTTAGTCGAGGTGTTGGGATTTCGTGGACTTAAGTTTGACCTCAAATTTACGCCAGTCAACGATGGTCTTGGTCAGAGGGACCTCACCGGCGCGCTGGCGCAGCTTGAAAAGGACCGGGAAATGATCAGATCGCAGGTCATGTATGACCTCGACCGAACGGATGTGGACAACTACATTTTTCAGTAGGGCTATGTCCAAAGCAGAAGGCCTTTCATTTTCTCTCTGAGGGCTTCTCGTCGGCGAAGAAAGGACGATGATATCAAAGTTTAGCTTTTCCACTAACTTTGAGAGGATACGACCATTTGGATTTGGGCCGAGGGGATCCCAGCCGCTGTGCCTGCTGTTCAAATCGCCAGCAAACACAACAGAAGAACCGGGATCGAGGAGGGTTCTTATGTCTTCGATTTCTACCTTTTTGGACGAGAGCAAAAGACGAGAACAATCGGTTGATGGCAGTAAGGCCGAACACCGAGACGTCGGTGGTTTTCAGGTGAGGGCATTCAAGAGGGACATAGTGAAGGAACCTCTTGTTATAGATGCAGGTGCCGACGTACATAGCGGACAACCTGTGGTTCCTAACGAGGTGATAGTTTGCAATTTTTGGGTCATGGTGGGATGGTTTTGGAATATTTTCTAAATTAAGATAACTTCGACGTCGTGGTGTCAGAGAAATGCGCTGATTTCTTTCTTCTGGTGCCGACGCCGTTAGCGTTAAAAGTCGTGATGGTCAACGAGCCAGGTTTAGTTTTGCCTAATACTTTGAGGAGCTCCACGCAGATCTTCAAGGTGTGTATAGGGACTTGGACGACGACGTGCAGGTGCGAAGGGGATATCATTAGATATCCGCTTCGGGAGCGGTTATCAGCTTGTCGCCGCGCGGTGGTGCTGCGAAAGTTTGCGGCCGCTGCCGTGCGCTGATTGTCTGTCCGTCTGTCCGCCTGTCCGTGTGTCCGCCTGTCCGTCTGTTTGTTGCGTGCACGATGCGGGTGCAGGGTTCGCTTCGCGTATGGAACCTGTTTAAATTCCCTGCTTTATTACTTCCCCACATTCACATCGTAAATGTTGAGGAAATAACCGACGGAAGGCGAGCGCCCGCACTAGTGCTACTTATGTTTTGTGAGGGGTAGGTGTGTGGTTCGGTGTAACGGCAACCCCAACTTAACGGTGCAACGCTAGCTAAGGGGTAGCGCTGACGAAAGGTTCCGTAATAAAGCAGAACCTAGTCTGATCAATTGTTTGTCATCTAGATTGAATGTGTAATAGACTTTAAGATTAGATTGTTTTATTAAATTGTTTACTTTATTATTGTACTCGAAAAATTATATAGTTTTTTTTTGTTTTAAGATCGTGAGCTTTATGCAGTTGCTCGTTACGTTCAAGTTTACGAGCGTCCTAACCCGCGCCCCGCCCCACCCGCGCCCGACCCGCGCCGACGCACTAAAAGATATTGCGCGTAAACTTAACCAGCTACACTTTACATTAAGTGCCGTTTCGTTCCAGTGATAGTCGGCACCGAGCTCACTTGAATTATAGTCATTAAAATATAAACAGCACGTGTTGGGAGTGCCGCGGCGTAAACTTGGCGCGCTCAGCCATTTGCAGCGCACGGTGCTGCTGCTGCTGCGGCTGCGGTCAACTTGTTACATGTTCTTATGAGTACTGCACCTACAGCGTTGCAGCTGCATGTGCATGTGTCTCTGATAAACCATGAAAAACGACATGCATTATTATACGGAGCTGTAAAGAGAACGAAATTGTTCATAACGCCTTTACTCGGCAGCGTTGAATTGAATTTAAGAGCCGGATCAGGCTGCAGATGAAGACGACGCGTAAATTTGGATTGTCGCACTTCCGGTGCAGCTGATAGCAGTAATAATAACACACGGCCCTTTCTCGTCACCAGCAGCAGTAGCAGTGCAGCAAAATTGCTGAACAGGTACAAAAATTTAAAATAGTTCGGATTAATTACAACGAAATATTTGATAGAAATTTGGGCGCCGCAGCAAAAAGTAATTTAAATAGTCTTAATGTGTGTCAAAACAATCTAATTAAGGTTTTTTCCACTACGATTATTTAACATCTACCGAAAAGATATATACAAATACTAAGATTATGAACATTTCTCAAATATACTACTTCCGCACTTGCATGTTAGTGCATAAAATACTAAATAAAGAAAACATACTAAAATAACCATTCCTAAAAATGTGACTCATTGTCCTTGTAGAGAGATTTCTAATCGAATGAATAATTTATATCTACGGCCTCCGCGAACTAACTATGGGACAAAGTGTACTATACGGAGGAGCTAAATTATACAACAGTCTACCCGAAAGTATAAAAAATGCTGAATCATATCGAGTTTTCAAAAAACTACTAGTGAACATGTCTTAAGTTCACCACAAAACATTTATTCAATACAACAACACATTGCGCATGACTATTCCAGTCTGACTCACTCTGTGTAACCGACTTAAAAATTTTAGCGACTGCCCTCCGATCTCTGCTAGTTGTAAAATTGTACCGCACCGACCACCGACCACCGACCACCGACCACCGACCACCGACCACCGACCACCGACCACCGCCGCGAACTGCAGACTACCTTCCTTTGGCCGGCTGTAGTGTCAGCTGTTCTATGCATTAAGTTTATGGAGTCACTGTATGTCTTCCTTTGTACGCTCGTAATTTTAGCTTAATGTATTGCTTACTGCCCTCTCGCATAAGTGAATTGTATATATTGTTGTACACGTTCTTGTGAGAAATACAGATTCTTAAACCTCAAATATTTACGGTGCAGAACAGATTACAATAAATATTCAATAATCATATGAAAGTAACATTCACTCTATTTTGTGTGATGTATATGCACATGCGCACACACGCGAACACACGCACGCGCAGACACACGTGCACACACGTCTGCTGTGTCAACATCAAACAGCACCGAGTCCCCGCTTGCGGTGTGGATGCGAAACCATAATTTGTGTATCGGTTAGTCTGCGACGGCTGAACCGGTATAGACCCTTAAAGTCGGATCGCATTTACGAGGAAGGACAGCCCCCTTCCTTCCTTCCCCGCGTGTGCGCGTGTGCGCGCGTGCGTGTGTGTGCCAGTTGGATGAGAATCTGTATCTGAATGTAATTCATTTGAATATATTTGAGTGTAAGATTTCATTGTTAAATAGAATAATGACATTGCTTGGCGAGCGGCGGCGGTGGCGGTGGCGGCGGTGGCGGAGGGGGCCGCACAACAAATGGAACCGCTGCTGTCGGCCGCGGGCCTAAATGATGAAATGATTTATTTAGGAGCAACCAAATCCTCGCACCCACGCCTCCACCTCGCCATCCCGCCGCCCCGCCGCGCCGCCGCGCCGCCGCCCCGCCGCGCCGCCGACAGTTCCCGAAGACTCAACACTGTTTTAAACCCGTCTGAGTGCCACAAATAAAGTGGAGCCGAACTCGCGGGCGTGCGGCCGGCGACAGCTCAGCTGATTTAAATTGACAACTAATTAACATTTCGAAACTAAATTAAAGTAAAGCCTGTTCCATTCCACGGAGCCGTAAGGTAAATAAAGCCATGCGGCCGCAACCGGATGCGCACGCCCGGAATGCGGGTTAAGTGGTGATTCTTGGGAGTGTAGTTTCAGTTTGCCTGCATTAGCTGAAACTACTCCCCCAACCTATGACGACAAATGTTTATGTAGATATGGCACGAAGTCGGTTCCCATTATCCAGCAGCGATACAAATGAAGGTCGTGGAAAGGATTTGCTGAGAAATGATTACACAAAAAGGGTTGCCCCGGCCGAGAGTACAACAATTGGGCCTCGCCGTGTAGCTGCCACCCAGCTCCACCATCAGCCGCTAAATCGCGGCGGCAACCTAAATTAAAGCAAAAATCCGAAAGTGTTCGTTACCCTTTCATCGAAAACTAAGTTACGAAATTTAACTCGCTGACGAATAAATGCCGAAGCGTCATGGCCAGGGAATATCAAGTGGCAGCAGCAGCACCGCATCCGCATCCGCATCCATTATTCAGTTATTCAAACGCATCTCTGCGCCGGCCACCGTTGTGCCGAGCTGGCTGATAGTCCGCGCAGCCTCTTCTCGATGGAGCAGTATACACTGTAGTCTAGATGATCTTAACCATTTCATCCCAACCCCTCTGACATTTGACTGCCCGGCGCCGCGCTGCGTCAGCTTATTACACATTTAATGCATCAATTACGCTCATAATCATATCTCAATAATTTTATTATTCGCTTACATACTTCACAATTCTTGAGCCTCTAGCACAGCAGCCGCTGACCAGGACGACCCTCCAACCGCCTATGGCCTCTCCGACCCAAAGGTCATACGGGCCGAATCGAGGAAAAGGTCTCGTCACTCCCCCTCTTTCCGGGCGCGACATGTGTCCACTGTTGACTTCGGGAGTCACTGCTGACTTCCTACATCCAGCGAGCCTCCAATGAGTAAACTCCTACAACGTCGCAAAGTTTTGTTCCGTGCTTACCGGTCTGGAGTAATACACCAGACCCTTCTCTTTTTGAACGATTCCATCCGGCATTAAATCACATTATCATAAAATTTGATGGCAGTCTTCCACTGCTTCAACACAGCCACACATACTATCTGCCACTAAATTCAAGTGACAAGCCGGTATCTAAAGCTGCCATGTTCACTTAAGATTTGTGAGACTTGAGAAGAAACTGAACAGTTCACTTCTTTTTGTTTCATTCGTCCATCGAACTTGCCATTCATCCAGAGCAGCATCCCCAACACTACGCTTGAGCCTCTTCAGTTCTGTTTCATATAGTTCGCGTAGCGCCTGATATATTTTCCCAGTTAGGGTGGCCAGGAGTGCGAGTGAAGCAGCCCGCCAGGCCGGCAGCTCGCCCGCGGCCCCGTGCTGCCCCGTGCTGCCCCGTGCGGCCCCGTGCGACCCCGTGCGGCCCCGTGCGACCCCGTGCGGCCCCGTGCGGCGGCGCATCGCGGATTGCGCACACGTCGTCACCACGGGCGAAGCTTTTTTTATTATAAAAACGAAAGGAATCTGTATTAGTCTCCGAGGGGTCGTAAAATTCAAGTCACGTCCGGCACGGCCCATGTGTCCGCGACACGCGGGCCCAGCCGCGGGTCTAATGGGACTCTAAGTTTGTTTTAGTGGGCGCTGCTCGTGCGGGGAGGATTCGTTTAGCTTCCAGTTATGTATTTTATAAGACGAAGCGAGGAGATGACCGCCGCCCGCCGCCGCTGACGGCGACACCGGGTTACCGATGTGGACCCCTCGCTTATAATTTCAATGAAATCGGAAGGAATGTTTACTGTAGAATGTAACGATATTCTTTAGTTGAATGTTGTTGAACGGATGCGGAGCCGCGCCCGCGCCCGCGCCCCCGCCTGCGCCCGCGCCCGCGCCGATACAAAACAAATTCGAAACCAATTACCGGCTCGCATTCAACGTTCCGTTTCCGAATACTTGCCGAAGTTAAAATTCATAAACACAGCGTAACAAAGTTCGGCCCGATGAAAATAAAAGGCTTCCGTACCGCAGCCGCCTCACTCCCTACCCCAAACCCACGCCGCGCGCCTCACTGCGACCCTCGAAAAGCCTCGTAAACGAATAAGAGCACACGACCGCTTTTTCCGCGACGCGTACATTAGGCCGTGTGCGCCCCCGCCTGCGGAACCCCAATTACAAACATTTATCGGTACATTTTGTGTGCGTGGGAAAGACCATTACAATCGGACTCGCACCCTGGCCTGGCTTGGCCTGGCCTCGCGCTCGCACTCTGAGGAACCGCATTTTGTTTGGCCAGTTTTAATGAAAGCGATAACTGCTCAATAGCAGCCCCGCGCGCCGCACCAAGTGCTGCTGTTTGAAAATAATGCTACCGTTTCGTTTATATACATGTATATGTATAGAACTACGCTATATATTCACACACACACTTATATATATATATATATATATATATATATATATATTGCACAGGCTTTGAAGTTCTAATAATTATTATTTTGCGAGACTGGCTCTAAAGTTATGTTGATTATAATCTTTGCAGTAAAAATTATTAAAACGTTTACGGAACCATCACCAGGGCAAAGCGTGAGAACACGGTGCAGACCGGTTAGTTTGGACTCTAGTACCATAGAGGTAGAGCATACTTCCTAATGACTGATGATTGTTTAATGACAGAACGTAAGCGTTCGCGTAAACTTATAGCCAAATAAGGTAACTTCCGAACGAGTACTCCTACAATAATTTATGGTGTTGAACAAGTATTTTCCTGGGGTCAACCTTCCGCGGCGCCGGAGGAGCAGCGACGCGTCTGTTGACAAATGTCATAAATTGAAATGAGATTACAAGGATTTCGACAAGGTGCTTTCTGAAATTCGGCTGGCCCGCGGGACACGAAGAATGCGTTCGTTAGCGCCGAGCCACTCATCCACCCTCACCCCCCTCCGGGTTGATTAAATTGCAGCAAAAAGTCGTCACTAACAAGCGGCGGCGGCGAAGGAAGTAGCACACCGCCCGCTTTCTGAGCGACGCTACCGGCGGTGACCGGATGCATTCGGTGCCGCGTGCGCCTGCAGCAGCACCTGCACCGCATACGAGTTGCACGACGACGGCGGACATCAGTTCGTCAGCTTGTCGAATGCGTCGTGCACGTCTGCGGGGAGGCTCTCATTGATCGATGATTACACTATAGTGTATTGTACAAAACATTATCTACCAGTTTATATTGAACTTTAGTTTTAACAATTCAACAGACATGTCTCCCTCAACATGTTTCTGCGATCAGATAGCATATTTTGTTACAGCAGCACTGCGGACCGTGTTCTCGCCGGACCAGTGCTGGTGACCAGCCCGGCGTGCTCCGTCATTGCGTCCTGAAGATACTTTAACTTTAAATACTTGAATCGCATAACGTGTCACTTGTAAGTAGAACATGTTCGATCTTATATAAACAGCGTCATAAACTTTACCATTTAATTCGACCCCCTCCCCTAACCAGGTGCACTATGTGACCTGCAGCGCCGCACGCGCCAACACACGCGTGTTACATGACGAGGGCAGCACCAATCGCGCGTAACAGTACTTTGTGCATGTGCACAAATAAACAAATAAATAGACTCATTGAATAGAAATCTTATAAAGATTAAGTAAATTACAAGCTGAAATAGTGATCATTCGGTTGTTATACGATTTGTCCGATACAATGTAGTAATGTGCATAATGTTAGAGCAACGGCGATTACTGCTGAAATGTACTACTAGTGCAGTGTCTACTCCGGCACACAGCATACAGCAGCCCCCAAACAATACTGCTTGGTGGAAAAAACATTAGAACAGAAATATTTCTCACGTGCGAAAACCAACAATTATGTCAGAACAAAACAGATATCGTGTTGCTAGAAGAAAAGAAATACATGAACGCCTATACATGAAGTCATCATCAAACGCGCCCCCGGCCCGCGCCCCCACAACTTGTCAATAACAAAGGCATTACTCGATACCTTATGGTCCCAATGCGCGAATGTAAAACTCGGCACGAATAAACCTGGGCCCATAACGATAACGGAAGTGGCAGCGCCGCCACCTCCCGCCGCGCACGCACTCGTAAATATCGCGCACGAGCCCGCCGCCGCACCCCCGGCGACCGCACACCGGCACCCTCGCACCCTCGCACCCCCGCACCCCGGCAGCCGCGTACCCGCGGCGCGCGCATTAAAACAAATGGCGGGCATGTTTCATAGACGGACGACGCTTTTTCCTTTTTTCCCTTTTATTTCAATAAACATGCCCGCACGGCTGCGGACTTCGCGCGCTGCTCACCCTGCAGCTGGAATTACTAAAATGCATAAGAACTGTTAGCGCTGAACACTGCCGTACTCAGTAAGGTACCTTTGCAGGCCAGCATCACCTCTTAAGGCAAGGGTCTGCACCGCCACAGCACCGCTCGCGCGACCGGTGAGGCCACGCCGCTAACGAAATTCTATGTTTTTTGTGAAAAGTTGGCTGCATCTGTTTATCACTCTCCGCTGCACTAAAAATATTTTAGTGCGTCATTCTAAGCAAAATTGTGGTATGCCACTGACATTGACTTAAAGGCCTCTGGACTAGAGCCTCGTTCCAATAACAGAAAGTCTGAAAGCGGCAGCAAGCTACTGAACACCTGACTGTCGACTCCTTACCATGTTTGAATAAAATGACTGCGGGTAGTCTGACTCCGTGCGCTCCTGGACATTCTACTGACCTCCTTAAATCTGGGCATAGACTGGCGCCCGCCACAGCGAGGCAGCCTCAGCCCCACGTAAGTTGGGAGATTTTATGTTCGGTTGGAAATTACTAAAGATTTAACTCATATACACAAATACACCCCTACCGCCACCACCGCCCCGCGCCCTCGCCCTCGCCCTCACGCCGGGCCCGCAGTGTAACCGTTTACGAGCAAACAGCGACAACGGACACTTAATGACTCTCTGCTGATACCCTCGCTCACCGCTCACAATCAGTTCATACACTTATGAACGCGTCAAAACCGTTTCCCGACGAGGAGCCCCGCTCGATGCACTCCAAGTACGGGAATTACTTGACGAGCTACTTGTTCTGTCGCTAATAGCTATCAGCAGGTGAACGTGCTGCTCGGCTCCTCACTTTCACACTCAAAATTTAAAGGAATGTGTTTACCGGGGTGTGGGGGTGGTCGGCACATAGCCACACCGGGTGCTACAACCTGACCGCCACACTTTATTCACGACAAAAACCCGAGAGTACAATTTCAATCCAAATGTTTGTATGCAACATTGGACACCACTGAGGGGGGACACCACTTCGCGCATTCCGCATTGCAACAAACAAAACGGGAAAAGATTTAAATTATTAAAATTATCCTGAGCTGTGTTAAGCGAAACATAAAACCGTCTAAAGGATGCAATAAAGCCGGGAGCACTGGTCGGCTCTGCTCGGCCCTCCCCGGCCCGGACGGAATCGGTTGATTCACCAAATTATTCCTAATGAAGTTTAGTTCGCGTTCGCAGCGGAGACTGACCTCGTTACGAGGAGACTCGGTAACGAGTTCAGTTGTTCCGCCTCCGACGCACTCCGCCCGTGTAGCGGCGGAGCGGCGGTAGCGTGTAGCGGCGCGTAGCGTGTAGCGGCGGTAGCGTGTACCGACGGTAGCGTAAAGCGGCGGATAGCGTGTAGCGGCGGTAGCGTGTACCGGCGGTAGCGTGTAGCGGCGGTAGAGGCGGAGTGACGGTAGCGTAAAGCGGCGGATAGCGTGTAGCGGCGGTAGCGTGTACCGGCGGTAGCGTCTAGCGGCGGTAGCGTGTAGCGGCGGTAGCGTGTAGCGGCGGTAGCGTGTAGCGGCGGTAGCGGCGGAGTGACGGTAGCGTATAGCGGCGGATAGCGTGTAGCGGCGGTAGCGTGTACCGGCGGTAGCGTCTAGCGGCGGTAGTGTGTAGCGGCGGTAGCGTGTAGCGGCGGTAGCGTGTAGCGGCGGTAGCGTGTAGCGGCGGTAGAGGCGGAGTGACGGTAGCGTATAAGCGGCGGATAGCGTGTAGCGGCGGTAGCGTGTACCGGCGGTAGCGTCTAGCGGCGGTAGCGTGTAGCGGCGGTAGAGGCGGAGTGACGGTAGCGTAAAGCGGCGGATAGCGTGTAGCGGCGGTAGCGTGTACCGGCGGTAGCGTCTAGCGGCGGTAGCGTGTAGCGGCGGTAGCGTGTAGCGGCGGTAGCGTGTAGCGGCGGTAGCGTGTAGCGGCGGTAGCGTGTAGCGGCGGTAGCGTGTAGCGACGGTAGCGGCGGGCTCGCTGTTACCAAGCCTGGCGCGGCCGCCGCTCAAAGCTGTTCGTTCTGTAAAATGTGATCACTTCTCTTTGTAACATATTATGTGAACTTGACGCTTCTCTTGTTAATAATCAATACCAATGTACTTCGTAAACCGTCCGTCCTATTGTCGGTGATGCAGCGGACCCCTGTGACTGTGACGGTGACCACGCGGCACTCGTCCTTCGTTACATCGAAGTAATCAAACCCGTGCGCGCCACCATAGGACCGCCTCCCTCCAGCAATAAGCTGCTCCTGCCAGGACGTCTCAGCGTACACCCGCCTTGTTCTGGAGTACAGCTGTTATTTATTACCAGTCGTTTACCTTTGGAATTTGCGCAATCGGCGGATGGTGGCGGGCGGTGCGCGGGTTACAACGTCCCCGCGTCGCGCGGAAAACAAGGGGTGCGTGATGGAGGCATCAATCACAAGTGGCCGCATAAAGCGCACACAGCGCCGGAGCTCCAGCACAATGCGGGACGGGAATGGATCCTCTGCGTGCTGAGGCTCCGCGGGCACACTGCGAGCGCGCCGTGGGGCGATGGGGGTGGTAGTGCGGGAGGGATGGGAAACGTTCAGCCACACAAAAAGCCATTACACTTTAAGATTAGCGCGGCGACGAACCCTTTGACGCATTCATCGGGCGCCACCAGCTCGCTTACAAATGTCATAGCCATTTACTTCCTGGTGACACCATTGTACGCCGTGGAAGTATCTCGTTCCGAATTATTTTCGTTCTCAGGTTGCGAACTGATGCATGGTGCATCACTTAGACTTTGTGCTCGGGATTGGTGCTCGGTGACCGGGTAACGATGCAACCAACTGTATGTAGGTACTGGGAATGGACACACAAGCTCGGCAACAACTTCTTAGATAACTCTACTTCCTCTCCGTTCAAGAGATAATAAAACATGTTCTCTACGTATATATGTATATATATACATAAAGCGCTGCCGCCGGTGTCGGCGAGATGCTCCACATTTGAATCTTGTGCTCCGGTTAGTGAATTGGTTTCGTGGGGGCGCTGCACGCGCGCAGTCCGTTGTATAGTGATGTTTGGGTGTGTTTGTGTGATGTTATCATTCAGCGGCTGCTGGTGCTCGTCAGGCACGCCAGAAAAACTTGACAGCTATTGTTGTTGTTCTGACGTTATTTGTAGAAGCGAGGAGGGCTCGGACGCGGAGATTGCGTATCGCGATTTTGTTTCCTTTCACTTTATGAGAAACGTCGGATATCAACATGCAGACAGTATAAAGGCTGCCGTTATCAAATGTGTGGTTGTTAAATATTGTTTACCATATAGACTGGCGTACGAAATATAGATGCGAGAAGAGTTGAGTTTTCTTCTTTCCACTGCCCCCGCCGAGGTGGCAGGTCGCGGGCCCGGCACCAGCTTACTGTTCGGTAAATTAATTTCCTCGCTGTTCTATCGGGTAAAACAACAAATGGAACTGTATTGTCTAACAAGGAATAGGTTTAGAGTTTTTATCTGCCGAGAGTCCTGAATATGGTTTTCGTTATACAGGTTTCATCACAACAAGGATCCTTCCGTTCACCTCCTCTACATATGAAAATTATTATAGTAGATACGCGCTCACATATATAAATATGTCTCAAGAATTTACTCTTACAGATAAATCTTGGGACTTTCTTACAAATGCTATATTCATTACATTCAATATTTAGCGCAACCTTGAGTTCGCGTACCGCGAGAAGATTTACTTGCACCACGGCCAGGTGGTGTGGCGATAAGTGCGCTCCGAACGCCTCGCGAGCGGAAACGTGCGCGGGTGAAATCATCCAAAGCACGGGGGTTAATGACACTCGGCGAGTCCATCGGCGGCTCCTCGCACGGACAAAGCTCGCAGCATAGCGAAATATACGAGCTAGGTTTACTGTAAATTCTTTCCGGAAATCAAAGGAAAAGACAATTGTCGCTATTTTCTATATAAAGTCGCACACAAACGACATCCCTCTCAATATAAAGCGCGAGTCGGAAGATGTTTCATCAAATTGAGCGAATTACGGAGCTGCAGCGCCACGCGGCGTAATGACACCTGCTAACAGCACAACGCGGCGCCTCTCGCAGAAACGTCAGCGCCACCGCCCCTCGCCATCGCCCTCGCCCTCGCCAGAACCAGAACCACCCCTTCCCATCACACACCCCCGCCATCTCTTTGAATGTGTCAAAGACGTAACGCTATGTTCATTTAGCGCACAATTTATGTGCACTATGGTTCTTCAAAGGGGGACAAAGGGAACGTGAATCTGTCCGCGATCACTGTATCAGTCACACAGCGGTGCGACAGCTGCTCTCGTGGGTCTCGTGCGTCTCGTGCATCTACTGCCGAACGTGCCGAACGTGCCTAACGTGTCCTATTGAAGTGTTTTTCGTGAAAATGACTTGTTGTTTTCATGTTTAAACACTTTACACGCACGGACGACAACATTGAGCCTGTTGGAGGCGCTGAAGACACTACATCCAGACACAGCGACGCAGCGCGCGTAGCTACAACTCCAGCGGTTGTTCGGTTTGCGGCTGAGCAATGTCTTTACACTTCCACTAATTAAACTTAAGTAATAAACTAAGCTACAATACCTCGGGCGCAAGCGCAATTTAACATTTTACCTTAGATAATCAGGTCGTTTAGCGAGGGGGAGTGTTCAACATGTGGCAACTTTAAATCCTAACTTTCCACCAGGCCCAGGTCACCACCGCAGAAAAATGAGTCAGGAGCAGAAGCTGCAAATTAAATATTTCAGTATCCTACTTCAGTTACAGTTTGTTCGCTTTACTTCATCGTTTAACCATAATTGCTTATCTTTAACTTTTACTATCCTAAAGTATGTTCTCTTATTCAGTAAGGATAGACGCACCACTTGCTTTTATTATTTCGTACCAGGAGCGACTTGGAACGTAGCGCTGCGTTCAAACGCTAGAGGTAGAAAATGTCCACCCAAGATTTAAAATTATCTAGTTTTCTTAAAGCGTGTGACGCGCTGAAATATCTCTAAAGCTGGATCGCTTTCCGCCGCTGAAATATTTTCATATTCGCTTTGGATAATTCCGGAGCGCGCTGCTAACAACACCATAAATTTTCCGCTTTACATTCGAAAGCAAAAATACATGATCCTGAAGCGGCGCCAACACGCGCGCTGAAATATTCTGAAAGTGAAATAAGTGGACGGAACTACCAGCTTGTTCAGCTGCCGGCAGCTCATGTGCTCGAAGGCAGCATCAGCTCACTGGCGAGCGCTGTGCCGACATGACACCGCGACGAGACAGTTGTAGGCAGATGCACGACGCTGGATGCACAAGCACTCGTCTAGCTAGGACGGCGTACAAAACGAGTGAGAAACCAGTTTTGTGCATCAGTTACACTGCCGCCGTGTGCTGTGCCGCTCATACACGTGGAGAGTGCACGCTGTTGCCAAGCAGCAGTCCACTAACGACAACCGTCTGGGTACGGGTACAGGTTTCAGTACATTTACGTTACATTTGGTAAAAATAATTGGAGCGCCCGCTCGCCGCCCGCCGCCCGCCGCGTCCCCAAACTAAATGGTGGACGTGGATAAATGACGAACCCTTGTCATAAAACTAACCATTAGTTATATTCTTTTAATTTTTACAGTGCATACTGAATTCGAACCCTTGACCGGATCCCCCGCCGGACCGCGGCCGGAACTGCCGGTGCACGGAACGACTTGCTAAAGTTGTGTTTGCGTAAATGCAATGGATCAGAGCACGACCCGCTCACGATCTTCAATTGTGTTATTCCACGTAAAGACTGCGAGGTTATCACGGGTGGTGGTGCAGTGGTGCGGTGGTGGCAGGAAAGGGATCGAGGGTGTGGAAGCTTGGGGCCGGCACATCTGAACGCTGCCGCGAGTGCGGTACGAGGTGGCGGCGGCGGCGCAAATTAGACGTGTAACAAATGTGGCAGGAGTGGCAGCCGAGCCGGCGGCAAGCTGCGGCACAAATTTACGGTTGCGGCTAGCGTACTCTGCTAATTATGCCCGGAGTGGTTGGGGGTGCGGGGCGGGTGGCATTCGGTGGATCACTGCACCGCACCGCATATGGAAGAGGTCCGCGTTCAACCGGAGGCAGCGCGACGGCCTCACATACTCCTGGTGACAAATATCGCCGCGCCGCTGCCAAATGCAACATGACCTGGGCTCTTAAGGTGGAGGAATCGATTCAATGAAATACGTTCAGCTGTACGAAGACTGCTCCGCGTAGCCTCTGCCGAGGGTACTCTGTTTATTTCGTACCCCTAACGTGTGAGTAAATTATTTACTTAATCACTGCTCGTGGATACTTACTACCAGACACAGGAACTATTAATAAATATGGAAAATATAATTCCTAAAGGTTTTCTTCTTTTTTTATTATACCCACATATAGTATATTCTTATACTGAGAAATAAATAACCCGCTGCTCGTCTCTCCACCCTCCATGGCCCTCATCAGCGGCGTTTGTGTCAATGCGTATGATGTATTATTTAATTTAACTGTGTAATAAAATACAGCGTTCTGTAATTTCAACATTCACACCGGCGCTTCCATTAGCTCAGTGTTAGATCCGACACAGGTTTCCCCAGTGCAACCACTTGCTCGTACCAATACCAAATTGTGTCTGCGACAAGTTATCGCTGTGCTAAGTCCCGGTCCCGGCTAAAGTTGATTCGTTACCACCTTGTCCGAGCCGCACGCACGCGCGCACATGCGCACACACAGACACACACAGACGTTCGCATGAGCGTTGTGTATGTACACACACACCCGCACGCCCACGGCCACGCCCACGCGGACGAGTGTCACGCGACCTGCCCGCCGGTGGGCTGGTGGCCGCGATATCAAGATGCTGATAGCACGAATTAAATTTTGATTGAGGTACTTTAAAACGATCCTATTTTCAGCAACACGAACTTTACGTAAACTTTAATAAGTTTAATCATGTTAAACTCCGTTACAACTTTAAGTTATAACTTTTTAGATCTTGTTAACCGGACGTCATGTTGGGAAAGGAATAATATTATAGCAAATGTACTTTTATTCTATACTTGTGTATAGTAATGAGTATAAGTTGCAATTGAAGGTCCGTGAGCTTACACCAAGTCCGCGATGCACGAACACCCGCGCACGGCACGGGATGCGCATTACTGGGGAATCAATGTAGAGTTAATATTCTATCTATTACATTAATTTTATTAGGAAAAAGTGTAGTAAATGTATTGAATAATAAAAAAATTAACAACAATTGATGAAAGCGCCGTGTAGCGATATCTCTGCATGATAGCTCAGGGCCAAGGTCATGTATGCGTTCCTGCCTGCTACGTGTTCCAAACGGCTCCTGTCTTTGAACGGTAACAATTAACTTCGCTCTGTTCCTTAGGTGTACATGTATATAAACTTGCGCAAGTACCTACGAGGGTTCGGTTGGCGATCACGACAGACCGCATAGACATCCAGGGTCCAGAACTCCGTTACGCGACAAAGTAACGTTGCGTTATTTCCTTCGCTTAGTCGCTACCTGCAACGCGCTCGTAAAGATAGCTCGCGTGATTATGCAGCCGGCTTAATGACCGGCGCACGAGCTGCTCCCGCTCCGGCTCCGGCTCCTGGGGCCCCGCCGAGCGCGACATTACATTTTACAGCGGCGGCGCGATGCCTTATCAACCGGTTCACTGCGCAACATTTTTACACCATTTCCGTTTAACCAGTGTTGCGTTTAGTCATAGAATTTCCCATCACATATTACATTACAGTAAAAACAAAGTTATCAAGGTAAATGTTACTCCCATTACACGGTAAAGCAACCGCGTGGGTTCTGACGATCACGCGCACGATGTTCAACCAATAACAAAATAATATCTGCATTAGGTCGCGGCGCGGGGGGTGGGTAGAAGTGAAATATGTTCACGAATAAAATGTGATCATTGCATATAATACATTGCACCTATGCGACAACACGCGGACCCGGTAACACGGGCCGTATGCCGTATCCCGTATGCCGTATGCCGTATGCTCATTTGTCAACCCAGTGGTTTAAAAAAGTAGTAACAAACTCTTCTCACCCTTTAAAATTAATAAGCTACATGTGCTAGTGGTTGTAAGAATGCATTCAATGTTATTACTTTACTATGCAAGCGCAGCCAAGGTGAGGCCCTCCGAGCTGGAGGAAAGTCGCCGGCCGCACTCTCCCCGCGGCATCACTTCGTTTCACGTAACACAAAGCTCGCTCCAGCGCCGTATTTGTTGTGATGTAAATTCGCGGCCCTTTTGTGCATATCAACAACAACAACTAACTAAAGTGTATATCGCGCCTTAATTAAAACTTCATTGCACTTCACTAATGTAATTCTTCCCTAGCTGGTCCTCTCTCTGCCGGTGAAGATAATATTATCCAATTGTACTGCCGCAGCCCAATCGAACCGCCCATGGCCCGGATGTATACCTGGAGACAAGCTATGGTCCATAAACCCTACTGTGTCCAGGTTTTAATAATAATTATTATAAATCATTTATTTCAAACAACTATATGTGATCCATATTAGTTTAGATACAATTATGCTTAAAAGTAGTGTTAGTAACAATCACAATCACAATCACAATCACACATTAACATTACAATACATAATACACACACTGACACGCCGCTGCCGGCGTAGCGCCTAGTTACTTCAAAGCGTGTAATTGTATCCGACGAGCTAGCATCTCCGAATCCCATCTGTCCGACAGCACGCGCAGGATGGTGCTGGGGCTGGCACGCACTCGCCTAAGTGAAGCGGCGCAGCGCTTCCGTATGCACGCGCGTGCGCGAACATGGCGGAAGCGCTGCAATGACGCGGCAACCCTACCAGCACCCTGAACGTGATATTATGCTGCACGCACAGGTGGCCGTGTGCACTCAGCATGCAGTTCACCCACAGACCGCATGCATAAAAAGATTGGCAGTATGCTTTAAAAAAAGTCGACTTAACTTGTTTAGTACATCTGGCGGATCTGCGAGCCAACGTGTTAATGCCCTCGCTTCACCTCTAATTGTATTAGCCAACGTGCTCCATAGAAACGGTCTGCGCGAGAGTTTTGCGCATGCTCATTGCACTGAAGTGGTGTAAGTATACAAGTTGTTTTAACTAAAAAGGTGAACACTGCTCCCCGTACAATCCTACATGACCAGGAGCACCACGTGACCAGGGTAGCTAACTTACTTCCCGAAGTAAGTACATCAAATGTATCATGTAACGAATGTAATATTTGAAAGAAAAGTTTATTAAAATCTGGTTTATTAGTTAAATATTCATGTTAATTAATGAGAACGGCCGTGATTAATGATCTGGTTGCTTGTTGATGAGCGGAACATTCGTCGGGTGTTGCGAGGGTTGGGAGGTGGGAGAGAGGGCCGACACGGAGCTGTGAACAATTATCCAATAAACAATAAAAAATCGTATAATTCCTGACCACCGTACTGCCCCCTCCCCAACCGCGCCCCAACCGCGCCACACCCGGCCGCACCCTACGCACCCCGTTCCTGCGCCGCGCGCGCTCCACGCACTCCGCCGTGCACGCGCACGCGCAACGCGCGCGTGTGGGTACCCTCGCGCGTAACTCTCTCTCCGTTGCTTCCGTTTTGATACCACATCACTATTTGGTATGTCATACGCGTTAATGTCTATTGAAGATCATCTCCACTTTACGAGGAGCGCTTCGCTACCTCAGCGGGCGGGTCCTGCAGGCTCCGGAACTCTGCGGCGTTGCATTTGGCGTGGTGCGCATGGCTGGTGCCGCTTCGCCGCTACAGCTCGCCTCCCGCGACTTAATACAAAACTCAACTTCCATGAGTCCTATCTCATTAAGAAACGTATAAACAATTTACAGCCCTTAACGAAATGTAAGGCGCCGCCGCCACGCGATATGCCGTGACGCAGTGACACAGTGCCGTCGTCCTCGTGGATCCGTCTCCACCCGCTTCCGGTGTCCAGTGCGCGCTTCAATTTTCCACTAACCACTTCGAGTGAATAATTTCATTGCATTTCAAAATACAAGGGTTGGCACGTCCCTGGCGCCGTCGCTAGGGCGGCGGTACCTGTTAATATACACGAATTATTTATTTCGTGACACAAAACACAAAATATATTAATAGCGGTTTAGATTCTACCCCGGTGGGGGCGGCGGATGCGGCAGCAAGGCCCCTTAACAAAAACAACAATAAACCAATGACCTTGGCGCGAATGTTTTATAACTATTACATAACAAAGCACGTACTCGGGCCGACGGCCGGGGCACCGCACTGAAACAGCAACAACAGGTGTTTTAGTAAACCACAAGTAGCTAAATATATATACTATTTATATTATCTATTTATATAGACTCGCGCGGACTACCCACGTACGGAGCTTTAAGTCGTGAAGTCTCCTCAGGCCAGAGAGGGAGGGGCTGTTGTTCGCAACCCCACGTTGCAGGTTGTGTATTCTACTAGTGAAATAATATCTTTTTGTGTAATGTTTAATATAAATAAAAAAATTATAAAATATCGAACAACTGGCCGGCATGAGGAGGGGGTAAAAATGGTTCTGTCGATGAGGAATATCCGTTGATTCTACAAGCGACAATCGACACTCTGCTAACATAACATTTATTTCACTAAACGGAAATATTGTATTCACGATGACGCATATGATATTTCCGTTTTCACAAATTATTAATTTAATTTGAAAGCAAAATAAATTGAACACTTTATTATGTTTTCACTTCTTCTCGGAAACAAAGTCGGCCGGTGAGTGTTGCGCCGACGCCGGACTCCGCGGGGCTCGCCAAAGGTCGCGCGTACCCGGCAGGCGCGGCGCCGCGTCGCGTGATGTATCCTTTCCATAGCGGAGTCGCTGCCCGCCCGCGCTGCTGGGGTGGGGTGGTTGGGGTGGCTGGGGGACGCGCGGTGTAATGCTATACACAAATAAAAATATCTTTAAATTATTAATTTCAACACCGGCTTTATGTTTCGGGGCGACGTTCCAGACGAATCGCGGTGGCGCGCCCGCAGCGGTGCGTAGCCGCCGGTCGCGTAGCCCCGTAACCGCGTAGCCTAGTAGCTGTGTAGCGGCGCGGCTGCTACGCGCGGGTTTCAATTTGAAACGTGATCTGTCGTCTCCGGCGCGCGCCCACCGAGATGATTCTGAATTATTGTTGCGATCAGATTCAATAACGTAATCTCCTTTTCATTAAAATATTTCATTTTATATATTAAATATCTCCGCGATCGGGCCCGCCCCCCAGCAATAATCACGTAATAAAAAAAACGTTGTAGGATCGGTTTGTCTGTTAATGGTAGACTCAAGAGATAAATCCATCTGTACAAAATGTTTTTTGGCGTACAAATAAGACACGTAAACAATTTTTGAAAATATTAAAACAATATTTTATTTTATTTTTATGTTATTGTAAAGACCAGCCAACAATTGCTTACGCTTATACAAATAATGACAGGGTAGGGTAAGCTGTGCAACTTGAAATGTTGTAAGCGGCTGTTGTAGGTAGAATGTTGCGTAATATGAAAATATCCTTTAATTAAAATTCTGGTTAAGTCACTTAATGTTTATTGTTTAGTTGGTCATTTGTAACTTATTTTCATACAAAGTGGAATCGATAAATATTGATTTTACATTATTTATATGAATTGAAAACAACTCAATAGTAAATGGCTTCAATTGGCCCTCAGAGCTGAATACGTCTGTATTCAGGTTTGCGCACATCCGGCTGCGCGTCCCGCTGCATGTTCCGCTGCGCTGGCCGGCACGACGCGTCCGTGACCGTGACCAACTAAATGTTACCACTTACCAGCCAATTTCCTATAAAATTGATTACATTTTTAGTCCACAAAATCAGAAAACTATGTAAATTAATCATTTATTCATCAGAAATTCCAACAATTTTAACATAATTTAAAAGCCCTGTATTAAAATTGAACTGAAATTTACGCGGTAAAGTAAAATATCGCGGAGCTTTTAAATTGTGAGAGGTGAGGGAAAAAAGGCGTCGGAGCGGCATTTGCATTAAATTTCTATGAAAAAAGCATCAGAACGGACCCATGGCTCTTTCTAACTATGACAACGAGAAGATTTGCATTTATAAAATTCCCTCATTATATCCTCGCCGTGAAAGTCCCGTTTTATCGGCGACGTGCTGACGTCGTCTTTGTACAGTTTCATCCTGTGCGTGGGTTTGTTGCCTGCGCTCGCACATTTCCTTTAATCGGCCCGTGGTAAAACCTTATCTATTACTTTCGTGAAACTGCATCCCGAGTCTGACATCCGGTGGAAAGTGCACCTACCTGTGTGCACCAAATCTCATTGTAAGCGGTTCATGGTTCCAAGGATTGGGCCTCTCAAACAAGTTGCGCCGGCGACGCGCGGACGGTGGGGCCTCGCGAAACTTCAGGTTTAGCTTACTGCAATAATATATTACGTATGAACATCACCACTTCCTCGCGGACAGTTCTCGTCAACAGTTTAAAAGTTCCTCTCTCTCGGATTTAAATTCATATTAATACAATATTAAGGCAATAATTTCTATACGAATGTTTAAACGCTTCAGACACACGACACAATGTCAGATAAAGCTGGTAGTTGCGCCTACTGGCAATGGACGGCGCTGACTAAGTGTCATAGGTTGCATGAAACACGGGGTTTGTAATTAATGCACGTGTACATGGGGTTTGTAAAAGCGTCCAACAAACCGTCTCGTGTTCCGGATACAGGAGCCTGATGAGAGCGAGTGTTCCGGTCAGGCGCGCGCCGTGACGGTCACCGCATTGGCATTAGGCACGGCTCCTACTTGCATGACTGGATACCAGGACGCCCTGGACAAGTATTTTTAAAAACCACAGCAAGAACCCAGGTTTTAAAATACTTTTCAGCTCTATCTAAACACTTGAACCTTATTCGAAAGTGGTACAGTGCAAATTCTATTACACAAAACAAATTACCACTTGAGATTTCTTTTATTTTTGCTTAATAATAATAATAATTAAAACAGAAATCAAAGTGTATTAAGTATTTAATAAATATGAATATTACTTTAATCGCCTAGAAATACTGCAATTTATTGATTAAATGTAAATTACGTTCAGACTAAACAGTAATTTAGAATGAATAAATAAAACACTTAAATATATAGTAAATATTTTATAAAAATCTAAAACAAAATATATAAATTCCTGTAAATATATATATACATTTATATATATAAATATTATTATTTAACTATAAATATATATATATTTATAGTTTAAACTATTAATTTAAATTCAACAGTTTTGTTAAACATTAATAATTGAATACTTGCGGCCGAGGGTAGATGTTTGTTTATATTGATTTTAAATTGTTGCTATGGGAAACGGCACTGGGAATCAATCCCAATATAAACCTTTAAAAAATATCATCGCACTAACATAACAATAACACGGAAATATTTTATGAGACTTATACTTCGATTTTGTTTAGTATGATTATAGTCTTTATGTTGATATGATCAAAGTTCGATTTAGTAGTTGAGGCCTTCGAGGGCTCGAGACTTGTCAGGAGTCGCACCTGCGAAACCAGGGCGCCCCGGGATTATGATAAAACCAGGGTTCAAAACACTTTAAAGCTTTTCTCATTGCCCGATTCATTTACGAATTTAATATATAAATAAAATTAAATAATGGTTTAAACTGATTTATTGAGTGTCAATATGTAAAGATGATAATTAAATACATAGTTTAATTGATAAAGCAGTTTTACGTATTAATTACGGCCATACGAATGCAACAATAGATGTTTCGAATGTGAACTGTTGAACCGGAAGCCGCGGTTATAAAACATGTTGGTCAGTAAGATCAAACAACATAATCATTCCAGCGCAGTAAAACAAACATTTTACAAATGGTTTTTATTTAAACTGATGCAGTTACACACTTTGTCAGTGAATGCACAAAGATACATACATGCATACATGCAAGCTCGCAACAAGTGTGCGGAGTATTTCTTACAATTTAAATACGTTTTCATTGAAGTATGTAAATGAAGCTTGGCGGCGTACATTGCGCGTTTTGTTAACATTGCGCAGCGCAAGTACAGTGAAACGTACGCAATGTATAACGCTGGTACAAATATATCACGAATTGTAGATGTCTCCCGGCCGGGTGCGGGTGCGGGTGCGGGTGCGGGTGCACTGTGCGGGTGCATCATGTCTATAAACAAAACTTAAAAGTATTAAATACTCGAGAGTAATGCGTCCAGGCACGCGGTGCCTGCTGCGTACCTCCTTGTTGAACCTGGTCGCGTCGATACCTCCATCCGTACTGTCGTCCGTAGCATATGAACTATTTTAATTCGTTATTTGAAAAAAGTCGTTTTTTTTCCCCTCAAATATATTTTAACGAAACGTAGTGATATATATATATATCACTACGTTTCTTACTTCTACGTATATATATATATATATATATATATCACTACGTTTCTTACTTCTACATATATATATATATATATATCACTACGTTTCTTACTTCTACATATATATATATATATATATCACTACGTTTCTTACTTCTACGTATATATATATATATATATATATCACTACGTTTCTTACTTCTACATATATATATATATATATATCACTACGTTTCTTACTTCTACGTATATATATATATATATATATATATATATACGACTACGTCATTCTAAAGATGGGGTTACTTGAGCCGGTTCAGTGGGACCATGAATACATGAAGCACCGGCCGGTACCGGTGGTGTGGAAGCCGCGAGCTGGTCCCCGTGGGCGCCGCACTCTGCAGCTCGTCTTAAACCAATATCAAGAGATTAAATAAATAAGATGTACTTAGAAGGAAACCTTGTTAGGAACCTTACGGAAGAAGCGGTGCCCTCTGTTGGTCACAGGTCGGAGAGTATCGCATTATCTCACTGTCTGGGTCTCCGTTTGTAACTGAATGCTTGCTGTGCGGGGTTACCTTTGCGATAGCCGCCCCACCCCCGCCACGGCCCGCGTTGCTTGTTTATTCTGTGCTTCTATGCTACTTCCATATATTCCACTAGCATCACACGCAGAGCTCCGTGTGATCTATTCTTATGCCAACATATTTCCCGAAAATTCTCGTCCCTCGTAAATGTTACAGCTGCAAAAAGAAAATACATCCGGTAAGCTAACGCCGCCAGGGTCTTATTGCAGAGAGTGGTCGAGTATAACACCAGCTATTAGCTGTTAAACAACATAGTGTGAGGGTTACCGAACACGCGCAGGAAGTGCGCCATAGATGCATGCGAGGGTGCGGGGCGAAAGACGCACCGCCTGCACCCCAGCTGGCTCGAGCAGTAAGCTTTGGCCGGTTCCGATGCTAGTACAAAATATTGGTCTCATGAGATCTGTCTGCTCGCGGCACCAAACACAATATCTGAACTATTCCCTCATATTTCAATAGTAATAAAGCAAATGGTCTTACAAATATCATTTATCTTTTGTTTAAAAAAATTATCATTAAGTTATATTATAACTTAAAGTTAAACTTGTGCCGTAAGTTAGGCGGGCCGGGTGGCGGCGGGCGGCGGGCGGCGGGGGCAGCTGTAATACTCGTGAAACTAATGGAAGTTTTAATTAAAATCAGAAATCAACGAAATGGACTTAGGCGGTGGGGGGGGGGGATGTAGCGGTCGCCGTGCTGGTGCCGAATCAAATCTGGACGAACCTATCAGCTCTGCGTGTTTATAATGCAGGGTGACATGACGCGATGCGGGCGACTCTCCGCCAGCGTTATATCGCGCGCACCCGCTGCGCACGATCAACTCTTTAATATCCGAGCTGGCCGGCCCCGTCTACTCCCGGTGTACCCTTCGGCAGGCAGGACCCTCGACAAACGCTCCGGATTCACTTTTACGCGTCCTTTGAACGCGGACTCTGCGCCGCCGTAAACTGTCTCAGTGGACGTCAGAATTACTTCCGATATTAAACTTCAGCTCGCCCTGCCCCCGGCCCCATACCACCACACACACGCGCACACGTACACGCGCACACATACACGCGCAGACGTTTTGCATCGAAACGTTTATGGATCCTATTCGCAATACCTCATGCCCCACTTACTATTTGCCTGTAAAGCAAACTTGATCGTCTTAGATCTGCTCGATCCAGTCAGGGTTAAGTAGTCCGGCAGCACAGGAAGGAGGCACGGGACAGCTTGGGGGTGCCGCCTGTGTGCAGGTCGATGGGAGGACGGTTGTGTGCTCAAACGGGAATTTGTTTTAAAATAAAAGAAATTAGGGAACGCTGCAGAGTACATCATCTACTTCCAGAGCGGGAAACTTCCGCTCACCCACTCGACCTGATTGATGCAAAACTGTAAGTTAAGGCCGAGTTGATTACTCAACAATAATACGGCAGCCGGTTGTCGCACGAGTAAAGCCGTCGTTGTCTACTTCCTAGCTACCCTCAATGGTTCACAGCAGAACCCCGTAGCTGTTTTATACAGGCGAATGTTGTTGTTGTGGACTAAAATGTATCAACAGACACATTACGCGGGTGACCATGGCCCCGTTATCAGACACGCTGGCCGGGCGAGCTGACCGGGCGAGCTAGCCGGGCTGGCCGAGCTGGCCGGGCTGGCCGCCGCTGCCGTGCGCGCCGCCTACCCCCGTTGCGTTTGTCCAAAATAATATATTTGAGCTGAATCTTTAATAGCGCCGCCGCCGTTTAATGAAAACCTTTGAATCTGTTTCTTTGAAGGGATCCTTCGGTTACATTACGTTTGAGATGAAAGGAATTGTCGCGAGCGAACGCTCCATTTGTTCATCACAGAAGCGAACGACTCCATAACTCGAATATTGAACGCTAGCACCCTTCCCCTCCGCCCTCCGCCCTCCGCCCTTCAGCGTTCAGCCCTCCGCCATCAGCGCCAATACGCACCCTCGCTGTGAACCTGTTGGAGTTTTATGACTTGTACATACGCTTAACCTGTAGAAGACGGTTTTTTTTATTTTTATATTAAGCGACGAGACGAGCGGGACGTTTACCTGATAGTAAGTGATACGCCCGCCCGTACGCAACAACGCGGCGCTAGTGGAGATGGTATATACAACACCACTTTGGGCTCGTCTCTTGGGACGAAGGTGTTAAGTCTCGTCACTCCAGTAATTACACTAGCTGCAGCGCTCTTCTTATCTGGACACAATAATGTTTACACATTACTGCTTGGAGGCCAAGCCCCCGTTGACCTCCTGGCACTCTAAGCCATGTACTTGTTTTACCCCGGTGCACGGGAAGTGGAGAGTGCGCCCCGACATCCGGTAAAGCGCGTGGACAGCGCGACGCGCGCCATTAATAAGCAAAACGTTACTTTTTATTAAGGTGGAAGCTCTCAAACGAACTCATGATTCACGATGACGCGCGACGCTTCCGGGGATGGGGACCCCGGGGAGGTCCCTTTAATGGGTCTCATTCAAGTAATGTGTTTAAAGAACAGCTCGACGACCGCCTTGTCAAATTTGATCTTAATTCTAATACTGCTTTACTTCTCGTATACACCTGCACCTGCAACGCTAACGTTACTGTCTGTTCGTTCGCATTCCCTCGAGTTGTGTTGTCTACTCTTAGTGCTTACTGCTTAGTGCTTAGTAAATAGTTTAATGCAATTATTGCTGCTGTCTAATGCGCCGGCCCCCGCCGCAACCGCCGCTGCAGGTACCCGCAGCATGTCGGGCCGCGACCGTGAGCACCAGCACACACGAGCACACACCAGCACGTCAAGTTGTATTGGGCCGATTAAAGGTTTTTCTTCCTTTCTCGTAATTGGTATTACTGGAATGTCGTCCGGACATGTGTACTTTATTAATCCGAAATTCTTTTGTTATTTATTTCACTAGCTCGTTCCCTGCTTCCCCCCCACCTCCCCGCCGTCGCCGCCGCCGCCCCGTCCGCCCACTCGTGTCGTCACGCGTGTCACAGTGCGTCAGCAACAGGCCGATGCGGACAGATTGCAACGGAAAGAATAATACATTGTTATTGACTGTTAATAACCCCTCATCGTCGCGGCGCTCCGACCTCGGTGCGTCATTAGTGCATAACCCCTCTCCCTGTATTTTTTGCTACACACCCCCCCACTCCCTCTCTCCGTCCGGGCGCGTTGCGTGTGCGCCGCACCGCGCCGCGTCACACCAGAACGCGTTGCCAGGGTGTCGTGTCACTGCGTTACTACGTTGTCGCGTCACCGCGTTGTCGCGTCGCTGCTTTGGCAGGTTGTCATGTCACTGCGTTGCCAGGTTGTCATGTCACTGCGTTGCCAGATTGTCATGTCACTGCGTTGCCAGGTTGTCGCGTCACCGCGTTATCGCGTCGCTGCGTTGCCCGGTTGTCGCGTCGCTGCGTTGCCGTGTTGTCGCGTCACCGCGTTATCGCGTCGCTACGTTGCCCGCTTGTCGCGTCGCTGCGTTGCCGTGTTGTCGCGTCACCGCGTTGTCGCGTCGCTGCGTTGGCAGGTTGTCGCGTCACCGCGTTATCGCGTCGCTGCGTTGTCCGCTTGTCGCGTCGCTGCGTTGCCGTGTTGTCGCGTCACCGCGTTATCGCGTCGCTATGTTGCCCGCTTGTCGCGTCGCTGCGTTGCCAGGTTGTCGCGTCGCTGCGTTGCCGCGTTGCCCGCCTCACTCCGCGCGTTTCCAATAATTAAACTTGTACTGAAATTGTTTTCTGCAACTTTGAATTCGTGAAAATTCCAAATAATGTATCCGTCGCGCGAATGAAAAATTAAAACGGAAATCCGGTCCGCCGTTAACATTACACCGTGCCCGTGCAGCCCGCACGTCCGCAGCTATGAATTGCTGGACGTGTGCCCACCCATCTTTACTCGCATAGAAATGGTGTATGCAACGATTTATCCTCGCCGCGTTATAAAGCAGCGCGTGCGCAAACGTATCGTTATTAGCTTAAGTAATAAAAGAAAACACTTGTTCACATTTAGAATCGTTCAGCGCCGGAGTGAACGGTCGCGCTCGCGAGACGGATGGGTCGCCGTCGTGATTTAAAACGCCCTGTGCTCCTTCCCTTTATTTAAACCTATTTTTAAGTTTTATAGAGGCGGGCGCGGGTGGGACAAGCACTGAGGTGCGCTGAACTCAACGGCTACCCAGTTACCTACAGCTTACCCCCACGTGTTCCTCGGTGCTGGCTGGTGGTGTGTTAGGTAAAGGGTGGTTAGCTCTAGTAACCGTTCAATCAGTGGAGTTAGTTTATGGGGGGCCGTAAATCAATTTAATTAAATCGAGGAGTACTCCGGAGCGATCGCTCGGAGTAGCATCGCGCACGCGTACCCTGGCCGCACAACCTGCAGACACTGGATCATAGGTAAACACTTCCGCTGCATCGGTTTCAATTGATTTTGTAGGATCGTAGCGCCTGCTTTGAACAGCTGATGCACTTTGCTGCATTCCGACATCTCCGCTTAATTAATTAATTGCTGCGGTGTTATCTGATAGTTAGTTAATCACTTCTGCTTCTCGTGTGACCGAAGAATAATAATTAAGCAAAACGGTAAGGGGCGGGTGGGATTGGTGGGGCGGGAGTCGACGTTACCGGTATTAAAGCTGCGCATCGGCGCACCGGCGCACCGGCGCACCGGCGTCTACTTCGTCATGGGCGAAATCCCCGCGGTACGTGTGATTACATGGTCGACTCGCGGTATCTTTTATTCCTCGGCCGTGACCGCGAAACTGTCCGCACGCTCCTCACGCCCCCACGCCCCTCACGCCCTCACGCCGCCCCGCACAAATACAACTACGCAATAGGAGATGTCGAGGGCGCCAAGCCGGGGCGCGCGTGGCCGACCAATATTTCTCCGCTCTACGTACTCTACGTATTTTTTCTTCTCAAACTTTTCCATTTATTAAATTCAGTTGATGAATGACATAAAATCAAATTACTTGGAGTTTAAAAACTGAAACCTCTTTATTTTCAAGTTCCGTACACAGCAATGTTTGCACCGCGTGGCGGTAGAAATGGTCTCGGTGGTTACACAACGCACGCAGCCTCCCACTGGAGACTTCCGTATACACTGGCCGTAGATACGTTATCACAGTATCACGAAAGTGACCCTGTCTCGAACCAGGAAATGTGTTCGCAGTGCATCTTCACTGTTCTTACTTCATCGTTACTGTTTTCATTGTCCCTGTAGCCGCGACGCGTGCTTGGCGGGGGTAGCTATTTTATTTATATTTAGTGTATTGTTGATAGCTGTTGTATGTATCGGCGGGTTGCGGGGGTTGCGGGGTTGCGGCGTGCGCGTCACTTGTCACGCCAGATCTCGCAATCAGTCGTTATCGATATAAAGCAATGCCTGAGCCGTTCCGGCGCGGGGCGGGCCCGGGGGTGCTCGATGCTCGATGCGAGGGTAGCGACGGGAGGGGGTGACGCGGGCTAACGGATGTTCGGACCGGACGGATTGCTCGTTTAACAAGTCGTACGGTATTTTCAATTTGATCACGACCTTAGGACGAGACGGCTCAGCGTTACGTAGCGATATTGGGAACCGCCTCTGTGCAGACACACCTCCGTACCGGATGTCTCGATGTTGTGCCATGTACGCGCGTACTCTGCCTGCTGCTAAAACATCTTCCGCGAAGTTTCTGATGGCTTGCACTTTAAACGATATACATTTGATAATTTACATCCTTGGTGTAACGTCTACCGAATATTTTCCAATAAAATCTTCGGTTCAACTGGGGACAGTTGGAGCGGCCGGGCGCGTGACGCGAATCCGAACTTAACAGCAGATAACATCCGTCATCGCGTTAGAGAGGGCCGGCGGTCGCACCTGAACCCAGTGACTTCCTGCGAACTCAATCCAGTACGTTATCAGGCCTCGCATTCCCGCTCGAACAGCCGCTCCGAGTCATTCGCCGGAACTTTGTAACTTAGTTGTGTCCGGAGCGAGGGGCGCAGCCGCACTTACCCTCAACGTGCTCAGTTACGTAACTCACCCGTGTATGTATATTTAACCGTTTAATAATTAATGCGTGTTTATAATCAGGCCATTGAACTTCCATGGTCTTTGTATACTGGTGTCTGCCTGTTGGGACGTGTTTCAGCAGCAGCGGTGCGCAGCCCACCACCAGCTGAGCCGTGTTGTGTGCAACATGATGTAACTGTTGTTTGTATTCCTGTACACCGGCGCGCCGCTACGCTACCTGTGGTGCTTGTGATATTCCAATCCACTTAGGTGCTCTCCGGCGACCTCAGCTTGGTTCTGATTTGCACGACGAGCGCACGCGTACAGCTATCCCACCGCACACCTATCTCTGCGTAAATGACTTCCAGTGGGAATCGTTTGAGCTCAGGCGCGCCCGCGGGCCGCCCGAGCGTTCTCCTATAATTCTTGTCCTGCAATAAGGCAGCCAGTTCCATTCAAATATGTGTCCTCTCGCGGGTTCCTGGCGGTTTCCCGGTAAAGTCCTCTCGAAGGGATATGTCGTGGCAGTATTCACGCACGCACGCTCGTTAGTTATCTACCAGCAATTTTTAACTGTTGACCACCAACTGGTGACAATCGTCATGTTCAACGAATGGATAGACATTCGGTGAGACGACCGGTTCCTTACACCAACCATGAACCTTTATCCTACGGCAAGTCAGCTACGGACAGAACTAAGTCACTATATTAAGGATATTTTATGTCGAAATTGTTTTGTAAATTATCTCAAAATATAAAATTTTCGGCAACACTGTGATATATTGCCACTGGTCTGCCACAGACTGCCACACAGCATTCATACAAGCAAATTGTACTGCTGTACGTTAGCAAGTGAGGAGTAGTTCCCCGCCACCACACTCATCCGTAAGTGAACCGGACTCATTAAAGTGACAGACGACACCCCAACCGGCAGTGGATCCAGGTCCACGAGCCCAGTGACAGATAAGCTGTAAAAGTCGCACGGCTTGCAGCGCTGACATCGTTCGAATCTAGCCATGCCCCACTTTTGGTCCGAGTATATATTTGAAAGTTCCCCGCGCGGACCGGAAGCGCTCCGTCGAGTCAGGACCCGCGCGCCGCTCGCGCCGGACCATGTTGCTTCCGGTAATTCAGTAGCAATTGCATCCTATATTAATTCATCAACTTGTGTTTATGTTTTTATTTTTAAACTTTTGCAAAAAACTAAATCGCTCGTCCGCCGGCGAACGATTACGAGATACCCGTGACAACGAATGACGAGTTGGGATGTTTACACAACATCACATTACCTTAGTCGTCTTGAGACACAAGACAGATATCGTCATCAGTAACCATAGCATGTTCATGTTTTTACACAACTGCTTGGCGTCAGAATAAGTTATTGCGGTGATATCGGAATTGTCCAGATGACCTGCGCCAAGAGTAGTCTACCGCCAAGTTCACCCGCATCGTGCCGGTACCTTAGTGAACGGCGGTGGAAGACTTGGTTCGCAATAAAAGTTCGTTTTACAGTAGCGCAAGGGTGCGGAGGGTGCGTGGGATGCGGCGGGCCTCCACCGCCGCGCCAGCTGGTCCCTGCAGGCACAGCGTCGCAGCAGGCAACGCATCGGGACTTCCGATTCCTACACTTGATTTAAATACTCACTATTAACTACAGCACATAAACAATTGGTGCGGCAGCTCGCTCTCCGAGCTGCTCGTCTCGCGGCAAATGAAGCTACTGGAGCAACTGCAGTGCATGTCCCTGCCTCCGGGCGGAGGATGTTGTGTAAATGTTTATTTCATGATAAATACTTCAAACGAAACATTTAGCGAGCAATAAGCAATATCCGTTTGTTTGTTTATTTAGTTCAGTTACTAGTTACTAGTTACTAGTACACGTTGTGATGCTCGCTCGGCATGGCTATACAACAACTACACTATACATCCGATGCGCGTGCGGCGACGTGGATGCACCGTATGACTTGAGTGATGCAAGCGGTGCGCCGGCGGGGCCGCGACCGACTTCGCGTACCACAGGGTGCAGCTCCTAATGTAGACATGAAGAGTTTCCTTGGCTGAGAAATGTCGTAGTTATTGTAACCCTCTCCCTCCCTCTCCCCCAACCTTAAATTGATTACAAATAAACCCTTAAACAATATTTAGTCTTATTTTATGTGACCAGAATGATGCACACTATTCTCTTTAGTATTATTAATGTTTACGTTTTGGCCATTAATTAATTATAACCATTTGCGATCCTCTCGATTAGTAGCTTGTTCTGGATTGTGTTTATAGCAGTACTCGGTACTTGCAGGTTTATATAGAAGGGTGGATATTTGTTAAGATAGTCTGATGCCGTTCGTGTGGTTTATTTTATTATTTATGACCCCTCCACGATTGTAAAGGGCTCCTCGCCTTGTTGTGGGTTTACAATGTTTATTAATTCTTATGGCCCCGATACAAGTGTTAAAGTTCGCATCCTCACATTTAAAAAAAAAATGTGGGGATGGCATACGGCTCCAGTAGACAGACCCCGCCGTATGCGGTGATAGCCAATCAAATACTGCCCCCCCCCCCCCCCGAAACAGGGAGAGTTTTAGTGGCCTCGGACCGCAGTCTACATCAAGGTTTACTGGCGAACCAGTATAAGAGCACTCGGCTCATTGTTAGTGCGTAAACATAAACTGTGATCAAATTGCGCTTGGCAATGTGAGTAGGCATCTCACGAGATACAACCGTAACCAGATATACAGTGCATGGTCAGCGCACATTCCAGGACACATAATAGATATAAAGAGTACTCTGACCGAGAGATTGGTCCTTGTACGAGCCACCACCTTCACCAGCTAGGTGCACTTGCAGGCGCATTGTAAAGTGTTGGGATTGACATCACCACCAACTACGTAATCAGCACGGATCGTAATCCGCGGAGTGCATTTCAGAGCTCATAGCTCACCTCATAGGATGGCAAAACGATTACATCGCAGTCTTGAGAGATCGTACTCCCACCAGCAATCACCATACATGAAGTAAACGCATATCTTCGCCAACCACTGTAGTGGATGTAGCCAACAAATATCAATTTTATTATGAGCCATCAGGCATAGAGTCTTTGTCGTTGAGTGAAATGTTGTTTTGATCAGGTTTGTCTCGCCCACCGACAACTCGCCACATATCTTAAAACATGGGGAGCTATTGACGCCGTCATTTGCAAAATTCATAAATTAGGGAGGGCAGACAGTCTGCAGCCCCATCATCAAGGGAGCCGACTTGGAAAAATCTAATAATATAGAGTGTCAAACTATAATGCGAGGCGAAACTTCCAAAGGTGACATTTAGCCTGGTGACCGTCAAAGACGTCGTATCACTGAACTGCGACAGACATGCAATCGACTATCATCGGTGCACATCATCATGAAAGGCGCACAAGACATCACAGCAGACATCGATATCATGCAAAAGTTCTCAACCAACAGAATCCGTAGGACGCATCAGTTCAGTAACGTTGCTAACGTTACGCTACGATAAGACGCAATATCAATATTTGATGAACATCGAGGCAGCAGCTCGCATCCGCTTCCGCCACCTCATAATGCATCGACACAGTTCGAGTCGACTTTGGAGTAACCAAATGTTATTAAACACGACGTGTCACAGCGACAAGCCACTAAGACGCCGAGCACCCATGTATCATAGAGCGGAAGCCCTAAGACATGGTTCTGAATATTTCGATATCACCGAAGTACCATCTAACACTTCCCGAACCGGAGTATGATCCAGTGGTTACTTAAGTATCCAGCAACTACACCCGGCTGGTACCTCACCTTCTTCACCAACTTGGTGACACACGGTTTCGAACCCGTATACTGTATAAATTTCATTTCCAAGACATTCACACTCTTACTTATTTAAACGCTCTCATTATTTAATATGTTTTATATAATCATTAATTGACTTTTATAAATGAATGTATCTCGTTATATCATCATTAACACACAACGTAAACTTGTTTTGTGATCGGGAGAAGCTATTGCAGTTCTACGTTTCCATGGCCGGCCTAGAGATGTGAACCTCATCCACTTTGTGTGTGGCGTGTCGGGTGTCGCGTGTCGGGTGTCGCGTGTCGGGTGTCGGGTGTCGCGTGTCGGGTGTCGCGTGTCGCGTGTCGGGTCACTCGCATATTACAAGTTGAAAAATATTTATCTTAAACTGGAAAACATACTAATATAGGAACAACAATTTTAGAGTCCCTACGGCCAGCCTTGCAACTAGTTACTGGTTGTAGTTTACTCATGCAAAGGTTTACTTGTTGTTCGACCGCCGCAGCAGCACTCTGCGGGCGGCAGGACCTCGAGAGGATAACTCGCTCTACAAAACATTTAACAAAAATAACCTGTCACAAAAGGAACCAGTGCCTACTTGTTGGCTCACATGAAGCGGAAAACGCTTACCTCTCCTGTCCATCAGCAGTCACACCAAACATTGTTTAAACAAGCTAATTGCCAAGTGCTGCGGACTTTTACGGAGTCTATGAATAAACGCGGCTGAAGCACTTCAAATACGTAAAAGTGGTTTTCACTTCGGGAACTTAACTTAGCGCGTCGCGCCGTGCGTAGCCCCGACCCCGACCCTCTGGCTCTGGCCCGCGCCACGACCCCGGCCCCCGCTCGCGTCGCCACCACCACCTCGCCAGTGCAGCGTAGAAATAGAAAATTCATGTGTAAATTTAAATTAATAATTCAAAGTTTAAATTTAACTTAACCGGTTTTGTTTAGCACCATCAGTTTAAAATATTTACGAGGCGCCGCGATCCTTCGTTATAGAATCCTCCGCTTCCGTACTGTTGCTGCCGGTGCCGTTGCCGCAGGATTCTATTCTGGATGAACTCGAGAACTGGCGCCAACGAAATTTGTTTGAATTCGATCATATACACTATATAGTAGGTGATTAACGTACGTTCCGACGAACTTATACTCCAATCACTTGCTTTCAACAATTCCACATCAGCACAGCGGGATAGCGGGCAGCGCGTCCCGGAAGCAGCGCCACAAAAGCAGTACCGCAAGTACCCTGGCCTCCTGCATGGCACTGCTCTAATTATTGTTAGAAATGTTGAATTTCTTATAAAACCTCTTTTTAGTGAACCTAAGTTAATGTAATGGCGAAAGCGTGACATGTCCACACGACCACCGGGAATAAGCAATCCCGCAGGATGCTTTAACATCCGGCAAGTTTGCAGAACGCGAGTAACGCGAGTAACGCGAAAGAGAATTATATTAATGCGAGTATAATGCTCTTTGCCGCAGGACTGAATAGTTCGAGCGCAACTTAATGACTAATTACTTATTTGCAGTAGAATACTATCTGTGAAAACTCTTCAACGGGTACAGGTTAACACCGAGCGGCTGTCCGTGTGTCGGCACGTGGCCGTGCAACCCGCAACCCGCAACCCGCAGCCCGCGAGCGTTGCCATGGCACATCGCACTCGACTGCGAGTCCCATTTCATGTATTTCTACAATCGATGTATTGCGGTAGGTGCCACGACGAATTTCCATGTTTTGGCCTCAAATTGTAGTTAACGAAGACCGACGCCACTTGCGCGAGGGGAGCCGCGTTGGGCAGCCGTACTCCTTTGGTCGCAGCTGCTGCTGTTATTAAGAGAACGTGTAGAAATGCAAACGAAACCAAACAAATGTTTGTTACTAACATACGTAGGACTGCAGTTTCTTTATTATAACTTGTTGGGTTTACAATTATACAAAGCAGTTCAATGCAACGTACCTTCGCGCGCCGCCACAGCCGCGCCGCCACAGCCGCGCCGCCCGCACCGCACCGGAGCGGGTCCGTCGCGTGGGCCCGGCCCGGTCGTAGCACATTCATGTCGGAATCCGTCGGCGAAGCTATATTTATAACTTCACTTTAGGTCTGCTTGCTAGCAGTACAGTGGTGCTTCTTATTTTGTGTTATAACTCGAGCTTAATCTTGGCGCGTTAAGATGGTAACGAAAATATTAAAATTCCATGAAGTTAGTACGGATGAAACGAGTCATTTATATTTGCTTGAATTGTAGTCCGCCGGACACGTTCGCCACGTTATAAATCCAGATCTGCCTCCAATAAAGTCTACTGTAAGCATTTTTGAGTCGGCGGTGAGCGCTGAGGTAACGCGAGCTGATAATTTAATTTGCGTAGCGGCGGTGCGCTTTATGGCCCGGAAAGATATTCCGGCGGCGTAGCGACGTAGCGACGTAGCAACTTGGCGGCGTAGCGACGTAGCGCGGCCCACATCCGTTAATGTCGCGAAAAACGCTTAGGTCGTGTATGAGTCCTCGAAAGTGGGCCATCTACGTTAATGGCGTTAATTGTCGTAAAGAGGTGCCGCTGGATTTTGGAAAAGCGATATACCTGCACACCACCGCAAACCCTAAACCTTCTAATAAATTAATCACACTTGTGCCTGTGCCTGTGCCTGTAGGTTTTTATGCTCAAAACCAGTGATTCCGAAACATCATTTTCCTATCGTCCCTTTCCAAAAAATATTATTCAACAACCCCGAGAAACACCTAGGCCTAGACCTAGGCTTCCTGCAAAGATCTCCACATCGATCGGTCCTGCGCTGACCGCTTCCAACGGCTTCCTGCGTCCTTTACCAGATCGTCCCTCCACCTTGTAGGAGAACTAGACGTGGGTTATACAGGATAAACATAATATCTGTTATTATTAATATTAATAACAGGTACCAATATCTGTTATTCAATAACAAGTATTATTATTTTACAATTTGTATTTTCCGGCTTATAATACTAGGTGCATCTATAGATCATCGATCATCATGAAACATAGAAAACGCTCGTAGAGTCGTTAAACCGTTTTTCGGTATCCCGATTGGGCACCGACTTGTCGGCCGGCCCAGATACCGCTGGAAGGATGCCGTATAGCAAGCCTTACGCGAGCTTCAAAGAGTGGACTGGCAAGAGGCAGTACAGGACAGACAACACTGGCGCTCTCTTGTTCCGGAGGCCAAGACTCACTTGGGGTCGCTGCGCCAGAGGAGTAAGTAAATAAATAAGTTCATACCTCAACACAGCGCTACGCCGACAGCTTCGGCCGGCGGTAAAAGTGCGGTTGGGTGTCAGCCGGCGGAGGGAGCCGCGGGACCCATGGAGGCGTCGGGAGGGTAGGCGAGAGGGAGTGCACGCGGAGGGCGATTGCGCAGGCCGGCAATCGATAGGACTACAGTCTCTGTAGCGACTCGAGAGCCTGCATGCATGCATCGCCTGTAACCTATTTACATGCACCCTGGAGCCGAATTTCGAAAAATCCTCGCATTCTTGCAATCGAAAAACAACAGGAGCGAGCCCAGCACCAGCCCCGCTCCAGCTCCGCACCAGCCCCGCTCCAGCCCCGCACCAACACAGTAAACAATCGGTGCGAGGGGGCAAAGCTACGTTGCAAACTGTGCGTTCCATAGAACTGGTGGTAATTGAGAGACGCGAAAACTACTTAAATTCAAAATCGTCTCAGCCTCTAACATCGTCCTCGATCTAAGCAAGCCCCACGCACGAGGACCCGCGCGCGGCTCAGCCGCGGGGGGACGATATTTATTTATTAAAATAATTTTTTTTTCTTAAATTTCGAATTGGTCTCTAAAATTTATCTGCAAGTTTTCATTATCATCAGTCACGTATTTTTATCTTACGGCAGCAAGTGTTGAATGATGTTGCAAAGTTAATGAACGTAGCATTCGGGCCTCGTAACTACCTGTTCCAACAAATCCAATTACTAGGTCACCTCAGACTATTGCCACGGAAGACATGTAGTCAGTTGATGCAGGCCGGGGCCACGCTTCCGGGGACGGATGAGCACAGCGCGACGTCGGGCGGAACGCGCTCGTCGTTACTAACCTGTTCTGTGCATGGGCTCAGTGGCGGGGCCAGCGCGGTCACATCACTCGCCCCGCGCCCCATTCGGCGACAGGCCTGCGGCGCAGTACGTTAGTTATGAATAATTAGAAAATGCCCGGTAAGGTGCACTGCGTTGTACGCAAAGCAAACTGCCCGTGTTCCGACCGGGCGATGCACGCAGCGCTGGTTCAAATCAATGTGTTAATGAGACAATCACTGTCAGACGATGATGGCGCCCGTAGCGCAACCTGCACTACTACTCTTACATTACAAGATAGAAGCCAAAGCTTGAGGGAACCTGTCCGTTGGCAGAGCGCCTCGCCGGCCAAGGAACCGACCAGAGCGGGCCCATACCACTGAACTCTTAAGGAGTATAGGTGAAGCTGTGTATTAAATACTAGTTTGTATCTGGTTCTTAGAACTTCAACTAAGATCTTCTTGATAACAATGCACCAAGTAGCTCTGGTGATGTGGTGGTATATCTCGTCGGCCCTGTAACGTCGCCTATCCGCTGCTCCCTGACGATAGCAAGTGAATCTTTCATTATTCTGTCTGCGGGCAGCAGTACTTCATTTTATACAGGAACTGTTTATGGATACAATTACAATAAAAGAGACGTTCATTGTCGATGCGTACACTCGGCGCCTTAACATAACCCCATTTCACACCCGAGTGGGCTTGGACTCGCCAGGCGGCCTTGGCCAGATCCCGGCGCGTCCCAGGCCACGCAATAAACGTACCCACACCCAATACAATATTTGTGTGTAAGCCCTCCAATACATTTCATCAGTACCGCTCGGTTGAAACGAGTGGAGTAAACTTCATACCTGTCCTTACAGCCCCGGATCCGGGTCACGTGGCCAAGCGTTACCATTTATCGGTTACATTACATAAACAATTGGTCTGCAGGTACTAAACCCAAACCCGGCTGCTACGCAATTTCCGGGAGATATTAAAATATACAACTCGTACCCCTAACAGCGAGGGGAGTTAGTTTTTTACAAATTGACGTTCAACAAGAAAACCGTAAGAGCTGGCGGTGTGCCAGTAGGAGGCTGGAAGTGCGGGGCGAGCTAGACACTTGCGGACTTCTTCCTTTGTTTGTTGCACTCCTATAAAATCCAGAGGTTTGATAATTGAACCCTACAATACCAATTTATAAGGACAGATGCGACAAAGATGTGATAGAACTAGGCGGCTGTTCCACACACACGCATGATCTGCGCCAAAGATTGACGATCACCATAGATCTAAGTGATCATTGTTTAACAATCACCACGGCTTTGTACCTGCCGCAGATAGGTAACAGGAGCAGGCTGCGATGTTGTGCTCGGATAAAAACGATGCTGTCTGACTGCATTGGCAATGTGTCATAGCGGCCTTCGCTCCTCAGTACATGATGCAAGACGAAGGAAAGATGTAGTGTGAAAGGCAATGCGCGTTTGTTAAGTTATAGATGAGGATATCAAGGGCAGGAACAAGTAAAATAAATAATTAATATATACCACCGCCACCACCATCATGGATGTACACACCAACACATGGGACATGTCCGTGCGTGGGAAGAAAGAAAATTTCTTAAAAATATACAATTATTTGTGCGCGCGGTACGAGGCGACAAGTGACAGGTGGCGGCACGCGGCGAGCTTCGCCTCCGCAACAAGTTCAAGAGCTGTGGAGCGCTTCAATCCGGATCTTAGTAATGTTTGCTCATTAAAATTTAGGTGCTCGAAACTGAGGATGCGGTGGTTACCAAAGAGAAAACTGTCATCGTTCGAGTAGCACATACAATTGGCCAGGATTAGGTTGGTAACAAAGCGCCTCATTGCTTGTCGGCTGCGCTCACTGCTCGCCTGCTGGCCCGCTGACTGCGGCTGCAGCCGTACCCTAATCCGGAGCTGCAGCGGCGAGGCAGGGCGATGTGTCACCGCACCACAAGGAGCGGCGACGCGATTCATCATTGCATAATCTCAATACAGTCGCGCCATTAATCAAAATACACGGCGGGCGTCGGACAATGCGCGCGACGTGCGGCCCCGGCCCGGCCGCAACCCCGCACTACCACCACTACCCACCCCCTAGTGCACTCTATCTATTTATTCGATTATTAAGTATATTATTAACACGCACTCACACACACAAACAATATCCGTCTGCGTGGAAGAGCGCAGCGCCGGCGCTCGCCCCATTCACGAAGCCCACGGTGCTGTCGCCACGGTGGTGTCGGTCTCATCGTCACGTCGTCTCGTTATTCCCAAATTATGTAATTAAATCTGCTTACACAGGTGTCGTGGATCAGGCATCGGGACCTGCACATCCTCACCGTAGGCGGCTACACGTACACGTCTGACCAGCGCTTCCAGGCGACGCACTCGCCGCAGACGGACGACTGGACGCTGCACATCAAGTGGGCGCAGCAGCGGGACGCGGGAGTGTACGAGTGCCAGGTCTCCACGCAGCCGGTGCGCTCCTTCTTCGTGACGCTGCACGTCGTAGGTGAGCCACCCCCGCATCGGGCTTAACCGACCAAACGGCAACGTTTAGCCGCCCTAGGGAAGGGAACACTCGCCAGGCTGCAGGGTAAGATTCGTACCCTGCAGCCTGGCGAGTGTTCCCTTCCCTAGGGCGGCTGAATGTTGCCATGTATTCCCTTCCCACTCGCCAGACTGCAGGGTACGAATCTTACCCTGCTCCAGTTTCAGAGGTGTTTTTCCGTTCACCAGGAGTGGGCAGCAAGTACAGACGGATGAATGTGGTGCAGAAGACAGGCCTGAAACATACAATCAAAATGATTACCCTTCATTCACGATAACAATATCAAAAAAATCATGTTTAGTTCATTAATGTGCTTTATCTATCAATATCACTTGATGTTAAGTGAAGGTGGTGGGGCGCAGCAGCAGCGCACGCCAGTGGGCGAGGAGGGGGGGCGAGCGCTGCTCGTGGCGCGCCGTGGCTCCGCGCAGAGCTGAACCCTGTCGTTGGACACAGAAATAAATTATTTAGACAAAAAACAGATTCCTAGTTTTGTAATGACGCCGAGTCCCGGTTCGAACCCGGGCGGTACGCCGCGCCGTACGCGGGAGCTTTGTGTAACCGGTTGCGTTGGATCCGGGTTCGAACCCGGGCGGTACGCCGCGCCGTACGCGGGAGCTTTGTGTAACCGGTTGCGTTGGCTCCGGGTTCGAACCCGGGCGGTACGCCGCGCCGTACGCGGGAGCTTTGTGTAACCGGTTGCGTTGGCTCCGGGTTCGAACCCGGGCGGTACGCCGCGCCGTACGCGGGAGCTTTGTGTAACCGGTTGCGTTGGCTCCGGGTTCGAACCCGGGCGGTACGCCGCGCCGTACGCGGGAGCTTTGTGTAACCGGTTGCGTTGGCTCCGGGTTCGAACCCGGGCGGTACGCCGCGCCGTACGCGGGAGCTTTGTGTAACCGGTTGCGTTGGCTCCGGGTTCGAACCCGGGCGGTACGCCGCGCCGTACGCGGGAGCTTTGTGTAACCGGTTGCGTTGGCTCCGGGTTCGAACCCGGGCGGTACGCCACGCCGTACGCGGGAGCTTTGTGTAACCGGTTGCGTTGGCTCCGGGTTCGAACCCGGGCGGTACGCCGCGCCGTACGCGGGAGCTTTGTGTAACCGGTTGCGTTGGCTCCGGGTTCGAACCCGGGCGGTACGCCGCGCCGTACGCGGGAGCTTTGTGTAACCGGTTGCGTTGGCTCCGGGTTCGAACCCGGGCGGTACGCCGCGCCGTACGCGGGAGCTTTGTGTAACCGGTTGCGTTGGCTCCGGGTTCGAACCCGGGCGGTACGCCACGCCGTACGCGGGAGCTTTGTGTAACCGGTTGCGTTGGCTCCGGGTTCGAACCCGGGCGGTACGCCGCGCCGTACGCGGGAGCTTTGTGTAACCGGTTGCGTTGGCTCCGGGTTCGAACCCGGGCGGTACGCCGCGCCGTACGCGGGAGCTTTGTGTAACCGGTTGCGTTGGCTCCGGGTTCGAATCCGCTGCTCCCCACTCACGCTGTTTCCGTCCCACAGATTGCGATGAGATGTACCAGCGGATGTTTTCCGACGCAGGTGCGTTTGTGTGCGCTAGTGCCTACTAACATGCTAATGTTTACGTGCGTGCGTGCGTGCGTCCGTGTGTGCGTGCGTGTGTGCGTGCGTGTGTGCGTGCGTGTGTGTGTGTGCTCTTCTGGTAAATCTATACCCAATAATAATAAATGAAAACGTAACCGTACGCTGCGCCCCCGAGCCGGCGGCCCGGTGCATGCATGCGCTGCAATTATTCCATTCCATGTGTCTACATCAACCAACTGAACATCGTTGCAAGTAAACGCACTTTACCAAAAAATAATATTAATTACGATAGTAACATATATGCAACTAAACAATTGGCATGGTTTGGCGTGACGCTTCCGGTTGTTACATTGATTTAATCGTAAGAGGTCGCGGCGCCGGCGCGAGCGCCGACTAGTTAGCGTTCGTCCGGTACACTGCCGGCGTACCGGCGTACCGACGTACCGACGTACCGACGTACCGACGTACCGACGTACCGACGTACCGACGTACCGGCGTACCGACGTACCGACGTACCGACGTACCGACGTACCGACGTACCGGCGTACCGGCGTACCGACGTACCGACGTACCGACGTACCGGCGTACCGACGTACCGGCGTACCGGCATACCGATGTACCGGCGCACTTCGCCCGGGCCGGCCTGACGGCTCCCTCGCTGTCATTTCCAGTGCCCTCGGCCCGCATCCTGGGCGGACCCGACCTACACGTGGACATCGGCTCCACGATAAACCTGACCTGCCTCATCCAGTTCAGTCCAGAGCCGCCCGCTTACATATTCTGGTATCACGAGGACGAGGTGAGCGGCCGCAAAGTAATTATTCAAAACTTTCATTACTATTATTAGATATAAGCCTAGCCGTAAGCGCCAATCCTTACGACCTGATGACGTCCACCGCTGAACCTAATCCTCCTCCTCCTCAGTAAAAGGGGGGCCATGCGAAGAGGTGAACGCAATGCGTTAGTAAAGGTCACAGGAAATGCTGTCGCCTCTTTCCTAAAGCAGTGCCGTCGTGATCCACCACCCGTCCCCGTCTTTCACAAATGAATTACAACACCTTGGGCAGCAGCTAGAGCAGCGCTCACATTAGACCCCAAGCAGCTCGGCTGGCACGGTGGACGCGATTCGCAGCAATGCTGTGAGGGCAGATTCTGCGCGTAGTACAATGTTACTTCCAGTCCAGTTCAGTTTATCCTGTCACCCAAAGTTAACTTTCAAAGCCTTTACTGTGGGGCCCAGACATGAATACAATGGTTAAGTAACATACTGAGCGCGTGCGCAGGGGTCGCCGCGCCGACCACCTCCACTTGAACTTGAGAAGAACTAAACCAATAGCGAATGGTGGCGAAAGGTCACTGTCCGTATACCCTCGTTCATTCCTCGGCTGTATACTTCAGACGTGATCTAGTTAACCCTTGGTGGTTCGCTGATGATGCACAGCGTCCGGAGTGCGTTTGTGGCAATGTCGCGCCGTGTGTGTGAAGCAGGTAATATCCTACGACTCGTCGCGAGGAGGCGTCTCGGTGGTAACGGAGAAGGGTGCCGCCACCACGTCCTACCTGCTGGTGCAGGACGCCGCGCCTGCCGACTCCGGCCGCTACTCCTGCTCGCCGTCCAACGCGGAGGTTGCCTCCGTGAGGGTCCACGTGCTGAATGGTAAGTTCGAGCGGTTCTGATGGGTTCGGTGTATGCCCGGCGAGCCACGAGTTGTACTCACACGCACCGTGTGAAGTCGCCTGACGCTGGGCCTCGCCGCTGCGGCGGCAGCTGTCTGATGGTTAATGATTGATAAAGCTCTAAGTTCGCATGTCGCACACACGGGCGCGTGCGGGCGCGTGCGGGCGAGTGCGGGCGCGTGCGGGCGCGTGCGGGCGCGTGCGGGCGCGTGCTGGTGTACATGTGGTACTTACCCCGGAGTGTGCCCCACAGGCGAGCGGCCCGCGGCGATGCAGACCGGCTCAGCAGGGCTCTCGGACAGCTCGCGCTGTATGCTGGCGCTGCTCGTAGCGGCGGCGCTGCGGGCGCGACTACTGCGCCTGCACCTCGCCAGCTGATCGCGCTGCAGCCGCCGCGCGCGCACAAATCTCATTGTCTTGTACTAAGTTACATTAAAAACGAAAACTTAGTTTTCTAAATTAAGTACCTAAGTAATTCCAAATAGAGATTTTACGATAAACGTAAGGTTTTTATGAAGTGATCACTCGCGGCGTCGGCCTAGCCCCGCCGCGGTCCCACCTCGGTTCCACCTCGGTCCCACCTCGGTCCCACCGCGGCCTCACCGCGACGGTGGGATGGTTGGTTTTTTTTATTCACAATTTGAATTGTCCCGGTTTCAAGATTTCCCCTGTTCATACTTCATCTCTTACAAACTGCGCCGTTGTACCGCGCGCCGGCCGCCGTCAGCCAGCCAGCCCCGCACGCGAGCGGCCGGCGGCGGGCAGCGGCGGGCAGCGGCGGGCAGCGGCACACTTCTTGATTGATCCGAGCTTAAAACAGATTATCCGTAACTACACCTCGTGTTACCAGGCCGCTGCTACCTCGCGTCCACGTTGTCCGTAGTTCGGCGGGCCGCGCGCCGCGCGCCGCTGCCCCGGCACCTCGCTCTTACATCCTAATACTCTTCCCCCAAACCCCCACCACCCCACGACCACGACCCACTCGCGCGCACCGCGCTCTGTAAATATTTCTTAATGAGGAGTAATGTAATTAAATTGAATGAAAGTAGACATCAGGGAGCCGCGCCGCGCCGGCCTCGCTAACTAACGCCGCCGGCACCGGTCGCGCCGACGGGTGCGGCCGGTGCGGCCGGTGTGGTCGGCCCGGCCGGTGCGGGCGCAGCACCCCGCCACACTGGCAATTGTAATATAGTTTTTATAATTGTAATTAACAAGTAAATGGCATCTATTTGCCTACTGTTCGTAACAGTGTTCTTTGCCATTCAGTGAATGGGTGTCGCAGCACTACTTCCGGCTGCGCAATAAAGCGGAAGTCAGATTGTTACTTGTATTTGTTAATTAACTGCCTACCGCCGTGCGGATTCGTTCAGACGAATGAGTCGCGGCGCTGCTCCAGCGCTGCTCCGGCGCGGCTCCGGCGCGGCTCCGGCGCTGCTCCGGGGCTGCTCCGGCGCGACACCAACCATACACAATTTTTGTTAAGAGATAAATGTAAATGCTTGTGTACAATGCGTCGAATGTAAGTTAATGTAAGGAAGCTGCTCATCACCGCCCAGCCCCACGCCCAGCCGCCGGCAGAGGGGCTCTATAATTAAATGAATCATTGTTAAGGGTAAATCACTATTTATTGTTAAAACGTACCGACACGTTTATTTGGGTGTGAGAGTCCTCGGCGGGCACACGCCGCGCCCGGCGCTGCGTGTTGTGTGTTGTTGTTATACACGAGTGCGCGTGCAGGCTGCGCGGGCTGATGGTGGGCGCGCTGGGCTTGGCGAATATCCATCCTGTGAATGGAGCCTGCAAGTTCGAATCCGCGACTGAACGTCGCCGCGCTGCATCTTGTTGACTTCTGTTTCATATCGAAATTTGTTTCGACATTATGTATGTGTATATGTGCGTGTATATGTGCGTGTGCGCGTGCGTGTGCGCGTGCGTGTGCGCGTGCATGTTACACGCGCGCCGCCGCCTGTTTGTGTGAAAAGGGCAAGGAACCATGTGGTAATTATTGTGTTATTTTGTTCAAAATGTATTCTTGTATAATTACATTAAAAATCGCTATGATTGCTATACCTTTGCTTACTGTAATTTATCACAGGGGAATGAATGTAAACGTACATCCGGTGCTTCCGTCTGCAAACTTAACATTTTAGCTATATCTATCTATTCCTGTACGAAGTTTGTCGAAGAATTGAAAACAATTATCTCGCGCAAACCAACTTTAAGATGTTTTAGTTGCGTTCTGAACTCCTGGCGCCGACTTTAATTATCTTTAAGAGATAATGTAATGCGTCTGAAGTCTATAGCAAATGATTGTTGCAACCGGAAGTCGGCCGCGCCCGCGGGCCCCGGCGACGGGCGCGGTGTGTGTTCAGTTTGTAGATTTTTTTAATTAATACACCTAACAATTATGAAGGATCAAGTGCGCAGCACGCCAGCTCAGCAGGCACGGACGTGTCTTCAGCACGACGAATGCTTCGCTCGCAAAATTGAAACGTACTTCTATTCGTCACCTGTAAACTTAATGGGCTGTCGCCTATTTTTGAAATTACTTATTTTTCCACTTTGAAAACTTATTATTTAGTTTTAGTTGTAAATACGGAGTGCGACGCCCGCTTCCGGTGCAGGCGATGTACGCGCCGGCCGTCAGCGCGCACTTTGTAAATCGCTCCTTGATAAAAGTAAACGTTAAACAAACGCACAGACTAAATAGATATTTGTAAGTACAACACACACACAAACACAAACACAAACACACACACACACACACACACAAGTGCTTCACAAACGAATAATGCTTCTGAGCGCGTTGCACAACTTTGTATTCCTTCAATTGATTTTGCGAACGAAGCAGTTTGACGTCACTCCTGATTTATATTCAAACCCCCAGCTCCAGGGCAACATGAATCTTTTGTTACTCGGAAACCAAATTTTTGTGACTGATAATTGTCAGCCAAGCCTGAAGGCCCCCGGCGCGTCTTGTATAGAATAATAACACTGTAAATATAAACGGTATGACGAAGTGTACAACGACGTCAGCGCGTCAGCGGGCGCGCCGCGTGGAGTGGGACATGATGAGATGATGTATTTAAGATATAACAATATATGTATACATGGATCCGATAAGTTTGTTTTCAAATAAAATATTTAATATTTAAGAGTTTGTCCATTCATTTGTCAAGCCCTGGTCCTGTGGGGAGGGGTAAACGCGACCGGAACCACTCGTTACGAGTAGTACATCGGTGGTGGCAGATCTCTCCAGTTGGTGCCGCGGCCGAGCGGTGCCGTGGGCGCAGCCCGCCGCCTCCGATGCTCGGCACCATCACAGCCCACGCCGTCCGTCCTCCGGCAGCGTCATTCTCAGCGCTCATCAAAATAACACATTATCCGATTAATGAGCGTGCGTAGTAGCGAACGATGACGTCACAGTCCTTTCTAGCAAGGGAAACGTTACGCGGCGTGGTCGCGGAGTAATAACTACAAAACATTTAGGAGCACTGTTAGTGCGCGCGGCGAGCTGGACTCGCTGGTTAGGTCCGCGTAGCACCCTGCAGCGTCGGGTACTACGAGACTTTGGGATTTTTGGTAGCTACAACGACGGTAGCACCACGATGTCTGCGCGCCATGCAACGTGTACATGTAACAACTAAGTGCCATTACACGAGGAACTGAACATTTAGTATGCACTGGTAGACTAACCTGCAATAACAGTGACCTAGCCGAGCTGCACTCGCATACACCTAGGACAGCGCTGGATTTCGCTGGTGCGGCATTCATCAATTGATGTGTTTCAACATCGTCATCAGCCGATAGACGTTCACTGCTGGACATAAGTTTCCCCCAAAGATCCCTATGTCGATCGGTCCCGCGTTAGTCGCGTCCAGTGGATTTCCACGATTATCACCAGATCGTGGGTCCACCTTGTGGGAGGCATCCCAACACTACGTTTACCGGTACGCAGGCGCCACTCGAAGACCTTACTGCCCCATCAGCCGTCGGTCCTTCAAGCAATATACTCTGCCCACTACCACTTAAGTTTAGCAATCTTTTGGACTATATCCTTGACCTTAGTACTTCGGCGGATCTCCACATTTCTGATTCGACCGCGCAGACGAACTCCGAGCATAGGTCTCTCCGTTGGTTTTTGGGTGACTTTGAATCTTTCTGTAATATGGGCATTAAACATAATCTTTGTCTTCTCCATATTCATTTTAAGACCCTCGCATCGAGACGCTCTACAGAAGTCATTGAATATTTTGCCAAGGTCTTCCATAGTCTCACCCATGACCACGACTTCATCAGCGAATCAAAGATGGGTCAGATACTCGCAGTTTATGTTGATGCCATGTCCTCTCCAGTCCAAAGATGTGTTTAGTTGATAAATAATCAACAAGTGAAGGTAGTGCAGGAACGGCGCCTGCAACAAAATCAGAAACTCTTGGACGTAACAGGCGGCAAGTACGTCTGCCAGTTAGAAAACATTAACCATTTAACTTAAGCCGAGTCTCATGGAGGTCATCACACATACGAGTACACGCATCCCACACATCCCACACCTCGCTCTTTGAAAGTAACATATAATACACACATACACACACACGCAGACACACACACACACACACACACACACACACGAGTACACCAGCGCACAAGCACCCGTAACCTGTCAGCCCTGAGCAGAACCGGCATGAGCTTCTCCGCGGACTTTGTACGTTTCTTTTTTTTCAACTTTTGAATTATTTTGATTTTGGGCACGTATATTATTTTAAAAACTTGTTTCGATTCTGCGCCATTTCCAAATGTTATCGTGTTCATTACCAACTTACAACATGGAACGGGGTGGAGGTGTTAAAGAAATTAGGATAGCAGTGATCGCCTTGCACAAAGTGGGTGTGGGTACGGAGCCGGCCCGCTCGCTCATATTGCAGACACTACAAAAGCTTGCTATCAGCCCAGCCGTATGTTCCTATATCGTACTATCAACAGGTACAACAACATTTCCTCTGACCAGAAACGGTCGGCGCGGCCGCGTGCTGTTAGCTGTTAAAACTGCAAAGACTGTTAATGCTGTTAAAGCCATGATTCTTCGAAACCCCATTAGGAAGCAAAAAATTTTATCGCGAGAAACGAAGTTCCCGCTAAGACTGTCGCGTATCGCGTATTATAAAACAAGAGCTGAAGCTCGGTGCCCGGTGCCTATCGTGGATATACAGGACATGCTCTTAATCAATCTTTACAATTAAAAAGAGTGGATCGATCGAACCGCCTTGGGTCGCGATGCAGCAGGCAGGTTAAAGTCACACAAATATACTCTTTACAGATGGAAACATTTTCATGATTGAAGAACATTACAATAAGCAAAATGACAAAGTGTACGCTCACAGCTCTAAAGTAGATGCTCAAGTGGTCGGAAAGGTACAACGGTGTCATCATCCTGCGTCAGTGATGGTTTGGTGGGGCATATCTAATCAAGTCATTCCTTTTTTACAAAAACTACATTTTAGTGAAAAAAGGAGTGACAACTTCAGCCAGTGAAGATAGAGTCTTGGATCATGATGTGAAACCTCACAGCAATACACTTTTAAAAGTATACCGTGGACTGTCCAGCAGGACTCTGCACCTGATCACAAGGCACGGACTATCCAAGCCTGGCTTGAAACCAACATTCCGGACTTACGGGAAGAGCTGTACACTGGCCCTCACCCCTTTACAGTTTAAATTATAGTGAGTTTTATAGGACATGGCCTGCTGCTGTTTTAAAGGACACGACGATATTGAGTCTCTTAAAAAATCCTTGGAGCAAACAGTGGCGAAATGTCTGCTGGAAACAGGGCGTGTGCGTAAATCCATGGATTCGTGGCCAAACAGATTAAAGCCTACGTAAAAGGTAAAGGTGGCCATTTTTAATAGAATATTGTTTTTTATGACTAGTAAATGATGAGACTAATAAATATATAGGTATACATTTTTATAATATTACATGAATTCATTACATCTCTAATCGAACTTTGTCCGGAGTAGGTGCACGAGCACGAACACGAGCACGAGCACGAGCACGAGTATATACATACGAGTACAGCTGCAGTGGCTTGCAGGCGCCCGCCGAGCGCCGTACAGGCACACTATTGGTACTCGTAGCGTCCTTCAGTACACCCGTCTTGTTGAAAACCTCTCGAAGAGAATCCCAAACCGAATTGAACTAATCTGAAATGTTCGAGAGGAGAGTAAATAATTCACCAGTCCAGTGTTTCCATCTAAACCGAATGGCGCAGTGCATACGGTGCGGTGCAGCGGCGGGGTGCAGGGAGGCAGTGGGATGCGCCGGCTGCAGCTCCCGCCGCGGACCCACCGGACCCGCCAGCATCATTAAGAGAAGTAATGAAATATCCGGCTTAGTTTATTTGTATTTAATCCGCAGGGAGTATCAGGACGGCAATTTATTTGACGCGGCGGCTTATCGACGGCTCTCCGAGGAACTTCAGCTACAAAAGGCTCTGCGAAAAACTCGGGCCCCTATTATTCTTTTACAATCGAGAGCGAGTCGGAATCCGACGCCCGCGAGACAATGCAGCCTTTGTCGTGTTGTGATGTAGATGTACGACACAGATGTACCCGCGCGCCGCGCAGCCGCCGCGCAGCCGCCGCACGCCTGCCTCCACCAGGTTCAGTATTATCAGCAACACAAGCTTTGTCGGTGTATTGTTTACAAAAACTACCCGTTTCATTATCAGTTCAACTTTTCCTGAAATTCAGTGTCCGTCGAGTTGCCAGTGCGCCGTGCGCCAACTGGGCGAGGTGTCCCCACGCGCACGCACACGCGCACGCACGCGCACGCACGCGCACGCACACGCGCCCTCCACCCGGCTGACCTACTTCATTTCGACAATCGTACTGCTTGCGTCCGCGGGGGCTACGCGTTGGTTGGAGGACATCGCAGAGGTTCCATGTCTAATAGTTCAGTAAATAAATCTTTAATATTTAACAAACTGTTTTGTATGTTTTGATAGTTATACAATATTGTTTCCGGGTCTACGACGGAAATAGAAAAACGTTTGTTAAACGAACAGAACACGCACATAACTTAATAGAGAGACGCTCGGAGCGACTCCGATGGATCATTTGCAATCGTGCACGTTAATTATGAGCTGGTGGTGGTATAGTGCCGAAGGGCCAGGGCGAGGCGCTGCACGCAGCCGGCGGGGCCCGGTGTCGACCTTGTGCCGATCTTGTGCTGTCTACTGTGGCTGGCAATTCTAGATGTAAACTCGCAACATTATTACTTTAAAGCTACTCCTCGTCTTCTTTTTGCTATATAAAATACAAATAACAGTAATGGGAAATTTTCTCCCCACAAAAGTTATTACTTAAAACGTCTCCCGCGAAACATCGTAAGCTGCCGTAACTTTACGTATTCACTTTCCTCTTAACTCACGTTTGTCGAATATATTTGTATGAAAGGGAAAGCTTTCTTTAATCTAACACACACACACACACACACGCACACGCACACACGGAAACGTACACCGCCAATTTGAATTTCGCTTGTTTTACGTCCATATTGGCGTGTATAATTTGAACCGCGAGAACTTCGGACAGGATTGACTTGACTTTAAAACAAGTAGCGATATGAGAAGAGAAGATTCTAAGATCTCGCGTAACATTGCTCAACGGATTCGCGCCCGATTCGGAAGCAATACACAAAGATGTTCTCTTCTATGTAATTTACTTAATGTATATTAATCAATTACAAATAATCATGATATCATCGTAACACTCGACGCCGAGTGTGCACGGCATCACCCGAACACTCGCATGCAGTTCCAACATTGCAACAGCTAGCGGTCATTACCAAACATTATACGTGTATTTTTTGTAACTTGACTCCCGGTCGGTCCCCGTGCGACACGCATGCAGTCCCCGTGCGACTCCCGTGCGGTCCCAGTGTGACACCCAAGCAGTCCCCGTGCAACTTCCGGTCGGTCGCCGTGCGATACCCAGGCAGTCCCCGTGCGACTCCTGTGCGGTCCCAGTGTGACACCCAAGCAGTCCCCGTGCGACTCCCGGTCGGTCCCAGTGTACAGTGAAAGGAAAGGTGCCAGTTCCGAATAAAGAGCTTCAGGCTCGAAAATTAAATAACAAAAAAATAATTTATTCAAAAGAACGGTCTGTCCGACGAAATGATGAGGAACATGCTTTTAATTTTTAATGAATCCACCCCATCACTTCCCCGCGGCCCATATCGTCTGCCGGCGGATGTTTCAAATATCATAAAGTCTACTGTATTTTTTTGTAACGATGCAGGCAATTGCACGTAAACAACGCGGGCAATGCAGTGGAACGGCTTTACGAAATTGTTGCGATTATAAAATAAACCCGGAAGCTCGCCCCCGCCACGCGGCAACCCCTGTGCGGCGCGACCTTGGCCGTTTAAAGTAATGTTTGAAGTTAATGTGAACGAGCCAGCAAGTACTGGTACGTGGCACCGGTGTACACCGGCGGAACCCGCCGCCCAGCCGCCCAGCCGCCCAGCCGCCCAGCCGCCCAGCCGCCCAGCCGCCCAGCCGCAGTGAGCCGGAGTAACGGCGCTCGGGCCTCGTCCTTACAAAGACAGAACAACTTGGAATTAAAGTCGAGTCCTTTGTCCGCGCTCTATCGCCGTCTGACAGATGCAACTCCAAAAGTTCCGCGAGTTCGCCACACTTTGTACACTGTAAAAGTCGTTCGTTTCCTTTAATGAAACTCTCTTCGGAACTCCACGCGGTGCGTTCGCCCTACACAGCCCCACCTACCCTCTGCAACATGCAGCACTCGGCAACTGTTCGCAGAAGTGGGCAGAGGGACTGAGAGTGGGACGCGGCCGCCACCTCCGCTATCACCTTAATTTATTTTTACTAGACTGACCTTTTTGGATAACTGTCAATAGAATTATTTCTCAAAAGGTATACATTTGCACGAATCCCCTCCACAGGACAGACTTTACTACCGATTTTATTATCCTTCTGAAGTACAAATGACATCGCGACGGCGACCAATCCAGCGCAGACTCCCGCGTCGCACGCGCGAACATCTCACGGTACCTTGTAAACTTTACCGGAAGGGACTAGGACAAACTCGCCGCCCGTTAAAAAGTTTTTTGACGTGTTGCAGACCCCGAGGGGCCGGCGGCAGCCCTGATCTCCTTCGACAGCTTCCTTTCCAAATGGTTAACTTAATTTAGTTTTGATGTTGCATGTCAGGTCATTTAATAATTTATTTCAGTACAGGAATATTCGAACCTCGGTCACTTTTTGTTTGAGTAAATACATTAAATGATCTAACTACATCCATAGTGCCATTGGCGCCAGCGACATTCAAACCGTGAGATGGTCACCTCTGCACTCGGGTAGTTCTAACAGATCGCTTAGGATACCATCAGCACCGTCGCTGTGCGTCCGTGCCGTAGGGGCGGTTTATCCTGTGACCATGCACCGGGGTCCATGGTTATAACTGATGTGCTTAGACATTCGCACCCAGACGCCGCGGGCGGTGGCAGACAACGTATTCACTTCCGCCAGGTTTAGGTACATTAGGTTGGGGAAAAAGTGTTTCCGCATTATAATACGTATGAACTTGTAATGAAATCTCTTTGGCTTTACTATTTGTATCCGGCTGGTTTTGGTATCAATAAAAGTTAAAATTTTAAAGAAAATAATTCCAAATTCAAATTAGGAAAATGTGTGATTTTTATTTGTTTCTCGTGCTGTCAAGATGAGTGAGTCTAATGAAGAAATTTGATACATTTTAAAATTTTACTACAAAAAAAGGTAAATGTGCAACGCAAGCCACGAAAACAATTTGCAATGTTTATGGAGCTAGTGCAGTGCAGTGCAGTGCAGTGCAGTGCAATGTCTGTGAGCACTGTGTAGCACAAATTTGGTTTAAGTGTTTTCAATCCGGAAATTTTGATGTGAAACATGCACGTCGCTCTGGTCGCTCTGGTCGCTCTGGTCGCCCAATTACGGATAAAATGGATGCCATTTTTGGAAAAATGGAGCAAGATCGGCATATCAGTAGTTACGACGTAGCTGAAGAACTGGGAATTGACCACAAAACAGTTTTGGCACATTTGAAAAAAACTGGGTACACAAAAAAGCTCGATATTTGGGTACCTCACGATCTCACGAGCTCACTGAAAGAGACCTAATAATGAACCGTGTACTCGTCTGTGATTCTTTATTGCGACGTAATGAAACCGAACCATTGTTGAAGAAGCTGATAACTGGTGATGAAAAGTGGATCACGTACAACGAGAACGTGCGAGAAAGATCGTGGTCAAAGGCCGGTCAGGCTTCACAGTCTGTGGCGAAACCCGGATTAACTCGCAACAAGGTGATGCTGTCTGTGTGGTGGAAGTGGAAGGGCATTATTCATTATGAGCTGTTACCACCAGGCAGGACCATGGATTCTGAACTCTACTGCAAACAACTGGTAAGATTAAAGCAAGAAGTCAAGAGAAAGCGGCCCGAATTAATCAACAGAAGGGGTGTGGTTTTTCATCATGATAACGCTAGACCTCACATCTCATCACATACACATCTTCAGCTACTCAGCAAAAATTAAGAGAGTCTGGTTGGGAGGTGTTAATGCATGCGCCGTATAGTCCTGACCTTGCACCTTCAGTTTTCCACCTGTTTCGGTCTCTTCAGAACTCTGTGGGCAATGTGTGGTTAATATTACGAGAGGACTTCCAAAACCACTTGTCGCAGTATTTTGATCAGAAGTCCTAAAATCTCTATATAAATGGGATCATCTCCCCGTCGCTACCTACAAGATAACAAAAAGTAATCAAACAAAAGGTACCTACGTACTTTAGTGAAATATAAACAAACTATATTCAAATATGTTTCGATTTTCTTAAAAAATGCGAACAAGTTATTCCCCAAGCTAATACTTTACACTTTGTTAGCTTTACAGGAACGAACATCTTCAATTTATTTTGTTCATGGTAAGGATGTTTTATACTATCGGTATACTATCGTTGAATCGGCACACAGGAAGTGCATACATGCGCGCATGCTGCACGCTATGTATTTAAATACATCCCATTGGGCCAGATCGTTGTTACACCTAAAACAGTCCGTGGACTGCCGGCGGGCAGGTAGTACTCGGAGACAGACGGGAGGAAGGACTCCAGCGCCGGGGACGCGGCGGCGCTTATGCGTTACCTTCGAACACCTCACTGTTAGGACGTTTAGTTTGTTATTATTCGATATATCTGTGATAATCAAACACTTCCGGTGTATATTCATTACACAAAATTATTACGTCACTTTAATAATAATTTGTACAAGCAGGAGTTATAACCGGAAGAATAACTTTTAACGCGTAAATCAACTTAAATTAACACGAGTTAAGTGAATACGTTCCCCTGTTGCACTGTTGGGATGAAGGTACACGAAATTCAGTTTCCAACAGAAATTTAACGGATCTTCGTTTTATCACATTATTTGTTCGGTTCGTGTAATTTTGCCAACGGTTCCTACTCATCGCTAGCCGTGTGTTGCCAGCTTTCCGGGTTACCGAAATTCGGAGTACCGATGTGTTAGCGTTACAAAATAAATAATAAAATATATTGCATTTCATATCGGTATCATTACTTTGTATTTATTATCTGGCAACATTTAAAATATGACAATATGGAAGTGATGCGCGGGCAGAATGACGTCACTCGGTTGGGTGGCATGGGGAGAAAGCGAGGATTTGATTTCAAGAGTATTATATATATCTCGTTGTGTTTGATGAGAAGTTGTAAGATCACGACCATCTATTATCTGTCAGACTGGAGGATAAGCTGACGTTCGCGATGCGACTCCGTCGGAGCGAACCGAGCGGACTCTTTCCGCGGTTCCCACGCTCTCGCGTCCGCCGTTTATATTACTCTCTTACCTTTTCGTTACTATATCGTCACGGTGGCGTCTTATTATTATTATATGTCTTATTACTGTATGCCTTACCAGTGCGGGCCGCGCCTGCCACCGGACTGCGATGAAGCAGCGCCTTAGCATCACCACTGCTTCGTCTCCGAGCGGAAGCTTTCCTCTCCATTCCGCTCAACGACCTTCCTTTGTACCATAACGGCCTCACAAAGCGGAGTTGTATATTTAAATGAGCAGTTCCCGTACACAGTCATATATATTTTTATTCGTAATTTGTTTTATTCAAGGAAGCGGTGAGACTAGCGGGACATTCACCTGATGATAAGTGATACTTGCCGTAACAACCTAGCGCTAGTTATAATGTTATACACAGCATCACATTGCGTTCTTCGCCTTGAGACCTAAAGTGATAAGTTTCGTTACCCTCATTAATTTCACTAGATACAACTCCGTTCCATCCGGAACACAGTAATGTTTACGTGAGTGAGTGGGTGGGCGGGCGAGTGAGTTGGTGTTGATGCATCAGTATATATACAAAGCTTCATGCGTCTGAACCAATTTTCAAAACATTTTTTCCAGTCCTCCGCAGACACCTCTTTGACGGCCTTCTCAAATGCTGCTAGCGCGTCTTTCGGCGATGAAAACTGTATCCCTTTGAACTGAATTTTAATTTTAGGGAATAACAAGAAGTCACACAGAGCCAAATTAGGACTGTAAGGAAGGTGTGCCAAGACTCTGATCGGTGTGGAGTCCAGGAAATCCCTCGTTTTGATCGCAGAGTGCGCGGGCGCGTTGTCGTGGTGCAGAAGTACCCCGCGGAGCCCGGTGTTCGGTCGCTTGTTGCTCCTTGCAGAAAAAACTTCTAGCAGGCATTTTGTGCTGTACCATTCGGCGTTGATGCTGCTTTGGTCTCGAAGTGGAATTAAAGTTAGGTACCCCGTCAGAGTGAAGAAACTCGCGATCAAAATTTTCCTTGCGCTCCTCGATCACTTCACTTTCGTAGGCGTTGATTCATTTAAAAACATTCAAACTGTCGACTGACGCTTTGCTTCTGGATCGTATTGATAATTCAGGATTCCTCACCTGTCACAATATTGTAAACGCACCGTGACGAGCCTGCATCAAATGTTTGTATCATATCACGGCACTAATCCGCACGGTACTGCTTCTGAGCTTCGATGAGGTTGTGCGGCACCGAGAGCGAAACAATCCTCCTTACGCGAAGGTGCTCGTGCACAATCTTGTAAACACTTCCTGAACCAATCTGCAGAGTATGCTGAATTTCTTCGTACGTAATTCGTCTGTTTTCCCGAATTAATTTTTTTTCTGCCGGCACACTTCTTCGGTGACAGCCGTCGGAGGACGACCACTCCTTTGTTCATCCCCCAAAGTAAGACGACCACGTTTGAACTCGCTATACCAGCGGTAGACGGTTGTTTTTGAAAGTTCTTCATCCATAAAAGCAATTCGAAGTCGATCAAATGACTCATCAGGTTTTAAGCCACTTTTGAAATCGTAAAAAATCATAGCACGAAAATGTTCTCGAAGCAGATTCATTTATTAATTAGTCAAGAAAATTTGAATTGGCTCTCAAAAAAATTGGGGATGGGAATTTAAAAATCAAACAGTAGCATTTATACTTTTAAATAATCGAAGTTTTCAAAAGGATTGCAAGTGGCCAGTGTCTTATACATTACACAAAACTTTTTTCGCAAAACTTTCTAAGTGGCCTGGTATGTATTAAAGTCGTCTTTGCGAGCGGTACGGAACCCGCTTCAATTGCAGTAAGCCGAGCCAACTTTACTTGAACAATCCCGTTCGCCCTCGTGCCATCAGCGGAAGCGCTGGGCCGCTGCGAGCACAATGAAGTGGACTTTAGGCTACAGTAAAATACAATTTTTATATTGGTGGAAGCGGAAGTGTAACGGTTTGCCGCCGCAAGGAACCGTTTCCTGTCGACGTGGGGCGCCGTGCGGGCACGCGACCCTGCTGCTGAATTTGCACAGCGGAAACACCTCTTATCGAGATCGGAACCCTCCGAGAAATATTAATTTACTGAATGTAGCGGATTAGAGTAGTTAGAGCACCGCGAGCGCACTCGAACAGCATTGTGCACGGCGCGCGCCGGGCGGGCGTGCCGCTTTTTGTATCCTGCGCAGAGAAGCGAATTGAATGGTGCGTCATCAGGAGCTGCGTAATGAACGTAGCTCGTCACTTGCACCAGTTTTTGCTGCAGCACCGCCCGCCGTCCAATCAACACCTCACTTTTTACGAGTGTCGACGCAATCAAAGCAATTGTCCTCGCGCCGCTCCGCCTCGTATTAACTCAAATTGCTCGTTTCAATTACAGTTTCGGCAAAGATTTAATTAAATTACTTTAAGTCGATCGATTCTCCTCCCTGCCTGGCTCTTATCCTGCCTTACTAAATTTCATTGTCACCCGCCAATGCTTCAGCGGCACCGGCTGCACCGACAGCGCCAGCAGCACCGCGCCAGGCTGCGGTTAGCTTACCAAGGGCTATAGATAAGGATTTTTTTTGTTGCAATAAAGGATGCTGAGGCGCTTAGCGCTCGTAGTGTTTCATTTTGTTTCGAAAGTTTGCAGATACACACTGTTTACCGGAGAACACAGACAAAAAAAAAATCAGTTTGTAGAAGCGTTAATTGGTGCCTAAGCAAGGGGAACTTTATTTAAGTGAGTGGGTCCAGCATCCGGTCTCGGGCGGGTGTGAGGAGCCGAGTGGGCCCGACACTAGCAAACACCTTTGTGCAGTGAATCACACTTTGTCAAATGAAAGTATTAAGTCTGTTGTGTATATTAATGTAAACAGTTTCCACGCATTTACAGTTCGCGTTGGACTTGTGGTGCAAGCGAATGGCGAGCTGGTCGCCACCAGCGCGGCTTGCGGTGCTCGAAAAGAAACAAGTGCTTCTTGGCTGCGCCTGGTGGCTTGAGCTGCACAAAGAAATTTTGCAACAAGATAAATGACGAATTCAGTACCTACACGGTTATTATCTTTTTCTTCTTATTCGGAGACTCGTGACAGAGTGACCTTGGTTAAAACGACGCCACATGAAGGATCTTATTTGTTATCATCCAAGCACGAATTACATCAACAAATAACCGAACCATGCAGACGGAGACGATGATTAAGTTCACCTGAATTCTACCGTGAACTGATCGATCGAAGTAAAACTGAAATTTACACTGCCCTGCTGCATACGCGGCACACTCTGCTCACACTGCTCACGCAGGACACGCTGCACACGATGCACGCGCGAGACACGCGACACGTGCCGTACACTAACGAGTAAAGTATATAACAATAAGAACTTTCCCGTAACAACATCTTATTGAAAAGTATAACCGTAAAACCTGACTACACTGTAATTGTCAACGCAGAAGAACAAGCCAGCAATTGGAATGTGCAACAATGCACCCGAGTCAGCCGTAAACAACCGGAAACGAGCTCCGCAGTTCTAACACTGAACATACTATCTTGTAATCACTAATTGTAGCGGCAAAATGTACCGATTGAGTGCGGTCGCTTTATTTCGCTTTGTTACACAACACACGCACGCACGCATGCAACCACGCACATGTACTCACATGCACGTAACCATGCATACACGTACACGTACTCGCGCGCACGCCGCAGTACACAACTGCGGATGACTGAACCTGCACCGATATCGGCATTAGCAGCGCCTGCGCAGCTGCGGGAGTGGTGCACCGCGCAAGGCTGAACCTGCACGCAGCGCCGCGACAGGCGCTGCTAGCGCCCGCCGCGCCTACCATTTTATACTCGGTATATCCCCCAGGGAACTATACTCGCTATGCAATAACATTAACCGATACCACCCACTTCCTCTCCGCTACTCCAACGTCCAGGAACACCCTGGATGTTAGTTATCAAATTGATGGTTAGGTTGCTTGCTGTTTGTAAAACTATTTGCTCTAATCACACATTCGCCACTGCCCCGCAGCGTTGTCGTCTACACGTTACACGTGTGCGCGTGCGCGTGCGCGTTCGCGTATATGTTCGCGTTGACGCACCACCGTTGCTTATAAATAATTTATTCATAAGTAAACAATAATCACGGCAATACCCACACTAGCAACTATTCCCGCGAACCAACAAATAATCGTTAAGTGCGTCGATCAATGTTCCCGCAATAGTTCGCTCATGAATGGCAGCTCAGCTAGGTCAGCGAGGTCTGGAGTCGTCCATGCACAAGTCATATCGTCGCACGGGAGTACGTAGAGCTGAACACGAGCCAGACCGCGTACGCTCTCCCGCGACGCCGCTTGACCACTGGGTCGGTGGGGCCGCTGGGGCTGGAAGGGTCCCAGCTAGGAACTGCTCGGCGCAGGATTCTGCCGATGCAACAAGGCCGTCGCAACATCAGTAAATATTTTTATCATTAATCTTGTTAGTGTTCTTATTGTTTACGTCACGTAAAATATAAAACGTAAAATATAAGTTACAAATATTTTATGTGTGTGTTACCGCCGTTGTCGCGTGTGACGGGCACGGCGGTACGGGTGAGCCGGTGGTCCGGTGGGCCGGTGGTCCGGTGGGCCGGTGGGCCGGTGAGCGCGTGCGCATGTGCTGTGGTGCGCTACTGAGACGCATGTCAAAAATCTAGAATATTTAATGCAAAATATGACACGCGCGAAAACGAGTTACAACCGTGGAACCGGATTGGCAGCGCCCGCGCCACAAGACACCGTTCGCACCAACAGCTGGTCGGCGCCAAATTGATACATAATCGTCCAAGAATAGGGGAGCTGATAAGGCGCCGCCGACATTCGCTCTCTGATTGTTGCAGTACTCTTGTTGAAGAATTTTTCCGAAGGTACGTGCGGCGATCAACCGACCATACTATATGAATCCTTCCATCGGAGCCCCCCGATCAACCGTATTTATATTGAAATGTTCGATGATCGCCGCCCGCCGCCCGCTGCGCAGGCGCACGTTGCGCAATCAACATATGTAAAACGCGTTGAAGGTAGACGCAAAAAGGGTCACGCAGCGACGTCAAATATAGGTTAGCGGGTGAGCGGGTGCAAAATGACGTCGACGTCGACGACGGCGACGCGGCGGGGGGTGAACCATGCGGCCGGCGCGGTTCAACGGGGGCGAGGAGCTGTACGAAGGGCGAGGGGCGGAGGGGTAGAGGACACGTGGTGAACTGTTAATCACGTTCAGTCAGCTGAGTGAGCGCAGCGTGCAGTGAGTTCGCCAATCACCCGCAACACTACCGCCCAGCCGAAAACACACGCAGCATGCCGGTCGTGCAGTTCCATCGCGAGGAGGTCGCGCGCCGCAACACGGAGCGCGACGCGGTCCTCGTCATCGACAACGTCGTGTACGACCTCACCAACTTCCTGATGGACCACCCGGGCGGCATCGACGTGCTGAACGACAATTTAGGCGGCGACGCTTCGCAGTACTTCCATGACGTGGGGCACAGCGAATACGCGCGCGACTGGATGAAAAGCTTCGCCATCGGCGAGGTAGTGGAGGAGGAACGGCGCGAGGTGCTCCCGTGGCCACCGTCCATCATTGACGCAGAACCCGAGCCCGGCGCGTCCGACTACAGCCTGAGCGGGCTAATGAACGCCTGCAGCGGGCCGCTCGGATTCGCTATCCTGGCGCTCGCATTGTACATGTACATATTCGGGCCGGAGGAGGCGTAGTGAGGCGCCGCCCTCGGCTGCCGGTGCACACCCACTGTCCTCTCCGGTACCTTCCCAGATAACTGATCCAGAACTCCAGTCCAAAGCACTCCGCCACCAGCTCGCCAACGACGCACCGACCTGCCACGGAACTGCCTGCGCGCGCGGACCACTTGGCTCATTATTATAACATGCTAGTGAATAGTTATAGACGATGCCATGGAATAAACACATAGCCAGTGAACTCGGGGTCATGTGGGTAGTGCAATATATGTACCAACCGACAGTTGCAGCGGACTGACCGCACCGCCGACACCCAGCACGACGAGACGCGCCGCGACGCGGCAGTCGAACATTCAGTGACACAACCCCAGCGACGCCTTATCCAGTTCTAGACTTCGTTCTGCGCGAGTGGGCAGGCGTACTCCGGCATGAACAGACAATTTAATTGACACAAATAATTGGATGTTTGAAGGTTCAGAACACATTTTCCAGTAGGATAGCGGTTAACGTAACGCTTCAGGCAGCTCCTTGTGATGGACCGGTTCCTCTTAATGTCGGTGTTGTGAACGTCCGAGTGTAGCTCTAGCTGCCCGCGCCGCTCTCTGACAGGGACGCCTAAGGCATGCTTCTGCTCCAGTGCAGCCCAGCGCACTCCGCATGTACCCTGCATCCGTGTCCCTGGACCTTTGGACCAGCAGCACGCACTTCCCTAAAGGCGCCCGACGTCCGAACCTATGTTACATTTGACCTGAAAATCACTTCGTGCTATTCTCTAACATTTTATCTATGTCCTATGCAGAGCCACCGCGCGCCCGGTGCAGCATGGCGGATGCAGGGGCGAAGTACTTGGATTGTTTGTTAATTTTATAACCTGTAGGTTAAATAAAAAGTAGAGCAACAGTGAACAAAGCCGTGACCCCTCCGGAGCGGGCTTGCCAGCAGCCGCACACATTTTATCCACAATTCAGTTTTATTTTGTACTCCTTGGAGAATAACAGGAAACAATTTTAGTTGTGTATTAGTACCAGGGTGTGTTGCCTTTGAAATAAACGAGTAATACTTGGGGTAGCGACTTTCATTTCAACGCCTCGACGTGTTTGTGCGGACGATATGATGTTTTGTTAGTACCCACCACGCGCACACGAACGGTGCGCGAACGAGAAGTACACACTGTGTATACTTGTGTGCACTTACTGTGTTGTGTTACTTGGTACGCTGTGTTATTTAGTCCAGTTTATCGCGACACGTGTCTGTTGTAATTACGCAGATGGGGTACTTAGTTATCAGTAATTAACGAAAAAATATTGATAGACGTACGACAATTTCGAGTTGCGGGTACATCTCAAACTCGTGAGCGAAACGGGCGCACTCGGCGTGGCGTGGGCGTGGGCGTGGACCGCCACGGCTCGCCTCTGCGTACCGAGTGCTATGAAACAGTAAAGTCGATATTTTTATAAACTATAAGTTATTAAATAAATAATATTCCGGTACAAATAAATATATTTTTATAAGGCCCTCAACACTGGGCTCAAAAGTGTTCATCCATGACAGCCAATTTACGTTCCCACTATTGGGGCACAAGCCTACCCTCAATATGAGGGCGGATGGGCCATAGTCAAAACGCGAGCCCAACGCGGATTGGCCCATCACACACGCCTTAGAATAAATTCTAATTCATGTGCTGGTTTCCTCGCGATGTTCTCCTTCACCGTTTGTATTTGGCTGTTGTAACTAAAGTTCACAAATGTACATAACTTGAATATTAAAGTTATCGGTAAAAGCGTTACTTTCTCGTAAGTAACGCAGTGATACTGTGAAGATTTTTCGAGGTCCTGCAACCTTTATTGTGAGATAAATAAATAAATGAAACAAATTTAAAATATGTACTGTCCTTATTATCGTATGCGTTTGCAACAATCACACTTACGATGACCGCGTGATGACAATGTTGCTCGTGCTCACGTAACGAAACAACGTGCAGCGGCAGCGCCATCTGCTGCCCCGTGCGTGCACCGCGTGCGCCGCGTGCCCTGGTGCGCGGTGCACAGGGCCGGCAGGTGGCGCTGACCGACTCCATATTGAAAGTAGGTCTATATATAGTGTAGGAAGTCTGTGGAAGATTTAATACGGAGCAGAAATTTTAATATCGTCCATCAGGTCAGTTATATTTTAGTATTTGTTTGTTCCTGGTCCAACTAGTGACGTTACAAAATGTAATTCTACAGTACAAGGACATATGGTACGTCGCGTGCCCGTACAGTAGCTCCGACAATGAGACCAGGTCGGCCAACTGCTTATTAGCCTTTCAATCATCGTCGTAATTTATATCATTAAAGTATGGACGAGACATCGTGTTCATTTTCTACCTGATTAATTACAACAAAATTAAATTTTGCCAAACAATAATTTTACCAACAAAATGAAGGCTAACGATAAACACTTCTAATCCCTTTAGTTGTCAGTTGTAGTGTGTCAGCTCCAACTCGACCAGTACAGCACATCACTGGATTTATTCCTGCGTGGAAACAAAATTCAATTATTGTTAAGTAATTGTAAATAGTTGCGTAAAAATCATATTTATCATAGAAGTAATATTACAAAATAGCATGCGACAGCTTGATGGTGAGCGGTACGCACTCCGCCGGCTGCAGCGGGTGACCACTGGCGCGCATGCGCACTCGCCGCCGCCACTGATAACGTGCCGGTTAAAAAGGTGCGCGCGGGCCGGCACAAGCCGCGTCCGCGCACGCGCAGCCCGCAGCCCGCAGCCCTCAGTCCGCAGTGAGCGCCCGACCGCCGCGGGAGCAGCACGCGTCGTCACCGCCGCCAACACCATGGCCACACGCAAGTTCACAAGGAAGGAACTCGTCGAGCGCAACAACAAAACGGACGTAGTGTTTATCATCGAGAACAATGTATACGACGTTACCAAGTTTCTGGACGACCACCCGGGAGGACACGAGGTACTGTTCAATGTCGCCGGACAGGATGGCACCGAGGACTTCGATGACGTCGGCCACAGCCTTGACGCCAAAGCTCTGATGAAGAATTACTTCATCGGAGAACTTGTGGACGAGGACAAAACAAACTACGACAAACAAAACGTGAATTGGAATGCGGCCGACACGCGCGCCGACTCCGGAGGATTCCTTACCTCCTGGAAGTTTCCCGTGGTGCTGGGCCTGATTATGACCGTACTCTACACTTACCTGTTCGGCTAGCGGCCCGCTGGGTCCCACCCCGACCGGGGAATCGAAATCCGGTTCTAAAGCAAGTTAAATATAAGCTGGGGTGAGTACATTGCTCACGTGTGCTCATCGTGTAATTAAGTTAATATTATATATAAGTTTTTATAATTATTGTTATCAGCTTCGCGATAATAAAATGAATTATTACGTTATCTGCGTTGTTTATTTGATTAGGAGCGGGTCCAGCGTCCACCGGATTCGCCTGTACCCGCGCAAGTCGCATTCGGCGCGGCCTCGACCCGCCCCGCAACGCCCCCTCCCGACCCGACCCGACCCGACCTTTCCCGCACAAATCTTAACTATACTCTTAACATATTTGAATAGAACTGTCAATTCATAAGAAGCGCGCGCGCACGACGCGGGTCGCGGCAGCAACAAGAGGATGGGAGGAGGGTCATTACTTGATTAAATAAATCGACAGTCATCATTATTTAAACATTCACATTAGCGCGGCCTTGTATCCGGTTTTGGCGATGCCGTATCACTTTGTCGTCACTTGTTATGAAAGATTATAATATTGTCGACTAAAGTTACTAATAATAATTTAATCAAAACAGGATCCCATTTCGATAGGAAAATCGTAGTTGACAGATTTTTTGTTCGACAAAACGGCGTGACGAGCAGAACGTCCACCTGACGGTATGTGATACCCCTGCCGATAACAATGCGGCGCAAGTGAGGATGATATACGTAACACCAGGGTCGTATAAATTGTTCTAACAGAAGTAAAAAGATCTCGGATCAGTCCGCTAAGCTCCTGGCCGAAAAGCGCGGGAATCTTCTGCAGGCCTCTGAAGACGCGGGCCATTACAAGCAGCTCGACGAGCGGACGTAAGCCGCTGACCTGCGACAGTCGCGGATTGTACAACGAACGTGTTACGGGGGCGATCGAGCGCAGTAAAGGCTACAAACTGTTCGCCAGGATGTCTGCTGCTGCTGCAGGCGGGGCGGAGGCGGCGGTAAATTTAACGTTATAATCGACTTAAGAATTTTCTAGAAGCGTCAATTTGTTAGTCAGCTAATGGCTGCAGTAATATCACAACGATAAGGGCCCCTCGCGCGACGCGACGCCCTCAGCGCCGCTCCGAAATCAGAGATATGTGAACTCCATCGTTTACATTCAACGATAGAGAAGAACGTAGGTGGCTGACCAAATCCAACAGGTTAATAAGCTGAAGCGGCGATGGGCGAGCCACATCGCGCGAAAATCGTATAGCCGGTATGCCAGGAAACCACGTATTGGCGAGTGCAGTGGCAGACTACTGACGATCCGATGAAGATCGCAGTGAATGGGATTGTTGGAAGCAAGAGGTGTCGGGCCGGCCACAACATGAATCAAACGAAAAGCACTATCTTCAGCAGTACACTTAGCTAGGCTGAAATGATGATAGTACTGTACATGTAATTACCACTCAAGAAACGCGCCAGGAAGCGCAGCAAACTGCAATGGCTGGCGTGTACTGCGGCGCGCCAAGGCGTGCAGTGCGCTGCGGCACCGCGCACCTCTGTCCCTGCCCTTTCCGTCGTTGATCAACTTATTTTCAAGTTTTGCTTTGTGTAATTTATACTTAAGTATTCATATATTTTAGCTCACCGTTTCCAGATCCGCAAGGTCCCACTCCGATCAACATCTACGAGGAGGGATCGAAAAGTAGTGAGAACGACATATATACTCGTTGGTGAGGCAATAAATAAATGGTGACGTAGCCCAGATACACGTTTGTGATGTGTGTGATGTGTGTATGTTGATGGAGGAAACATCTTCAGTTCTATTTTGTTTTGTTTCTGAATGCAGTCAGTTGTTTGCTTGGAGTCGGAACCTGTTCACGGAAATGGAGAAAAGCGAAGTGCGAGCCGTTATTGAATAGCTCTGTTTGAACAAGTTAACGACGCAAGAGATTCATTGCGATCCAGAGGCAACATTAGGAGAGTCTGCTCCGCCGTATTCCACTGTCGCAAGGTGGGCTTCGCAATTTCGAGTGCGGAGAACGAGCACGGAAGACGAACATCGTTGCGGCCGTCACCACGTCCATGGACCTTAGTCACCCAAAAAAATGTTGCCAAAGTCAAGATAATTGTATTGAGCGGTGGAAACCAAAAAATCAAAAATCATTTATTTGACAACGTACATTACATAGTGATAAGTTATTAGTGTCTCCTTTTAGGTACGACAACGCCTGCGCCTGCGCCAGGAGACACTGCCCTTCCTTATCATGCTTGATTTGAGTTTGTTGTCTTAATAAGTTGATGAGTGGTACTTTATATGTATAAGGGGTGGTTTTACACTTACGTGATATATTGCATAAACAAATCAATTTCGTCATAAGATTCGTTAGTGTTGACGGCACATGCTACGGTTTTCTAGAGTTTTAAAGCGGAATATAATTAATATATACAGTTTACGAACAGATAGTAAACTGTATATATTCCATGGAAGAGTTACCATCAGATACTTAATTCAAGAAACGGGAATGTCATATTGAAGTATTCAATACATATTGAAACAATGTTTGAATACGGGAACAGTCTCCGCAAGATGGCTGCCGAGAATGTTAACCGACACTCAGAAACAAAACACGGCGATGACTTGACATTTCGAAGATATTGTCGGACAAGTTTCAAAAAGATTCTTAAATTTTTTTGTCTCGTTCCGTAACGATGGACAAAACATGGCTCCATCAGTTTGGTCCCGAGACAAAATAGGAATCTTCGCAATGGAAACGGCCATCATCGTACTTCGAAGAAGTTTCGTGCCGTGGCAACGGCTGTGAAGGTTGGGTATGGCTTCAATATTTTAGGACTCAGTAGGGATATTGTTGATTGATTACCTGGAGCGTGGAACTACTATTACAGGCCAGTATTATACAGCTTTAATTCCCACGTTGAGGAATGCCATCAAAGAGAAAAGGAAAGGGAAACTTCAAATGAGCGAGCTGTTTCATGGCGACAACGCACCCGCGCACAGGTCGGCGGTTGCGATGACCACCTCCTTTATTTACCAGATCTGGCGATCTTTTTATCTGTTCCCCAAATTAAAAGAATACTTAAGGGGAAACAGGTACGAAGACGATAACGAGGTGATGGATGCCGTGGAGAGCTTTTTGCAGGACCAAGACAAAACTTTTTTTTTGAAAGGGATTGGAGCCTTGGCAAAGCGCTGCACTCGGTGTGTAGGGAGACTCGGAGACTATGTAGAAAAATAAATTATTAAGTTATCAATAATTATTATATTCTATCTCATACTCTACTTTTTGATCGCTCCTCGTATATCTAACGTTTTGTCATTTGTTCGGATTACTTCGTTTACCACACCGGCGCGGCTGTGGCGCCCGCCGCCCGCCGCCCGCCGCGGTAAAGCTCGCAGCTGTCGCAATGAGAACGCGCGCGCTACATGAATGCAGTGGTGCAAGGAAGCTTGCATATTTAGCTAATCGCTTTACAATTGTTGCCCATTTTTGTTGTTTAATTAAATGATGAGACGAGCAGGACCCTCAATTGACGGTAAGCTACGCAAAAGTCTTTTTTGTTTTACGTGGGAAAAATGCTTTTTTATACCTACCCTCGCTGTGGCAAAGACCGATTATGTCTGACTTGCACCGACTAGAACCCCTACGATGTTCCACCGTCGTCATTTTACAGTGGGGCCACAGGAACGTTTTGCACACATTCGCGACCCCGCCAGCGTCGGCTGCACCGCGCAGCTCCATCCGGGGGGAAACCCCTTCTACCTCTTTACCGTGGCTGTAATTAGCGGAATCGGTGCAAATACCTCCGTCACTCGGTCCTTCAGTAGTTCCTTGGTATAGCCGCGCCTTATCTTATATGAAGTGGCTGCTTAATGTACCCGGAGGTCCAGAGAAAGCAACCCGGCAAGTACTAGGGCCGAGTGCAACAACGCAAACCGATGCGTGCGCGCGAACTTCTGCGCAAACCTATGTTGGACCGCAACGAGCTGCTTTCGGACAAGCAGCTTCTTAGCGTTCGGCGCCCAAGCAATCGCTGCATACAAAATGACATGCCCCAACACCGGCAGATACATCATCCTGATCATCTCGGAGTCCAACCCCTACGATATTTTCGCAACTCGACACAACTAACGACAGAAGAACGATGACGATAAAAGATAGGATCTTTTTACTTATGTCCTTTAGATGATCTGAGTGGAACGTGAGCCTATCGTCAACTGTGAAGCCAAGTATCCTAACTTCCCGAGTTCCACAAGTGGGCTTTCCACCCGTGGTCACTATTGTGCGCAATGTTGCCTCCGCAATACCCGCCCGGACGTGAGAACGGGCTATTTACGGTGCGTTCGCTGCCGAAGAGGGCCCGCAGTGCATCCGGCCCGTACGTGCGCCCGCAGTGCAACGCAACATTCGTACACTACTGCCCCGTCTGTTCGCGCAACGCGCAACGCGCACGGCGTCACTCGCGTCATGCGCTGCCGCGTGCGCGCCGCCGCCGCACTGTTTGCTCAGCCGGTGCACTCGGACATCCATCTCGTATTTCATCTACACACAATATTACAGTGTTCACTCAGGTGTTGCGTAAATATGTTGTAAGCACGAAGTGGTCTCATGTCGTAATTGATTTTGCAAGTTTAAACAAGAACAGCCCATTTTAGATTCGCGCCGACTGGATCCAGCACGAGAGCCACGGGAACGCTTGTACACAGCCGCCCGTCTGCTAGCGCGGCGCCGTCCCATCTCAATGAAGATGCTCCTCTCTTTTTTATTATTGGGAATAAATTTTCGAATGAAATCTATTTTCTAAAGAGAAGTTAATGTTATGTGGCAATTTATAACAACTAACACCCTCTTCGACGATCGTTCTTAGCATTTAGAAAGATCATAGAATCGCCGTTGGGAGCAAAACTGCGGTATCCCTAAGACTAAGTTGTGACAGCAAATTCCGGCGAAAATACTCCTCCCCTATAGCTGTCCAGAGGCCATGGGTAAAAACAAGCACATCCAACAACCTGCGGCGAAACTGGTGTTCGGTTCCGCAAGTACACCGTACAGAGTTGCATGGTATACGGAGGAATATTAAACCAATTACGTTTTGTCGCGGCTTGTTCATCGGCACAGCGCGCACACACCCACGCGCTTACACACACACGCGCGCACTCACACACATTGACGTCACGTTCGCTGCGCAGCTATCTTATTTGTTACCAACTTCCAAAGTTCACCGTGACAATGTAACTTTGCGTTTTAATGGTTCAATCATATTTGTAGCGAGTTAAACTGCTGACACGACGTGACGTCCACCTCTCCAAAAAACGCTTGAGTGGCGCCGCATCGTTACGCGTGCTGCCTGTGTCGCTCGTGCTCGTGCTCGGCCGCATTGCGTGGACGCGCCCATGCCAGCTGCTTTTTATTTACGTTATACAACAAGTTCAACAATGAAGATCCCGCTGCCAAAGGTCGCTGCGTGGAGTACTGACTCTGACCGTTCGCACCGAGTGAAACGAAACGATCGCACTACTGTTTCGTAAACACTACGAGCACAACGAGTATGCTATAGCCTGTGGGAGCCCCGACCGCGCTCGGTGCGCACGGACGGGGGGCGAGGGAGGGGGGAGAGGTCCGTGGAAGCTCCACTAACGTTTGTCTAGAGAGTTAAAATTAAATCACCAACTATATGTCTAATAACTGTACATTGAACATAAAAGTTATACATGCAAGCCATAAGTGGTAGTTATTACACTCGGCGCCGAGACGGGCGCGCGCCGCGTGTGTATGCGTGCGCGTGCGCGTGCGCGTGTGGCTGCCGTAGCTGCAGCGTATCTAATCGCCGTGATAACACTGAAGGTAATCGGTCGCGAAGCGTAAGCGATAATAAAAACACATATAAGGAAATCAACCACGAAATCATTAAGATCATATTTAAAAAAAATGGGTAACGTAATGACACATTTCGTTTTATAACTGATTATGTTTAATCAGTTATAAAACGGCGATTCTGTGATTATACTTAATCAGTTATAAAACACGGTTTATTTTACGCTTAATAGTGTTACTTATCATTAGTCATCACAATAACAAAAAGTAACATAAAAATGTATCCGTTTGCTTGTTGCAATCACCAGCACCAGAGCGGTCGGCCACACGCCGGACAGTAGTCATGTGTTCTTGCGCTCTTCGTTAAGTTATTGGATTGTCAGTCCGTCATACTCGTGCGAGGAATTTACAATTAAGGTGGGGGGCGGTCACTATGATGGAGACAATTCCGATATGGGAACGGAATTTAGATTTTAAGAATAGATATACATTTTTTTATATTTATTATTAAAAACAATGAGTTTTATTTACGAACATTTAAAAAAAATATCTACAACTTTTTATTTTACTTTCTCTATTATGCTTACATTTATCGATAATGATGCTGAGCAGCACCACCTTCCCCAGGGTATTTGATGGCTCAGACCTCACGGACAAAATGGCACCGTTACGTGTGATTTGAACTATGTGTAATTGTTCGGAAGCGGCGCAACTCGCCCCTCGCGTCTCGCCCCTCGCACCTCGCACCCAGCACCCCGCGCCGCTTTGCAATCAGATCGCAACTCCCCGTATGAGACGCCTTCGCTGAAGCGGACGGGCGCAAGCGCGGGCCGAGCGGACCGAGCGGGCGCGCGTAACGGCGTTGCTGTGTAACGTTATTACCGCGTGCGGGGAGAATCGAGGAGCGGGCACCGAATGTGACAAAGGCTCAAGGAACTGAAGCAATTTGCAGGCAAAGTGCAGTACTTAGATGTTGCGCAGTTTTGTAACTTAATATACAGGCGGGACTTTGCCGAGAGTGGCGAGGCCGCAGCAGCTTCCATGATAAATAATAGAAAAGTGGCCGAACTTTTGGCCTCCGGAGTAAAATATTATTAAAGAGAAACTCCTTAACATTATATCGTAGTTAATATATATATATATAGTGGTTGACAAACACGTTTTAATATAATTAGAATAATGAAATAGTTTGTAATGTGAATCTTAGCCTAACCGTGCCCGTGGCTGCTGCCGGCGGGGACGGTTCCTTTTTGGCCAACTGACATCCGCGCTCGCAGCACCTGGCCGCCGACCTGTGTTCAGCGCTACCACAACGAACGTACGAAGGAGAAGGAACCTATTACTGCTTAACCATTTTCATTAGAAAATGAATTTGCACACTTACATTACTTTAGATATTTGCTACAAAAACCGATGAATATAATGGTTTTGTTGCCGTGACCTCCAGCTCCAGCACCAGTCGTACATTTATGTCCGTCGCCCGACTTCTGTAGTGTTCCTACATATCAACGCATCCACATGCAGTGAAACGGTTAGATGGAATTCTTATATTTTTATATACATTATTAGGCAATAAAAAAAAACTGGACTTTGGATTTTTTAATAAATATCACTTAAAGTGAGGGGGTTAGTAATTTGTTTTATACCTCGGACATCGGAATGAAATAAAATATAAATACTTCGTATGCTTGAATTGTACTTCAACCAATGCTGTTACAAGAAAGTTGTAGTTGCCAAGAATTCTCAAGTTATCGGTCAAATGTGCTCGGAGACTATTGATCCCATTTTTACTATACAGCGTGAAAGGTAAAAGATCTAGAGGTGCTAAAGTATAGCTCGTATCCTATCTATCTATGTATGAAATACCTCATCCAAAAACAATGGTTCTGGAGTTATTAATTTATTAAATATTTTTCAAAATATTCCCAATTTTGTAGGAAAAAATTCTGTGATTTTATTTCTTCCTTATTTCTACACAAATTTTAATGTAATAGTTATTGTTTAATCATTGTTTAATTAATTTAAATTAATAATAATCACTTACAGGCTAAAACTTTTTTTTTTGTTTAATGTGGGAGAAATGCCTACGCATACCCGTCCTTGCGAGGGGAGGCAAGATGTCCTGATTTAATACCTTGCGATTATTACTTATGGGGTCATATGAACACCAATTAACTCGTTAGAAGATTTAAAGTTACGCATTTTCGTCACTGCTGACAAAATAAGAGGAAAGCTCACAGGGCGCGTCACTTAATCTTACTTAAGAAAAAGGCTTCGTGCTTGTATCAGGAACCGTGGCCGTCAGTTTGAGGAAAATTAAAATTAATTGTTACTTTAAACTTTTACTCTGAACTCAATAACACGAAAACAATAAGCTCGCACGTGTTACAACAAAAACAAAATGTTGAAACTAAGGGCCGGCGCGGCGTCTACTTTGATGAGTCTCTACAGTTTCATATTTTATGGTACTTGGTTTTATTACAAGTGTTTTTTTTTCTAAATTTTATTACTTATTTATGTGCTTTATCCGTATTTTTAATAAATAAATTTTTAATTAAAGATTTAATAAAAGTGTAAGTATGACGCCTTATTTTTTACTGTCACGAGTTTCAAAGCACCTAATTTAAAAGTTTTAGCCTCCCTTCCAACGGGTTCTCGCCTTGTCGTGGCGAAGGGGCTTAGTAATCGTGGTCCGCCACACGGTGAAGCTAAATGGAACCCACCCGGCCGGCCCGCGGCGACGGGCTGGTCGAAGCGGCCGCTCCAGGTTCGAGCACCGGTTGGATAACTGGAGCTCACCGGAGCGGCCGGGGGCCGCAGGGGCGGCTTTATGCTGCTCTAGCGGCCAGGCTGCAGCGCGGTGTGAAACCGCCCTGCAGCCTATGTCCTTTCTTATACCTTGTCGAATAGGTGTTGAAGTCAGGTACTTATTTATGTGCTTTATACGTATTTTTTATAAATAAAATTTTATTTTAAGATTAAATAAGAATGTAAGTATTACGCCTTATTTTTTACTGTCATGACTTTCAAAGAACTTAATTTAAAAGTTTTAGCCTCTAAGTGATGATTATTAATTTAATTTAAGAAAATAATAATTATTACATTAACATTTTTGTAGAAATAAATAAGAAATAAAATCATCGAACTTTTCCCTAGAAAATCGAGAATTTTTTGGAAAATATTTAAAAAATTAATAACTCCAGAACCATTGTTTTTGTATGGGGTTCATTCATAGTTGGATAAGATATGAGCTATACTTTCGCCTCTCCAAAAATTTCACACCTATTACCTTTCACCCTGTATGTTTTAACAAAAAGTTTCCTGATTGTAATCATCATTTATGTTGTAGGACTGAACGCGGTTCCTTGCGAGAGCAGACCAAGATATAACATTGTACCTTATCTCCTGGACACATCTTGTCCGCTGACCTTTGACCCTTTCAATTAAATTACTGGGGGGCTTTTCTGCCACATAAAGCTCTTTCTTAAATATTTAAGTTCAGCAATTGCTTTCAATTTGACATGAAACATTGAATGAAAGAAACGAGAAAGACATTTCTGTTATTTTAGATAACCAGGAAGGCAGTACCAAATATGGGAGGACAAAGTAAAAGTCACAGCTGAAAAAAGTTAGTTAAAGACTAAACAGGAATATTTGGAAAAAATAGAAGTCTTTTTTAACATTGGATGTACGCAGCAAGTTTTCGGTAAAGTTAATGATTAAATTTAAAATATGGTTAATACCATGTATTTGAACAAAGAAATTTTTTCTCAGCTTTCTGGCTGGTGTTGACTGCATTCACAAGCAAAAGCCAAACGAACGCAGCCCGCGGCGTGTGTTTGTGGTATCCTATATATGTGTATAAACTATTCAATAAAAATTCTATAGGTATTTAAAATTATGACTATTTGTATAATTATGTAAAAAGTTTCTCTTAGATTGTGTCCAGATCCTAATTAATTTATGTTTCTGTTCTATATATTTGTTTATTTTTCCGTCGATAAGGTAGGCAACTTTACTTATTTTATCTTTTAAGGTTATACTCATTCATCGATTTCCGGAAAATTCTCACGAACGCTTTCTTCGGTCTAACGTAAATTTCGCTCTTCACATTCCTCGCTGCCAAACTAATTTTATTTATAATTCCGTTACTCCTCAACCGGGAAGACCTAAATATGTGACAACATGTATAAAACATTTGTTTTTTCTTTCGTTTCCTGATCTCATGTCAACTATCATTAATATGTATATAACGTAGTAAGGGTGACAAAATGTGGGCGTTCTTTATCTCTCCAATCTTCATCCACCGTGGATTTCAAGAAATAAGCCCCCTACACACTCGATAAGTTTTATCCAACAAATTCATTGCAACGCGGCGAAGTCGGACGGAGCTCGGCTACACTTGTGTTCACCGTTGTCTATCTCTAAAAGGTGACAGCTCCCGCTCCAGGTTTTTCTTTATATCCTTCATTGGATGACATTGACATTCAACTGCCATCAACCTCAGTGATACCAACTACCGTATCCGAATACGCCCAAATTGTTATACGCTCAGATATGACTGCTTTCTCCAATCTCCGACATATATGTAATACTTATTAACATAAAACTAAGTGAACAGGCTATTTCTAGACTAGTGCGCTTTACTACCAAAGACTACATCGCCGTTTACTAATAAAAAAACTCCATTCTAGGTTAGACTCGGAGAGAATACCATTTGCCATTAAGTCCGCTTTTCGTACATTTTGGAAATAAAGTGTTCAAATAAATAAATATTCAGTGTGTGGTAGCGCATTCTCCTGTCGGTCAGAATGGTGGTAGAGTTGTATTTTGCAGAACAGTTTGCAGAATGTAATTAACTTTAAATTTTTGGTGAATGATCTTTTCTACCTGATTATGTCTGTGAGTGTAATCTCCCTATTTGTTTGTCGTGCAAGCTCCTATGATGTGAGGAATGGTTTTTGATTGAATATAATATTGACGGTATTTATCGTCCGTGACTATAGAATCTTTTAGTATATATTTTTTAGTGTTAATTATTTGGAATTTTATCTATATCTATAAATTGCCTATTTTAAGGCATTTATTTAACGCTAAAGTGTTGATGTATGAGTCGCGAGATCTCGTGGATGTCGTCAATACAGGATTCTCTTCTTCCAACGTTTGATTTTTTTGCCATTCACTGTTGCCAGAATAGTGGAATTGAGATAATTTAAAACGACAGCGTTGGTGTTAGATATCTATCAGACCACTTCTTACTTTTCGTTTTTTATAGGAAGTCATTCTTTTGCTGATCATCATTAGCCGATAGACGTTCTCTGCTGGACATAGGCCTCCCCCAGAGATCTCCACGTCGATCGGTCCCACTTTACTCGCATCCGGTAGATTCCCGCGATTCTTACCAGTTTGTGCTGATGGTCTATTGCTGACTTAAGGTGTAAATTGTTTTGTTTCATAAGCGTGGTGCGTGTCACCCATCCAATTATACCATATTTGTTTTAGTCCACTTAATAATACCAAATGAGTGCTTCAACACAGGGAAGACATAAATGTTAAAAGCTTTAATGAGATGTTTATGAGAAGCTTGGCATTTGCATTGTCTGAAAGCAAAATTATCTGAAGCATTTGGCATTGTCTTTTCTTGTATTCGGCGGTGAGTGTATTTTAACATGGGCAAACTCTTTAATCTGTGTGTTCCCTACATATGTGTACAAGTCAGTGAATTACATTGCTGTTATTTTGAATCTGCAGCTACATTGCAGCAAACGTTGCAAACAAAACCACAGTGTACTTAAGGAATCGCCTTGACACCTTAACGTTTCCTAATCGAACGCTATCGTGTTATAATACAATTGTCAGAACCATATATCTGAAGAGTTATTTTGGTGGTCACTATATTGCTTTATAAATATATAAGCATATTATTTTCGAGTTTTATAAATCATTTCAAATCGAGAGATTTTATAAATCATTAATGTTTCTGACTATCAAGAATGTGGGACACTATGAAAAGCTTTTTCGTAGTCGATATAGGTGCAATGTATTATGATGACTTCATTGCAAAAGTCTGAAAAAAGAAGGGAAAAGGAAAGATACACAAATACAAAAAATTTAAACATTGCGTCTCATTTGGAAGTCAAAGATCTTTGGTAGAGATTGCAAACTGGAATTGCGAGTTTTGTGTATAAAACTCTATCATCAAAGTCAACATTTTTAATTCAACATAGAAACATTCCTTCACTTATTCATAGTCAAAATCTACCACCTATTCTCAAAAGAAATACCTCGGACCTGTGAAGAATGGGCGCAAAAAACTTAGCGGTCCGTACATACTCATTTTTTTAATGTCTAAGGTGTCTTATATGCCTAGTAACATACTACTTGAGACTCTGCGTGAATTATTTCCACTCATTATTGTCAGTGAGATACTCTTCCATGCTGTAGCATATTTCCTTAATTAATACATTTTTATTTTTAGTTTAAAATCATCAACTGACAAGTCTAGTACACTTTGTGAGATTTTAGCATTTATTTTGTGCACGCGCAAAAATGGCGTTCCTGGCTTATTTTTATTCTTTGTATTTCTATCGTGTATGTCATTGTGTTTGGTATATACATTAAGATTTTGAGGAACATACAGAATACAACAATATATATTGTAATGGAACCGTTGGTATTAGGAGTGAGGCGTATTTATCATAACATATATAAATCACAAGTATACGAAGATAACAGATAACCGATGTTCTTGCGATATTATTATATCTGTTAAAAAATATTATTTGTAATTCACCATACTCAAATTATTCAACCACTATTAACATTCGACATTTTCAGTATTCGATAACAACCGGTCCCTGACATAGCTTGAAATAACACAACAGCCAATAAAATTAAACAACTATTCTTGTCTTTTTCTTTTCTATGATATTGTCATAAGCTAAACGAGACACAACTAGTGTTTATTTATTTATTTGAAATAAACTAAAATTATAGTAAGTCGTTTTATAAGAAGAAACCCTCTTTGAAAAGTGAATTTTTAATTGGACCGTGTTATCTGTTATTTGGTTGTATATTATATATATACATATTATGTATATATGTACACCCGTTGTATATTATATATTCGGTAGCTAAAACGAGATGCACCTAGTATTATATTTCGACTAATGGGCTGTGGTTAATAAAGTTACACTTGTTATTTAATAACAGAAATTGGTACCTGTTATTATTGCGTAATAGTTACTGTAACAACAGATATGTTTGTCCTGTTGTAACCCACGTCTGATCAGTACATCCGCCCTACTAAAGGTGTCTTGAAAACAATCCCTAGCTCTAAAATTGTGTATTGCGCGAACTACTCTTGGAGTATATAAATCAGGAACAGATCTCTTAAAATTCAATAATGGATATCACGCGTTGAACTTTCCTTGCATAATGCGCAATAAATAATTAACTTAACAAACACAAAATTACCAAGGTAGTAAAAGACTTGTACAAAAATAAATTTATTATTGATGTAAACTGGTACCAAATACTCAAAGACCGCCTGCGCGACGGCAGCTCCCAGCAGCGGGCCGCGGCGCGGGAGCGCTGACAGGTGACAGTTGACAGTCGCGCGGATAGACGCCACCTGGCAGCGCCTGCACGTTACCGCGGAGTAAACAATCATTGTTTGTTGCAAGTTTATTTTGACGTATTCACCAAGAAACCAATGTATATATGTTTTTTAATTTTCAGGCGTCATTGCGTCAAACTAACATCGCCGGACTTTACTACACAATGCACGTCTAGTGCATATTCATGCATTAAAAGTTGTTTTTTACTAGGACAGAAATAAAATTGAAGATGAAATTGGTAAATATCTTAATAACTTCTTATTATTTATTTTTATTGATCATGCAACTCGTTGGATTTTATGACAGCAATGGGTGAATCTTAAATTTGTATAATTTTTTTACAGTATTGTCTGAGCAGTGATGCCGCCAAGCCGTGCTTTGTGTTGTCATTTAAAGAGTTAATGATTATGTTGGACTGTGGGTTATCCGCACACTCCATACTAAACTTCCTTCCTTTGCCACCCGTGCCCAGCACGCGCCTCGCTTCTTTGCCCAACTACACGCCACCACATGTCAATGACCCACTGTTAGAAGGAGTAAGAGCCCATCATTTTCTAGACAATGCTATTAATAATCACTATGTAGGCAAATATATAAAACGGCTGATGATGATCATATTGATATATCACCATCTCCAGCAGACATCCACTGCTAGGCATAGGCCACCCAAAAAGATTCCTACATCAGCCTGGTTCATACGGGGGCATTTGGATCGTTCCCACTATGCTAGCCCAATGCAGGTTTGTGGGAGCCAGAGCTGCATTAATTGATTAGCAGAGTGCTCAAAGAGCAGGTGAGGTTGTCTTGGATCTGGTGAGTTGATGTGCAGGAACCCTTACACTTATTACTTGTTAATATATATTAACAAGTTATTTGTAGAAAATGTAGATCTAAAATACATTGGTTTCATAGGATATGTGGATATCAAAGAAGTATTTTATGCCTTTCATTCGGTTAAACAGTACAGTGACATTTAACTGCATTCAAAGCTTACACTGTGAGCATATCACCAATTAACCCATATCCGTATTTAAACATCGCCAATGACCCACAAGTGAATAGTTAAGTGCATTATCGCCTGATTAGCACTGTTTCCTCTTTATATTATTGGTAATGTATTGTAATTGTGCACTTTGAAAACATTGTTTTTTTTAAACTAAAATCTTATTTCATGGCAGGAGTTAAAGGAATGTTGTGGGAGAGTATTTGTAGATAGTATCCCAGAATTTTGTCCTCCACTGGACAAAGTTGTGGATTTTTCCCAGCTGGATGTAATACTCATCTCAAACTATACATGCATGATGGCACTGCCCTTCATCACTGAAGAAACAGGTTTCAAGGGACAGGTGTATGCAACAGAGCCTACTCTACAAATCGGAAGTTAAGTTTTTATTATTATCATTAACTGGTGGAAGCTCTCTGTTGCTATAAACTGTTTAGGTAAATATCAGTTTCACAGCAGCAACTATAATTGTCATATATTAATTAGTAAAAATCACTGATCCAGTTTGAACAGTACTGTACCTAGTGAAATTTCTGAGCTAATAGTATAAAATACTAAGTCGCAAGGTAATGAACATTCCAGGTGATGTGTTATATCATCTTATCTTGAGCAACATTGTTTTCATGTTAACTTACCTTACTACTTACCCTCAAGTGAATTTTCTGGTCTACGTCATTTTGCTCTATTGAATAAATAAACATTTGCTGGAAAAGTTCATAATATTGCTACAGCCTAGCATTCTCATTGTGGACTACATCCTCTGAGACATTGTATTAGGTGTCTGTGTGCAGATTCTACTTGGAGGAGCTGTGCGCGTGGCTTTCGGCGGCGGGCGGGTGTGGTGCGGCCGCGCGGCGCTGGAAGGAACTGCTGCACGTGCTGCCCGCGCCGCTCGCGCATGCCGCACGCCCCCGCGCCTGGCGCCGCCTCTACAGCCCGGCGGCGCTGGCCAGGGCGCTAGCGCGCGTGCGCGTCGTCGGCTATGACGAGCGCGTGCCGTTATATGGTGCCCTCGACGCGACACCCGTTAGCTCGGGCTTTTGTCTCGGCTCTGCAAACTGGGTGCTGCGCACGCCTCATGAGAAAGTAAAATATACCTTGATAAGTGTGTTTTTAACTTATAAAGCTCTCAGTCGGTGCTAACAACGCGTGCGCATGCACATGCACAGATCGCGTACGTGAGCGGCTCCAGCACGCTGACGACGCACCCTCGCCCCATCAACCAGGCGGCGCTGCGGGGCGCTGACATGCTGCTGCTGGCCGCGCTCACGCAGACACCGGCGCACAACCCCGACCACATGCTCGGCGACCTGTGCGTTCACGCGGCGGTGACGCTGCGTGCGGGCGGCTCGGTGTTGCTTCCCGTGTACCCGTCCGGGGTTCTGTACGATCTGCTCGAATGTCTGTCGGCGCACCTGGAAGGCGCGGGGCTGGCACACGTTCCGCTGTACGTCGTTTCGCCGGTAGCGGACTCCTCACTCGCGTACAGTAATATCCTCGCCGAGTGGGTGTCGGCTGGTAAGCAGGCGCGGGTCTACCTGCCCGATGAGCCGTTCCCGCATGCTGCTCTCGCGCGTGCTGGTCGCCTGCGGCACGCGCGCTCTTTACACGATGATGCCTTCAGCGCCGACTTCCGGCAGGTGAGCCGCGCACGAACAACCAACTAACGCATTTTCTCATACCTGACCTGTTAGCACTCAATTTTCACGCAGCGCTTATAAACATAAAGCAAAAGCGCGCCGCGCGACAGTGCAACAATGAAATGAAGTGAAAATTTATTTCAGCAAAGTTTACAGAAATACGAATATATTTCTATGTAGTAGTAGTAGTAACTAATTGGCAAACTATGTCCTTCCTGTTGGTTTTAACCTCTGGATTGCTCACTAGGCGATGCCTGTATCGAGGAAACCCACGACACAAAACTTCCTATAACATTTTTATTTTATTTGGCAGCGACCCTACCTCACTAGTCTGTAGTGTTGGACGACATACATATTTATTTCTTTATATTATATTTACAATATATATATATATATATAAATTTAATATTAATAATAGGCAGTACAATACATACTAAGTATCATCATTTAAAAGTTCATCTGTTGTATCAAAAGTTTGCGAAGTTGGCCATTTAATTATTATATCCTTAACTTCCTTCGCCGATTCCTCACGAATTTCACAGTGCGTTTCAATGAGGTTATAAATATGGATTTTCCTGCACTCCCCGAAACGCGGCGCGGACCGCGAGTTAACCAATGGTAAACTAAACGTTTAACTCGAAGACTATAATTTTGTAAGTTTATCAAACAATGATATTAATTTGTGGAATGTTAAGGCTGTTATAAATATAAAAAGTTTTCGTACACTTAGGACATCGGCGTCCTGATAGAGCGTAGCTTTCAGAACCGAACGTTTTACGCTTTCTGCTTGTATAAGGATCGACTTAGCGGCACTGCTCCAGCATGTAATGCAGCAACCTAGTAATGATTCGCACAAAGCGTAGTACACTGTTCTGAGTGTATCGACAGCAGCAATTAGCCCGAGGCTTCTCTGGTGACACCAACCGTCTTTCTCAGTGTAGCCGAAAGTGATGCGATGTGAAATTTGGAGAAGAGATTGTGGTCAATTTCTACTCCTAGGTATCGTACAAGTTTGGCTCGTGTTACAGTTGCACACGGACAGGGCGTCGAACGAGCTTTGCATATTTCTTTATGAATTTTGATTTTTAATTTAGTGTCTGGAGATAAAGCGGCAGTTTTATGGAAACGAATACACATTGTCTTTTTTGTGTTTATAGTAAGAAGATTTCTTTGAAACCAGTGATGAATTTTGGCCATACCTTGTCCAGCTCAGGTGTAAACTAAACGCCAAGTGGGTCCGCGGAAAATCACTGCAGTATCGGGCCAGTATCGTAACACAATATGTCAATGTCTGTTAACGGGACATGTAAGTCGTTGATATAAAGTAAAAAAGGATGGGCCCGATTATATTTCCCTGAGGAACCCCAAAATCGATGGTTTCTGATCTACTAATAATGTGTTCTATTTTAACAGATCGGTTCCGATCTGTCAAATAACGTTTAAACCAGTCGCGGGCTATGCCACGTACACCTATGCCCTCCAGTTTAGCCAGAAGTAAAGGCACAGAAACGGTATCTAACGCGTTCGCTAGATCTAAGAATGTGCCAATGCAACTCTCCTTACTGTCTAGATACGACACCACTATAGAAGGGAGTAGGTTAACAGCTTGCTCGGTGTTTTTGGTTTTGCGAAATCCAAATTGTTTTGGGGAAAAGATGTTATGGGATTCTAGAAAAAACACCAAATGCTTATTAACAATGTTTTCCAGTAGTTTAGAAAAAGTTACTAAAAAAGAAATTGGTCTGTAATTGTTGACAGATATTTCAGAGCCACTTTATGTATAGGGGAAACTATTGCAATTTCCCATTTCTTAGGGAATACTCCGTTCGCGAGGCTGCCATTAAATACGTGTGGTAACGGTTTTACCGGAATTATTTCTTGTGTAATGCTTTTTTATGAGACCGTTTCCTATACCATCGATTCCGGGAGCCTTATTATTTTGTGAAGACATTATTATACTTTCAACTGCTTCAACGTCAGTTGGACTAATAAAAATATAGTCTACTGGCGGATTACCTATTTAAAAATAATTAGCAACATCTGCTTCAGTTGTGTTCAGTTTTAGTTCAGCCGGTTGCCTGCCAAGTTTTGTCCAATTGTAGAAAAATATTTATTAGTGATATCGATCGATTGCTGTGCAGTCTCATGACCCGCTACCCTTAGTGATTCAGTTGGTTTTTAATGCACAAATGTTTTGATGGACTCCCAAAATCTTTTTGAGTTATTTTTATAGGATTTAAGTTCATTCTCTTTATACTCGGTTTTTAATTTACGCAATAGTCCAATAAAGAAGTTGATCTCGCATGGAGCTTGTCTCGGTGCCGCGTGCACCTTATAAGCCCAGGAGTTATCCAGGGGTTTATGCTGCCTTTTATTCTGCTTATTCTATTTTCTCGAGTATGTTTATTCAGAACATCCAAAAATAACTTCGTGAAAAGTTCTTTAGCCATATCAACATCGTCGATATCCGTTACCATAGACCAATTAACATTTGCAAGGTCCTTAATGGCAACGAGGTTTTTTTTTATCATAAAGCGGATTGGGCGATTTAGTTCTGGTTTACCAATTTTTATACCTAACATGACAGGATAGTGGTTCGTAACATCGGTTTGGCAGACAAGCCCCACTGTCGAGTTGTAGTTCTGCCGATGCATGACGTAAATGTGATCAAGACAGAATGAATCTCTAGTTGGATGGCTTACAGCAGGAAGACAACCATGTTCAGCCATGAAGCATTGGTATCCCAGATTACGTGGGTTTACAAAAATATTTGATGTTTACATTTAAGTCACCCGAAATTATTAATGGCAGTTTGGTGTTGATTTTATTTAAGTAAGTTTTAAAGATGGGAGAAACTTATCTAAGAAATGAAATGAGGGTGGCCGGTACATGCCTAGAATGTGTATATGTATATATAATCAGGAATAAAAATACTTAGGCAATCAGCTTCTTCTGTTACAGGTTCGGATATTAGAGGTTCCCAAGAAATTTTAACATATACAATACTACTACTCCACTATTTTGGATTATATATTTACTATTCGTTTTAAAACAGTTGCACCCTAGCAAATAAGGGATGAACAGAGAATTACATAGCCAACATCCAGTTCAAATCAAAACGTCAAATATAATTTTTGACCGCACTAGGGCTGCTTCCAAGTTTTTTTGTATGCTTCGTATATTTAACGAAAAAATCTTAAATGTGTATTTTTACGGAATCTAACTCTGGATTTAATTTATCGATAAACGGCTGTAGTCACGCTTGATTATATATATATATATATATATATATATATATATATATATATAATTTTTATTTAAATCTATCTTACTCTGCCCGAGCACAGTGCCCCGCTACAAAGTTTATTAACAAGATATTTAAGGGTCTGACACGACTCGTTGAATTAAGAAAACTGACGTCACCGCTAACGGCACTCCTCGGGTGCGTTTTGTTGTTAAAGCAAGATCAAGACATGGCATCAGTATGTGAACAGATATGTTTATAAAAATAGTGTACTTTTTGCATACATGTGAAAAGTACATAAAAATAATATTTGATTATATGAAAGTAATGCGTTATTAAAATAGACAAGTTTATTTATATGTGCTTAGATGATATAAATAAATAAAAGTAATAAATAAGGTTTCAATGAGCAGAGATTTTACTCCAAGCAAAGGCTGATAGCTAAGCTACTATAAAGTTTGGTGTGTGAACTAGTTATAATTGTTAGTGAAAGATTATTATGCCTATTTATCCTGCTGAGATGACCTAAGGCCACATGAACTTGAAGCAGTTTGAGTTGGAGGAAACAAAGAACCCAGGTCCTTATCTGATGATATTGGAACGGCTCCCTTTCCTTCCCGTTGCGGAACACAAATAACGCCATTTGTATACCAACAGCGCTCATGGCCATGGCCATGGCCGTGTGGTTTGGATCGGATTCGGGTGCCGCGAAACAAGACTCCATTCTCTTTAGTTAATCTCTCATTAAAGTATACTTTCCCTGACGTGCCAGCTACTCCTAAGTCCGCGCTACTTAGGTTTATTGTCGTCTTTGCAACTTTGAGGAATTGATCTCGTTTGTAACGTATGAGTAGAGGAACCACCACCGAGCGAGGCATTCTATCACCATCTTTAGGCAAGGGTGTTTTCGGGACGGTTCTTCGTAGGCCCGCACGATTTACCCAGCCTAAGTCCTTATCATCCAATTCCTCCCCCACTTTTTTAGCCGCCACTAGAACAATGTGCTTTAGGTTTACTCTTCTTTAGGGTACTCTGGGATCCCTATTATTTCAATTTCACTTCTCATATTAAGTTGTGTTCTATGTTTAAGTTCTTTTTACAACTTTAATACAGCTGCCTGCAAGAGCTCACGTTCAATATCTCGTTTTTCTAAGTATTTTAACCGTTCTTCAGTGGTGGCACACCTAAGCATCATCTCCTCTAATCTTTCATTGTTGTAAGAGAGTGACTGAGTTACGTCCTCAAGCTTACTTTTAACTGATGGGAACTCAAACGTAAGTGGTGAGCGTGGTTGCTCCATGAGCTGGCTTAATTGATTGACAGTTACGTCGGCCTTCTTCCTAGTGGTAATATAGTTGGTACATTGGTAATCTGTAGGTTGGCACGGATCACCCACTATAGAACACCCCGCTTTTTTCCTACTTGTAATATTTTCGGTGCAATCTCTGACAGGGGTAGGACTGTTGTCACCACCCCTTTTTTGAGCTGCGCAGCATAAAGGGTATATCCAGAGCTTCTATCGTTCAGCGGTCACAGTAGGTACATTGAGACAACACAGCGTGCAAAATATTCTTTCACATTCTCCTGAAGAACATTTGGAGACATTCGGGTCTTTGGTCGGTTTCATACAACCAGCACATTGCATTTTGTTAAAAATGGTAAAGAAGTGTCAGCGATTCTAACCGATGAAGTTATGATGTAGCAAACGTGGAGGCGAGCGAGCCAGCCTGGTGACAGCGCCAGCAGTTCCACCGTACGCGTGGCGCACAACCAACCTGACAGCGAGAACGCTTTGTGCTCGAAAATATTTATATTAGATAGATATTAAGTTTAATATCTGTTTAGAACTTAAACTATATGTTGGCTTAGTGGTAAGTGAATATAAGTGTATCAGTGAAAGACGTAGTCTACACTCACTTGACCTATATTGTTAACTTAAGATTAGATGTTTTTAATTTTTACTCCTGGAGCAAGTAAACACTACCGACTGCCAATTGGCCGCCCCGACGTTTCCGTTCTTGTGTTTATTATGTATTCTATTCTGTTGCCAGGCGGTGGAAACCGGAAACCGCTCTCATTAAGAATGTTTAAGGAAGCAATTGTTACTATTTGCATGATTTTTATTATGCATTATTGTGAACGTAAATAAATTGTTGTAAAAATAAAATTCTGTTCCAGCCATGCGTTGTCTTCTGCGGACATCCGAGCCTTAGATTTGGTGCCGCCGTGCATCTGGTGGAGCTATGGGCCAACAATCCAGCGCACGCAATTATATTCACTGGTGAGTCCATTTCATTGCTACACACGCGCACAGCTGGATACCCCGACAGCTCGAGGTGTAGGCCCCGCGCGGACTGCCGGCTGCTTAGTCTGTGGCTTTATAATCAGTTTCCTTCTTCCTTTGCCATGAAGCCACGACTACACTGATTGATCTAACAATACAGTATCGCATCGCTGCGTTTCCTCATCATCATCAGTCGGTAGACATCAGCTGTTGAACATAGCCATCCCCCAAAGATCGCCACATCAATTTCTCCTGCGCTGCATGCATCCATCGGCTTCCCGCAACCTGACGGGCACCAGGGGTCATCATTTGTAGGGGTTCATAGGGGGGCATTTGGGCTATTTCCCACCACCCCGATCCAATGCGGGTTAATGAAAACCAACTCCATTTGTTGATTAGCAGGGTGCACCAACAAGCAGGTGAGGTTGTCTACGGACCCGTGAGTTGTGAATTTGTTTTCTCTCTCTAGGGTCGTTCCCTCGTGTCTGAGAATCGTGGTATTTATTTTACATCAATTGAATTCTCTTCATTTGTGAATCTGCAAACTGATTGTTGTAATGTATATGACAGAACCAGACTTCCCGTACTTGGATGCTCTGGCACCTTTTCAACCACTGAGCATGAAAGCTTTCCACTGCCCTATCGACACCTCGCTCAACTACGCCCAAGCCAATAAGCTAGTACGCGAGCTGCGACCCCGTGAGCTGGCGCTGCCCGAGCAGTATGCGGCGCCGACGGGTGGCGCAAGCGCCGGGGCTCGGCCGCATGTGGTCGCGGATGTACCCGTCGCCGTGATACGACGAGGTTCGGCGCGCCAGTTGGCCGTGAAGAGGCGCACCGCGCGCGGCTTCCTTTGCGGGACGCTAGCTGCACGCGCCGCACCGCGCGAGCTGCGCGGCGGGCTGCGCGGCGCACCACTAGCAGCCGCGCTCTCGCTGCGCGACGCACGCCTGGAGCTGGTGCCGCCGGACGCACGCGTGGCTGCCGCCGGCATAGCGGTCGGTGCACCCGACGTGGCGGCGCTGCTGCGAGAGTTGGCGCGCGAAGGTCTAGGCGACGCGCGGGTGGAGGCCGGCGCAGACGGCTGCATCGTACACCTGCCGCGTCACGACACGTTGCTGCACGTGGAGCGGCACGCCACGCACGTCTTCTGCGAGGGCCGCGCTGACGTGCGGCAGGCGCTCCGCCGAGCCATCGCCGCGTGCACGCCGCACGTGTGAGCGCGCCTCCCCCGCCACGCCCTTTTCCCATGACTTCAATAAAATGTTATCGTTTCCCATTGTTCAGTTTCATTGCTCCCTTCTCATAGCACAGCTGCAGACCTCAACATGCTCGTCTTCAATAGACGAATCACAATTTTTATCATTTCGCTTCCGAAAGGATGTCTATGAAAACTAGGTGAGATAGATAGGTAACGTAAGATTTATTGTAAGTGTCGCGACCCCTCGGAATACGAACCAGGTGTCACTTGCTGGCGAGATTCAGCGCGCGTCGCTGGCCCGGCTAGTCTTACAACCGAACTCGTTAATCGGAAATGACTCGGGAGAACAAAAAAGAAGTATGAGTTAATACAGCATTTATATCATAAATAAATATTTTAACACTTAAGTAGTAGTGATAGATGAGCTAAGTATAAACATCGGGCGGCCGGCGGACGCGGCACGAACAAAACGCATCATTAACAAACAAACCGGAAATGCGACATTGTTACTGCTCGGAAATAACTACTGCAGAAACCTTTCGCCTTTTGACAGTTACAGCGACGACCACAATTTTTTTTATAACAAAATCCAAAATGTAACCTATTCACTATGACGTAACGCCATGTTCAAGTCACCTTTGTGCAGAGTGAGCGGCGGCGTCGCCCGCGCGTCCTCATTGCGCGTCCTCACCAGCTCGTTATATAACAACAGGCGGTACTACGGAAGATAAGCGCGGGGCTGCAAGAGGGACGCGGGAGCAGCGGGGTGCAATGAAGTTAAGAGATATTGTTGGGCGAAGAACTGCAGAAGACGTCGCGTGGCGACGCTAACCGTTTGGACGAGAACACATAATTGTACGACGATAACGCACGAGTATTATGGAGCGGCAGCTCAGGTTTAAGCGTTGAGATCGAGGTCTGCGAAGAGGTCCCCGCGCGTGGCAACCGTGAGCGCGTAATGCGAGTTGAGCTGGTGCAAAAGCTCGCGCTCGTCCAGCATCTCCAGCGCCTCAACGCGCGCGCGGTCTTCCTCCGGCAGAGCTCGCCACACCGTGTCCATGTCCCAGGAGCGCGCCATCTCGAAGCCGGCCGCGCGCAACCGCACCGCCTGCCCCTCGGGCTCGCGACAGTGGCGCTCACCGGCTAGAGCGCAGCCGCGCGCGCTCAGGTTGCGCAGCATCACTTCGCCGAACTTGTCGCCGAGGTTGCACTGCTCATAGAGCAACAGCACGCACCGTGCAAACGAGCCAGCTAAGTGCTCGAGAAGTGCTCGCGCCGCATCCGGACGCAAGTACACTAGCACACATTCAGCCAGCAGGAGCGTAGGTGCCTCGCCCCGATAAGCACCACTTGCCTCCAGCTTGCGGCGCACTTCATTCAGACAGCGCAGGTCACAGCCCAAGAGGTGGTAACCATCTGAATGCAGGTCACCAGACCTTATCATCACCTCACCATCTGTCAATATTGTATTCGTTCTCAATATTTATTAACTTTTCCCTATTAGTACAATAGAAATAAAATCTAAATATTCTTTTTAATTTACAGAATAACACAAAATAATAATCCTGATTTTCTCACCTTCATTACAAATCTTTTCCAGCAATTGCTTATTGCGTTTGATTATATGTGACTTTTTGGCTGTAACTGATGGGAAGTCTAATTCTATAAAATTTCCAACAGCCTGAGTTGTGTCTTTCAGCCTCCAGTACAATGTGTCGAAGCCGCAGCCCAAGTTAATTATTTGGCACTTAGTGCCACAGCGCTGAAATCCAGAAGTATTTAAATAGAAGTATGTTTTAATAAAGTACATTATTACAGCATGCATAGTGTTTTCTATTTCCCATCTATGAGATGTAGTACAATTTAAGTTATAATTATTTTAAATGGAAAACTAAGTTGCTGATCCACCACTAGCCACTCCAGGTCTGGTATTTTGACACTAATCTTTATTAATATAAAGCAAATTCTCAATAGTTGTTGCAACATGCTATTGTAAATAGAAAACATTTAAAAACAAATTAAACTTAAATATTAAAGTCAAATAAATATTGTGTTAATATTCTGCCGTTCTCTTTGGAATCGTTATTGTACTGATAAAACACCTCCAAAAATTGATGAATGAACATCTCCATGGCCTTCACCCTGGCATAATAGCCGCGATTTATTTCCGGTGCCTTCCTGTCGACATGCTTCGCAAAATACACGACGTAGTCGTCCTTCCAGTAACCGAGCTCGACCGCGCTCCGCTTGCACTCGGTGGCGTCGGTGTTGGTGGCGATGATAGCCTCATCTTCAGCGGTCCATGATATTATGTTATTCATGATTTTGGGTTATCGGTCACGGCGCGGCACTATATTAATATACCATAACGTAAAATTTTATTCTTCAATTAGACAACCAGCGACTTTTTGCTAGTATTACTTTTCACAAAACAAATCAAAATATTTTTTCAGTCCGGGTTTCGACATCTAAAATAACATGACATTGACACTGACAGCAGCACAGCACCAGAATATTTGCTGTGCTACGGAAGTTGAACAAAGACGCACCTCCAGTTTACGTTCGATGCAAGCCGGACGATCAAAGCTAACAATAATACAAATTCTTTTGTAATGAATAAATTTAGATTTTTTATGTTGATTTCAATTAACTAACCTAACTCATATATATATGTAATAAAGTTATTTTCAACTATTTTTTTTGCATTACGTTTTCAATCATGAAATATTAATAACCCTTCTTTTTTCATAGTAACAGCGCTGTTTTGTTCAACAAAATCAATCAAGTTTATGATACGGCAAGATTATTAAAAACGTCAAACATATAAAAGTCAGTGCCGTTAACAACTCGGTCTTTCTCTATTTAGGTGTATCGATAAGAGAAAAAAAATTATTTCTATTCTGTAACTTTTAAATATGTCGTTAGATAGTTTACCGAATATATTAGTGAGTGCCTTTGATAATTCTGCAGCAACAAAAATTATATCAGGTGCTTAGTAATTTATTTTAACAAATTTGAAATTAATCTGCAAGTTTATTAAATCATGCGAGTGAAAGAAAATATTATGAAGTGTACACATCTCTTCTTAAATTGGAACTGGTTACAGTGTTAGTAGATAATGAGTTAGAAGACAAGAGTGGCGCGGAGGCGGGCTGGCGCGTGTGGCACCTGGAGAACAAGTACTACACGGCGGCCGTGCGCCTACAGCCGCTGACCGGACGCGCCGCGCGACTCCGGCGACCCTCGTGCACCGGCAGAGGCTCACGTTATATACCTTTCGGAAAATGAAGTCAGTCCACTGCCATTGTCTATTCCATCACAATTGCACTATTGGCATACTGTAGTACCTCTTAGTGATGTTTTCTGAGCAAATTTAACGCTGCTGTTCTTATAAATAGATATTTACACCGAAAGTGGTATTACGAAAACATAGCATAGATATTGTATTTCCCATATGGGCAGTAATAAACTAATTGGATGACAATTTTTTATACTATTATATTATAAATGAAAATTTTTTCTAACTAATGATCAGTATAGATAATGATTTCAATCAATGATTTCCACAATTTTTTCAGATTTACTTAAAGGATATTGAAGGATTTTAGCACATTTATAAAGTAAAATTTTTTTTATGGGCCAACCCAAACAGCCCAGTGGGCCACAAGTTGAGTATAGCAGATTTAGATAATATCTATCAAAACCTTTGTTGCAAAATATTACATGTTCTGGCTGCCAGTGCATTAATATCAAGTTGATAAGTGTTTGGTATTTTCTCAAAAAGTATTAACAAAGATATCCACTGCACTGTCATGGAGAATCATTGTGGAATCTGCAAAGAGCAAAAGGAAATAAACAGTTGTTAATATTTTGTCTTGATTATGTTGCATATTTGTAGCTGTTAAGTGTGACTATCTTCAGTACAGGCCCATAAGACTATTTTTTTTACTTACCTGCTAAGCTATACTGAACTAAGTACATACCTCTGCAAAATATTTATTACAGTCGATATAGTTTTTTAGATTAATTCATTTATGATATTTAAATATGTGATGAAAGTAATTGGTATATAAGAAATCTACAATCAGAAGTTATACATTGTTACCCATGTCACAATGTTGTTGATGTGGCAGACTAGATCTAATAGGCAGTGGATCCGGGTCCACGTGCCCAATGTCAGATAAGCTGTTTAAAGTTGAATGGCTCGCAGCGTTATCATCATCAGGAATCTAGACTAGATCTGATAAAAAAAAACAAGCAAGAGAACAATGGATCATTTTATACATAAAATGATAGTTACTATGTTAGTTATTATGTACATATAGATGTTTTGCAAACAGGATGTGATGGCGGCGGAGGCGCGCCGCCGCAGCGCGATGGGCCTGCTGCGGCGCGGCGCCGTGCGGCTCGCTCTGGTGGAAGCGGCGGAGAATGACGGTGCGCGTGCTGTGCTGCGCAATACGACGACGCTTTAAAATGTTTAAATAATATGAGGCTTAATCAAATAGTTTAATATGATAAGAAATATATTGAGTTATATCTGCTCCACAGAAGTGATGGTGTTGTGGGGGCTGCGCGCGCGGTACGAGGTGGTGCCGCTGCGCGCCGCGGACGACGGCGAGGAGGCGGGCGTGGGGCGCGCGCGCGCCGCTCTGCACGCGCACGTTTGGCCGGGCCTGCGCCGCCGGGACGCCGTGCGCTATCCGCCAGTCCTGCCCGGTATTTAACTACACATATGAGAAATATTTATTCGGATTTTATTATTTATATAGTTATGTAACAAACACTTATGCACGAAGACTTGGTTAATCTGCCAGGGGAGGTGGAAATCTTCAAAGATACCCTGCTCCGCTTGAACTAAGGCAGGCTTTGATATTTGGCAGCATCGCGCTTACTTTACACTGTTGTGTTTCGCAACTGCAAGCTTTACTCTCCAAAGCGCGTTGGCGCTCTTGCCCGTGTACTTTCACCGCATCCACGAGCTCGTCTCCTCCCTGGCGAGATGAATACAAATCCGAGCATCCATTTCCGCCAGAATGTCCAATGGTGGGAACTGAACCAGCTTAGTGGCTGCCTCAAAAGACATCGCTCGATATCCTCGTGCGATACGAATGGCTATATTTCGCTGCAGGCTGTAAACTTTTTAGCCCGGCAACGTCGGCCGCTCGTCAATAGATGTCACCAAACCGGAGCACCATCGATGATGACCATTGATCGCACGACGCGCATAGAGGCGGCCAACTCCTCCTCGAGTTAAGTTGTCAGGCCTACCGTGCCGTTTTCATGCACAGGTAACCTCGGGCGAGTGTAGGCGACACTATTTAGTAAATTAATAGGTCACATCAGTGTTACAAAGACAAGGGCAGATACTCAGTTTGATTACACGTTAATCTTAAAACATATCTTTATATTATATTTCATAACCATCTTTTTTACCATTGTCGCAGACGACGAAGAGTCCTCTGATGGCGAAGGAGGGGACAGGAGCGACGAGGAGGAGAAGGCAGTAGAGCGCGCGGAGGCGTTCGCGGATGCGTTCGGCGTGCTGGCGGCGCTCGCCGAGCGGCGTGGCGAGCTGCACGACGAGCTGCGCCGCGAGCACGCCGAGCAGCTCGTCACCGCTTTCTGCCAGGCGCTGGGACACGACCTGCGCGACTAGCTCGCTTGATCGCTCATTGCCACCTCTTCAAACTCTGTGATTATTTTGAAGTAAATCATTTTGGTTATTAAACACAAGATTCTTTTTACATTTGAATCGGTCTTCGCAATATCGGTTACAGGTGGTATTTAGTGTGTGTAGCTTCAGGTCTGGCGGTAGATGCGTGAGTCAGTCAATGTGTTTGTTCAGTCTATACAGAATGATTGTGTTTGGAGGCTTTATAACAAGATCAAAGATCATTCTTTGGTCTCTCTACTCTATGCAAATGTTCTCCGACGATGTTGCGCCGAACCTGGATGCATCAACCTATATTCGCTTAACGCGGTGATGCTGCTTCTTCAGTAGGTATGCCTTAATGCTGTCACAGAGCCTCGCAAACAAATACATCTTACGTCGCAGGCGACGTGCAAGATAGTGCAATGTATAACATCCGAACTAGCGCCACGCGGTTATAAGCGGGCGTATCACTTACCATCAGATGAACGTTCCTCTCATCTCTTAATTGTAAAAATAATCTTTTTTAATGTTCATTGTCACAAAGCTCCGCCTTCGTGCCACGAGCCGAGCAAACCCGCCGCATATTGAGAGCGGTGCATCTCCTTATCGCTCCATCTGACGAGAGGCGTATTCCTAATCGATCTCATCCCTACCGTATAAACCCAAAAAACCTGTCGTTGCAGTGTACCGCGTCAGGAAGGGAGGCGGGGTTGTATGGACAGGCGCCAAGTAATATGAAGAAACGAGTGCAGTTCGTGTGCGTTTATTTGTCCGTATACAAAAGATACAAAGTCGATATGTGTCCGCGCGGACGTATCGTATCCTAAGTTATTATCTCTTTGGACGACAATTTGTACATACGGTCGATCACGATCAACACATAATCTATTAAAACATATCTGATGTAACAATTCAATATAATCAACGAAGCACCATTTTAATGAGTGGGGGTAATCGCTAAACGTGTCGTAACAATAAAACTAAATGATATAATGAAGCCATGAAGCCAACAATATTATAAATAAAGACACGGAGCCCGAAACATGAAACCCCACCGAACGCTTCCCCCGCAACCCGTGTGGTGGTTGTCGTCGCATAGCCACGTGTCGCAGAAAGGAACTCCAACGAAACTACGAGCAAAGACAGTGGTCTCCTGCAAGTGGCAGTAGCTCGCGCTGCTTGCTGCACAGGGTTGATTGCCGTGTGAAGGGCAAACTCGACCACTGCTACCATCACGTTACAAAACTTTTGTTTTTAGCAAACAGTTTCATGGGATTTTGTGTTTGCCGCTGACGTCCAGAGTAAATATTTTTTTTTGTCTTCTGAAGAATAAAATAAAGAAAGTAATGGTCCAAAGGGCAGAGAGACCTATACTCTGTGTGCTGTAGTTTAGGTTGAGGCGGGAATGATTTAAGTGCATTTCGGCGATGAATTGCGTTACGAAGCAGATGGCGCTGATCCGTGTAGCTGAGTTTTGTCTGGGGGAACTTCCGAATCTGTGGTAGAAGTTGCTATCTGTAGAGAAGTGGGCGTTTCCGAAGAGTTTGCGAGGCCGCAAGAGAACGACGGCAACTTAGTATCCTGCAGCAAAGCGCCGAAGTACTGCGCAGCGAGGCGCGCCACGTACTGATGGTGTGCAGAACGAGCGGGCCACCAACCCTCGAGGAATCCGATGTGACCCCCCCGGGCCGTCACGCAGAGCGCCACGTGCTCACTGCCCGCCGCCTCTTGCAGCGGCAGCACTGCGCGAACGAGCAAGTCGGTAGACGTTAACAGAAATATTTAAAATTATGACAACTGGAAGACAGACAGAAGTTGTACCATCAGCAGGCTGGATGGGGTCGTCGGCCGCGCACAGGCAGAGCAGCGGGCGGGCGACTCGCGCGAGCCGCGGTCGCAGCGAGGCCGCGCGGTAGTACTCGTCCGGCGACGCGAACCCGAAGTGCGGCGCGGTGAAGGCCGCGTCGAACGCGCGCAGAGAGCGGCAGCCGCGCACGCGCGCCGCGCTTCCCGGCAGCCGCGCGCGCACCGTGCCGCGCAGCTGCCGCGCCATGTACCACGAAAGCGCCGCGTTTAGCCCCCACCGCTCGATGGACTGTGAGCCTGCGCCGTGAGCTCTCTCTGTACACCCTGTCCCGTACACGGGACGTACGCACTCGCCTCTACCCCTGCACATTACCCTGCGGGAGACCAGTTAGAACAACCACACCGCCACCCTACCTCCTTCTACGTTTCGTGAATGGTGACTAAGGAGTGAATAATTAATTATAAGACCATGTTACTCAGGACACCAAGACACAAACTGAAAGAGCACAGGAAAGTCTCACTTTTGACGAGGGCAGTGTTCAGTAGTAAAAATCTATAGGTTAAAAAAAATTGATGACGATTAAGTCATCGGTACATGCCGAGATTCGAACCCACGACCTTCGGAATGAAAGTCGTAGACTCTAACCATTAGTCCAGCGGATCATTCAACCTTTTCGTAAATGTAAGTTTGAAATAATTAATCAAACCATTTTTGTAAGAGTACAAGAAACTAAAATGTTGCCTATATCTACTTGTGATTCAATAACATTGACATGGGTTACCTCTGACGACGTCAAGTGGCGTGGAGACTGTGAGTGCGGCGTGCAGTTGCGCGCGCTCGCCGCTCTCCGCTAGGTAGCGCCCCAGGAGCAGTCCCCCTAGTGACACACCCGCCGCCAGCACTGGCACGCCGCGCCCGGCTCGCTGTGACACAGCACCGACTGCCTCCGCAACGTCCTGCATGCACACACGCACACATACTGATGTTGTACTCAACTGGTTCTGCTGCTGCTCTCTTGGCCCATAGCTTTAAACAAACCTTTAAATTTAGATCTATCTCTAAATGTAATATATTTTTTTACTATGAGCAAACCTCGTAGCTAACAGCCGAATAGAGTCGCGGGGTAGTCAGCGGCAGCCCGCCGAGCCCGCGATTGTTGAACACTACCAGCTGCGCGCGGAGGCAGCGCGCCGATGCCGCCAGGCACCGAACATAGTCCGCTCGCGCATCGCCAGAGATCCCCGGCAGCACCAGCAGGACTGCGCGCGGTTCGCCGCCCCCGCAGCCCACCTCACCATCGCCTACGAGCCAGTCCAATGCTACCTGCCCACCATCTGACAGCTGCAGCACTTCTCTGCATCCATTTTATGTTAAATATTACAAATAGTACTAGTGTTTTTACATGAAATAAAATTCAAATATAAGCCAATTTTAGATAAAAAAAATCTTCTTCTTTGTCGTAACCTCATGACTGAGGAAAGTGACTATGGTGCGTTGCCCTGGCCACCATTTCTTAAAAAAATAAACCTCTTCATAATTTACAGTTGAGATGTGATTTCTTAATATTTAAAAATTGAGTGATGGAAAATAGAACTTGATAATAATTAACATAAAAAATGTGTTATGACCAAATATTTTTAATTAACATTTGGTGATACCACATTTCTTTTGAAATTATAGTTACTTAAATTAAAATTATAATTAATTGTTACAGTACTCACATTGTTCGCAAATATAGGCTATATACAAAAATATGTGGTAAAAAATTTATTGCAGGTAATTATTACTGACTGCGAGTTATATGACCGATTGATGTGGAGACTTGGGAGAGTCCTACCTCCAGCAGTGGACATCCATTTGCTGATAATGAGGATGAATTAATATTTCTGCATTATACATTTATATTTTATTCAAATTACACTGTTAATTTTTGTAGCCACTGTAACTAGCACTAATTGAACACCGTGGATGATTTCATATTAACCTTCGGAACTGCAGCGGCGGCAGCAGTAGCGAGCGCAGCATAGACCCGAGGAATGTTTGTAGCCGTGACTCCACACACCACGGTGTGGGCCAATAATATTCATTTAAAATCGGGACATTTTCCTCCAGAAGTTGTCGAAAATCGCCTTTTCGGCAAATTAATATTGGTTTCTAAAACATTTAGGAATATGTAAACAAAAGTCAAATATTGAAAGAGCAATGAGAGCAAATGCAATAACACCGAAATTATTGCGAACGAGTACGATACTGCAGCAATGTGATAAGATAATTATTCCTACCTTGACTACCTCCACTAGATAGTAGGTTAAGTACAGTACCGATAGCGACACGAAAACCAAAAACTCTTTCTTTACTTCAAAAATGTATGTAAACATGTTGGACTTTATTGCTTAAATATAGATGTAATTATAAAATAAAACCAAATAACATTTTCAACAAAAAAGTTAGACAAAGCTGTTTATACCTTCAAGTCATCTCTAAGATTGTCGTAGTCGCTCGCCGAACGTCAGGTAGTAGCGCGTGTCGTTCCCACTGCTGCGAGCTGCGAGCGAGCCGCAATCGAGACATCTACCGATTCTGATTAGATGCGGTGTCGGATTTACACGTGATTATACATGGAAAACTTGTGATCTTTTCATTTTCAACTTACAAAGGTAAAAGACAACTAAATATATGAAAATATTTGGATAATTCTGGGTAAAATTCACGCATAGATAATAAATAATTTCAGAATTATTATTGTTTGAGATGGTAGTGGAACCCGAGTGCGCCCCGTCCCAGCCCTAACTTTGACAATGACATTATTTTCAGTAATGTTCGTAAGCGCACAGTATTCCTGATATTAATTGATATTGAGATTTTTTAACATAGGCTTCAACTATCATCACAATTTGTCATAAAGTGTTTTATCAAATTTCTTAACAATAAATACGTCGTATAAATAATGAATTAGCTGTCAATTAATTCCTTCTTCACGGTTATTTGTTAGTAACATATTATTTATCGAATATGCAAGGAACAAAGTTAGTAGTATGTGCCAGCCGGTGTGTACACAAGAAATTCCTGATTTCCCAAAGGTGAGGACACTCCCATCAGTGGTATAGAGGAAGTTCACATATCGCGGATCAGCTGTGACCTACAAATGCACCGAGTGTTCGCCTTGGACTTTGTACCACTGGCCTAGTCAAGTACTGTGTACTTTGATCCCCCGTTTAAGGAAATCATTATAATTATTGTCTAAGTTTTATTTTCGTTATTGAATTTGCCTGTTAGACTTTTTGACAGTTACTTATCTCAAAAAATTATATTATTTTAATTGAATTTTTTTTTCGTATTTATATGTATAAGTGATATAAATATTCCATTTAACTGCCTACGCTGCATGCTTATTGTGGAATATATGTTAAACCCTATTTACATCATACACACAGCCTTTCTCAGATGATAAACTATAACATCTGTCACTGAATTTGTAAGAAACCTTCAATCTTGGAAAACAAGGTTTATTCTAATAATAATAGACTATAATATAATTGTGGTATTTATGTTAATCAATAAACAATTTAATGAAAACATTCTTTAGTGTATAATGTGGAAGAAATCACAAGTTTGTGAAATATTTATATAAATTTAAAAATCATTACTAATAGTTTACATAGTTTGTATGAACCAAAATTCTTTAATTAAAATTAATCTTAATGTCTGTAACTGGTAGATGCCCACTACTAGGCCTTTCTGAAAGATCTCTTTAGTATTGTGATGTGCAGTTTGTGTCTTACAGCCAAGAATGTGCATTGATATATCAAGTAGGATATATACAGTGCAATAGTTAAAAATAAACTTATATTTAAAAATTTTTGATATTAGATTTTAAAATATATTGTTTATCTATTCACAAAGGGGAACTCATTGTTATTTGGTAAAACATTGCTTTATGTCTAAGAACAAAGTCAAGAAAGCGCTATTAATTATTACCAATAGATAGTCAATATTAATATAAGACCACAACCAGTGACCACTAACCCAAGACAGTAAGACAGATAATAAAAACATACATTTACAATACAAATTATCTTAACGAAAAATATACTATTGTTTAATAAAAAATAAATCTCTTGATTGGTACTAATTTTGTAGCTAACAATATTTCTATAAAAAACAATGAGAGACACAATCTAACATGTTATGTATATATATCATGTATTGCTGTTATTTGTATTTTCATTAATATTTTATTTCTATAAACAGTGTTCGTAGAGGGTTCGCAAGTCAGGTGCCCAAGCCTGAAGCAACAAAGGGTGCACGGCAGAGTGCATCTTTTACTTTGAATTTGTTCAGAGGGCAGGTAGAAACATCACAGGTGTTCCCTTTTCCTGAACCTCTCACTGAAGAACAGCGACAAACTCTTACAGAGCTTGTGCCACCTGTTGAAAAATTTTTTGAAGAGGTTGGTTCAATCATGTATTTTAATTGTTGACTGATAATGTATGAATAGGATATATCCAGTCCTGAAGGGCTTCAAATATAGACACACAGATGTATATAGAAATAATAATGTTTCCTTTGTGGTAAACAGATATTTCTGAAAAGTCTTGAAAAATCATGAAAAGGAGGAATATCTTTGAACAGAGTTAAACAGGCAGTTAAACAGAGTGGTACAGTTACCTTTTTTTCAAAAGTAGATTAAAATTACAGTTTCAGAGGTGTAAGCGTAGATGTATAAATACATAGGTACTTTACAGTAAAACAAAAAGTTATTTCAATATATGTATATATCATGTGCACAGGTCAATGACCCAGCGAAGAATGATGCGGATGCTCAGATCGAAGAGAGCACGCTAGCGGGGCTGTGGGAATTGGGCGCGTTTGGGCTGCAGGTGCCATGCGAGCTGGGAGGGCTGGGGCTCAACAACACGCAGTACGCGCGGCTCGTGCAAGTGGTTGGCGCGCATGACCTCGGCGTGGGGATCACCCTTGGCGCGCATCAGTCCATCGGCTTCAAGGGTATCCTGCTGTTCGGCACACCCGAACAGAAAGCACACTATCTACCGCGCGTCACCGGCGGCGAGTACGCCGCCTTCTGCCTCACCGAACCCTCTTCGGGCTCTGACGCCGGCTCCATCAAGTGCGCTTTTACAATACTTTATTCGTAACAGTGGCAAGTTCAATCCAATTAAATCATACCTGGTCTTCCTTTTCTGCCTCCATTGGTCACCATGTGAACAACATTGCTTCCTGGTCTGTAGCGTTTCAAATAAAATATTATCCGTCGAAGGTTTTCCCGTAAGTGCACGGTGACATTTACCACTAACATAAACCAATGTACACCTAATTGTTAACTGTCACTGCTTTATTACAGGCGGGTGTATCACTTACCATCAGGTGTAAGATATGTTTAGTAGCTTCTTCTTCTTTGTCGTAACCTCATGACAGGGACGTGACTATGGTGCGTTGCCCTGGCCACCATTTCTTTCCTGACATTTCTGTCTTGCGCCATTTGTAGGGTAGCTCCCGTAGAGTCCTGAGTTGTGCGTGTCCATCTTATAGGATACCGCTCTCTCGCTCTCTTTCCTTCCACACAACCAGTAATAATTAGTCTTTCCAGACTGTCTGGATTCCGCCTGACCGTGTGTCCGAAGAATTTGAGGACTCTATGCCTACAGATTGTTAAGAGCCGTGTTGTTATGTTCAACTGTTTGAGGATTGACTCGTTTGTGCGACGTTCCGTCCAGGATATCCTCAGCATTCTGCGCCAGCACCACATTTCGAACGCGTCAATCTTCGATCTCACTCTCGCTTTTAGTGTCCAGGTTTCAGAAGCATATGGAAAGATAGAAGCGTTTGCATTAGCTTCTTTTTGGTGTTGCGGCTAATACCCCTGTTCCGCCATAATCTCTCCAATCCATTTAGTAGCTAAGTAAATTAAAAACAAGTATTGGTGACAAGCTGGAACAATTGCGCGGGATGGTTGCAGGACCCGTGCGGTTCTTTCGCCGGACGGGCAGCACTACGTCCTCAACGGCTCCAAGATCTGGATCAGCAACGGCGGCACCGCAGAGATCATGACCGTGTTTGCGCAGACTCCGATCGAACGCGACGGCCGGACCGTCGACAAAGTGAGCCACCGCCGCCGACTACGCACATTACTGCTCTTTATACAAACACAAACATTTGTGAAGGTTGCGCTCTGTTCGGTCGTCTGCACGCGCAACCCGCGCGTGTTGTACGGCGCACACACAACGATACTTTCACAGTTAACTTGTTATCATGATATCTACACACTACTGTCGGCGCTCGCGCGTACGGCCGCACTCCGACCGTGCCCAGAGCCCGCCTCGGCACATTGCGTTCGCTGTTCAGATTATTCCATGATGATGCTGACATCTGTGTGTGCGTGCAGGTCACTGCGTTCATCGTGGAACGCAGCTTCGGAGGCGTGTCGTCCGGCCCGCCCGAGAACAAGATGGGCATCCGCTGCTCGAACACCACCGAGGTGTACTACGAGGACGTGCGCGTACCCGTGCGCAACGTGCTCGGCGGCGTCGGCAACGGCTTCAAGGTGCGACCAGCCTCATCTCTCCCTACTCCACCCATACCCTCACTGCCCCAGCACATCCTACTCACCATCGCACGGAACATAATTATGTAGGACATTGTAATGCGCAGGTGGCCATGAACATCCTGAATAACGGGCGCTTCGGCATGGCGGCGGCGCTGTCCGGTACGCAGCGCGCCGCCATTCGCATGGCCGCCGAGCATGCCGCCACGCGTGTGCAGTTCGGACGCCGCCTCAAGGAGTTTGGCTCGATACAGGTGCGCCTTCGCCCCTCCACACACACCCACACACGTGCGTCCATTGCCGTTTTATTCGTCGAAGAAGCGCGGAGAGGGCGAGTCCTTCACCTAATGATAATAAGTGATACGCCTGCCCATAGCAACGTGAGCGACACCACATTTTGCTCGTCGTTTGAAGTCGTATGGCGTCTCATTACCCAGTAATTCTACTAGTGACATGATACTACGCGATGTGACGTGATATGTAGCATGTATTCACCTCACGGCGCTGTGTTGTACAGGAAAAGCTGGCGCGCATGAGTATGCTACAGTACGTGACCGAGTCTCTCGCGTACATGGTCAGCGGCAACATGGACACCGGTGCGCAGGACTACCATCTGGAAGCTGCCATCTCCAAGGTGACTGCTCACTTCAAAATATTAGACATTTGTTAATGTACGGTGCAGTGCAACTGTGTTCATTTACAGGTTTTCGCATCAGACTCGGCGTGGATAGTAGTGGACGAGGCGATCCAGATCCTGGGTGGCATGGGCTTTATGAAGTCTACCGGGCTAGAACGCGTGCTGCGCGACCTCAGAATCTTCCGCATCTTCGAGGGCACCAACGACATCTTGCGCCTGTTCATCGCACTCACTGGTACCTCAACACTTGCTGCGCTATGTGTACAATTATAGTGATACGGTTTAAAGGATGAAATTGGCGGAAAGCTTCATGCTGCGAGATTTTCCAGTGAAACTTTATTCACACTATACCTATGAAACTCTTTTAAAACATATGCAACAGCCGGTGTTCGGTTTCAATTGTTTTTTTTATTCAGCTTGGAGCTGAAAGAAATTTACTTCTAAAATCCGCGTGATTGCCGACTCGCAACATCAACGCCGCGTTCGGAGAGGTGACTGCCAATGAGCGCACCGTGCGTTTTTGGTTTAGACTTGAAGAACGAACCACGTGGAAGACCACCTACACAGGTGAATAACGCTAATTCGGTGCAGATGGTGGTAGCAGATCTGAACCAAACTCCCCAGGAATTAGTGGCATGGTTTAATATTATCCTACCTACATTATTGGCTCATTTCTCTCAAATGGATAAGTTAATAAAATATGGAAAACAGGTGCCTCATGAGGTAAGAACCTCGGATCTGCAGAAAGCAATGCGCGATGAATATTGTGTTGCCTTGTTGAATCGGTACAAAAATTATAGAATATTTGGTCGAATGCATGTTACGAACATGTTACAAAAGGTCGATTCTTTACGATACTATTAACGAAAAATGTATCCGCTGAGCCCAGGTCAGGCGTCGCAACGGTGCCCTAAAAGGAAGGTTACCAATAAAAAGGTAATAGTAACTGTTTGGTGGTCTCTGCATGGTGGTCTTATAGCTTTCTCAGGGCTGGTCAAGCTATAACAGCAGATGTTTACAGCGCGGAACTGGGGGCGAGGGCGAAATTGGTCTTCACCATTATTGCCCCATCATACCGCAACACCTCACACTGCACGAGAATTGTTGTAACTCCGCAGGAGCTGCAGTTAGAAACCATATAGTTCCCTCCGTACTCGCTAAACCTTGCTCCAATGGACTACCAATTCATTCGTGATCTGGACAATTTAGTTCGTATAAAAAAAATTCTTCCAATGTACAAAATGCTTTCGCACAGTTTGCCGACTCTAGATCCCCAAAGTTCGAACGTAAAGACATAAAGGACCTTCGTTCCGATGGCGGCGGTGTGTAGCTGACAAAGGTACAAGGACAATACTTTGATTAAATAAATATGTGTTACCTTTTAGAAAAAAACTAGTTTATATTTTTCAGTACAAATCGCTAATTTCATACTTTTACCTTTAATAAAAAATCAATTACAGTATTCGAAAAGTTAGTGGGACGTCCTTTCTCGGTTCCGCATCTAACTCGTAGCCACTGGCCATCAGCTACCAGCTCATCTATTTCAATCTGTTTGGTGTGCAGGAATCCAATTTGCGGGCTCGCACCTGCAAGAACTGCAGCGCGCCTTCAAAAACCCCACAGCCAACCTCGGACTGATCTTCAGCGAGGCGGGGCGGCGAGCAGGACGGGCGGTCGGTCTATCAGGTCTGGCGGGCGGTACGCTGGAGCCTCATGTGGCACCACTACTAGTGCCGCTGGCCCGCGAGCTGACGCGTGCGACCGCACACATGGGCGCTGCGGTAGAGCTCGCGCTGCGCAAGTACGGCCGCAGCGTGGTCGACGAGCAGCTGTTGCTGAACCGCCTCGCCGCCGCCGCTATCGATGCGTACACCTCAGCCGTGGTGCTGTCGCGGGCGTCGCGTGCGCACCGTCTCGCACTGCCCAGCGCCGCGCACGAGGTTTATAAATTAATTTAATTCACTTCTAATTTATATTTTTAAGTTGTAAAAACGAGGATCTCACCATCAGCCACCATCATTTACTATATGATTTGATTTGAAACCTGACGCATAATTCTAATTGGTAGAACATTAATTAGGACACCTTACGTTCAATCGGAATTCCAACAAGATCTTCATTAGAATCTTCTGGTTTTCGTGATTAAATTTACAAAAACCTCTCTGCATTTAGGTCGCGATGGCCGAGGCGTGGTGCGAGGAAGCGACTCAGCGCATGGCAACGCTACCGGATGCCCTGAGCGGCCGCACGCTACGCCAGGACGCGCGCCTCACTGCGCTCGGGCGCGCGCAATGCGACGCGCCCGCCGGTCTTGCCCGCTCGCCGCTTAATCTCTGACCACCAAATCAACGCATGCGCGCGCAACCTGCTCTAGACTTAGCCCCTCGTTCCCTTCTACACCCACTCTTTCACACCGCCCGTGAGCATAGACACCCCTACAGTTCAAGCGTTATAAAAAAATCATTTTTAAATTAAAGGTCTTACAAACAAACTGCAAGATGAGTCAGTAGTTCTCGCTGGCGCGCTCCAGTTGCTTTGGAGCAGCGAGCTGGTAATGCAGCGACCGCTCGGTTCCTGGAGCCGGGCTTCATGCCCCCTTCCAGCTTAGCATAATTACAATTCCGTCTAGATAATTTGTTATAGAGTATTTATATTAAATAAATTTTTCTACAATCATTATTTTTTAGTTTATAATATAATTCTACGCTCTGTCCCCAAGTGAACATTTGGTAAAGGGCCAGCCACGGGGCGCGCCCGCATACACAATAATTTATTTAAGAATATTGTTAATAATAATTAAAAGTATTGAGAAAGATTTGAGGCAGACTTGTCGCTTAACAAGCCGAGAGAGAAAACACATGAAAATAAACATACGGAAGCACACAAAACAAGCGCCAGCCGGAAGTGCTGGAACGTGCCCTAAGGTCGTAAGCATGATTTATATCTAGCCTTGAATTTATTATTTGTCTAAGTCTACAGGAACGAGTGGATAGTTTCAACACTTAGCTGTACTTAAAGCTGCCGGGGAAGACAGACGAGCAATGTAAAGGTATTACGAGCATATTAATAGCAGCTCTTGTGTTAAATGAAGTATTTTGATCGTGCATCCACTTAAGCTTATGTAGAAATATTTAGTTTTCATTTTTGATAACTCCAATTGACAATTTCGCGAAATGCAGACCCCTACGTTTGTCTCCTTTGAGCACATTAGTGCTGTTAGGAAGGGGCGTTACATGAGAGCGCGGTGCTGGACCGGAGTAAAAGGACCTGACGCACGCATTCTGCACACGTCGTATCTCTGTAATCTCTTCGAGTGCGACAATAAACAAAGAGCAATGACTCCATCCGCGTAGTTTAATTTAGATAAAACAAGAGAGTGACAGCTTACTGCCTCGACTGGAATTGTTAGATCGCGGCCGATGCAAGGACGCGTCACCACCGAGTGCATCGCCCGGACGATTTCACAATAAGCGGACGGACTGGCGCTGTCGTCGTCGCGAAGCCGCAGCCAGGGTGCGCTTCCAGTCAATACATCCCTCTACGTGACGCGTATAATGCGTCATTGTATCGTACGCGTAGGTCTGTGCATATAGTAAACCACCAGCACCCACTCACCGATTATCTAGATGTTAAATTGTAATGTTTTTTAGTTCATGAGTACTGAATATTACTATAATAACAAGTTTTCTCCGTGGCGTTATATCGCCGGGCAGCACTTGCGCTGACTGGTACATGTCAGGCTATAGCTAGGAGTAAACACCAACCGTGAGATTAATAAACGACGCGATCCCTTCGAGACATATGTCACGCGCATTATTTAATACGTAATGCGAGTTTTTTTACGTCAACTAATAACACAACGCAAGTAGGCGCCTGAAACACGGCGCACCTGACGCGCACCTTAACTACAACTTACAATAAATAATGCTCATTTTTTAAAACCAAAAACTTTATTATGTAATACTAATTAGGCGACTATCTCATTTAAATATTTCGAAGTGATGTCAAGCGGGAACCTGCAGTGAGGCGTCCCACGCGCGCGCGTTCACCAGCCGCAGCGAGGAGCGCAGCGCGCCGCCCGGGCCCAGCGCCAGCGTGAGCGGCTGCGAGGCGCCGCGCGGGCGCGCGTACAGCGCGTGCAGCGCCTGCTCCCAGCGCAGCGGCGCGCACACCAGCCGCGCCAGCTGCCGCCGCGTGTGCGTCGCGTCGCGGTACACGCGCGCGTCCACGCACGACACCACGGGCACGCGCGGCGCCCGCACCTGCGGCACGCGCGATCCCTTTACAACGGCCCGACAAAATGTTCTCCTTTCTTCATTTTGCAAACATTTATTATTATAGGTCCTTATATATGAAATTGACGTTTTCTACGGGAGGAGTATAAAGTAATTGTTTTTGTAGAATATATTTAATTAATCAAAGTATGCACCGCGTCGTTATCTATGCACTTTTGTCATCTCACAGGTAGTTCATTGATACCTTTACTAAAAGACCACGGGCGCGAGAATTAATAAACTATTTGAAGGCGGTTTGCACTGCCGCATTGGAATTGAAGTTTTTTCCTTGTAAGAAGTTGTCCAAATTCCGGTAAAAGTGGTAATCTGTTGGGGTAAGGTCCGGGGAGTATGGCGGATGTCGCAGACGTTCCAATTGTAGCTCATCTAACTTAGTGGTTGTTTGTTGTGCAGTGTGTGGTGGTGGTGTTGCGTTGTCGTGAAGCAGCAGTGGCCTAGAGCGATTGACCAATCTCGGTTGTTTAGCAGCTAGTTACTCCTTCATGGTCGGCAGTTGCTGACAATAGATATCTGCTGCAATCGTTTGGCTAGATGTTAGAAAGCTGCAGTGAACAACACCGGCGCATGTGCACCAAACACTCACAAATAACTTTTTCTGAATCAATTTTCGTTTAGGACCAGATATGGCTGGGTCTCCAGGGTTCAGCCATTGCGACGAGCGCTTCTGATTATCGTACAGTATCCACTTTTCATCACAAGCAATGATTCGATTTAAAACCCCTTCATCATTGTGTCGGCTGAGCAAAGTAACACAGCAGCAGCAGTCGACGCGTGTTCGCAAGTTCGATTCACTCAACTCAAGAGGTACCCGTCGTTCAAGTTTTTTACTTTCCCGATTTGCTTCAAGTGCATTAATACAGTGTTGTCACTCACCCCGAAGCCTGCAGCTACCTCTGCAGTGCTTTGTGATGGATCCGCTTCCACAGCAGCCTTTAATTCTTGATTTTCCACTTTGTTCTCCGGTCGTCCACGGAGTTGGTTCTGAAGGTCGAAATTTCCAGAACGAAAACGTTGAAAACAAAAACGTCCCGTGCTTTCTGTTGCGACACCAGCGCCGTACACATCATTAATCTTTCGAGCTGTTCCTGCAGCACTGGTACTGGTGCCTAGGCAGAACTCGTACTCGTAAATACACCGATATCTCATGTTCTCCATTGTGCGGCAATAAGCGACGACAAAGGAAAAAGAAATGAGGATAAAACAAATGAGTGACTGTTTCCAAAACTCAAATGTAGCAGCTAAATGAATTTATAAATTTGAATTTGGAATTGTTAACCAAAGAGGAGATATTTCAGATCTAAGTCAGTTCAGGTCTGTACGACAAAACGCTAATTTCATATGTAAGGACTTAATATTTGGATGCACACCATAACAGCCAATTTACATTCCCACTGTTGGGGCACAGGCCTACCCTTAATATGAGGGCGACGGGCTCTAGTCACCACGCGGGCCCATTGCGGATTGGTGACTTCACACACACACCTTAGAATAGATTCCAATTCATGTGCAGGTTTCCTCGCGATGTTCTCCTTTACACTTTGTATTTCGCTGTTGTTGCTAAAGTTCACAAATGTACATAACTTGAATATTAAAGTTATCGGCACATGCCGAGCTCCGAACCAGCGACCTTAAGAACGAAGCCCGCACGCTCTAACCATTAGACCGACGAGCTACACCTGACACACACTGATCTCTATTGCATCGAATCGATAAACCTCGTTGGACCCCTCTGAAGCCTCGGCCTGTCTGCGGTACACTGGCACCATGCACTATGTAAATGAACTGGCCCCACAGACACATTGTATACATGTTAAAGATCGAACACTTGGCTGGTGATCACCTGTACGTGGTGTAGCCCGGCGCGCACCGCGTCAGCAGCGCTGGCCATCAGCGGTGTATTGAAAGCGCCGCTGACGGGCATGTGTACCGCTCGCCTAATGCCCCAGGCGTGCCCCTCCACCCTAAGCCAACGGAGCGCCTCCTCGTCTCCTGCAACCACTTTGCAGCCCGGGTGCATGTAGCCGGCCACCATGCAAACGGGCCGCGGCACGCCGCTCTCCATGGCGTGGTCGCGCGCACGCCGCAAAGCGTCCCCCAGCCGCGCGTCTGGCGCCAGCCACAGCATCAGCGACCCGCCCGCGCGCTCCGCCGCTGCCGCCTCCGCTGCGGCGGCGAGCAGCTCCGTCAGCCGCAGTGCGTGCTCGAATGACAGCGCGCCCGCGAACACAAGCGCGCCGACCTCGCCCAGCGAGAACCCGGCGGCGGCACGCACGCGTTCCACTGCGGCCGGTCGCTCGTCGCGCACCTTCTCCAGTGCCGCCAGTGAAGTCACCAACACCGCTACCTGGCAACGGCGCTGCAGCTCCTCCTCGGGACCCTGAGTGCACACACGTGCCACATCCCATCTAAAATATTAAATGATTTAACATAATTCATTAAGTTCTTATAATTGTTGCTAATAATTATAATTCATTATATTTAGAAGTTGTAGCAGATGCAAACACATGGTGTGCATCTGCTACAACCTGTTTCTCATCAGTAACTCCTTGTGTGAGACATTATCATCATGTTAATTATGCTAACATTATAACTTATAATCTTCGTAAGGAAATAAGAATGCTGTGCTTCTAAATAATTTATTTCAATAATAATATTTAAATGTTTTAAGAACCGAATTGTGAAGCTATCATATGTAGAATAAATGACTACATAAAAATTTGCTTTGTTGTGTAAACCAATGCCAATTTGTTGGATTCATTTACTCCTCGATGGTGATTGTTGATGGTTCACATAAGCAGATTAATGTGTTTATAACTCGGACAGTTAACCTTAAGTTCAAATTCACAGACATATTACAATATTTAAATTTCCTTGATACAAGTTTTACTTTATTGGCGCAAATGGTTTTCATTATTTGTTATAAATTATTTTTATTGGAATCTAAAAAACATATTTTTGTTTCTTTAAAACTATCAAACGAGGAGTTTCTGGGATTTCACAGATGGTTTAATACACTTACCTAAATATAACCAAACTATCAGACAAATAATATTTTCCTGTGATGAAAGTTTGAAATAAACTGGAAATGGCAAGAATATAGAGCCATTGGTGGATATCAAAATACATTTACAAAATACACTCCTCAAACAATCATTAAACACCTTATTCCATCCATGGCTTTAGTCACATGAAACAATTACAGCATACAGTAAGACACGGTTAGCAGAGGTTTCAAGTTTACCAATGACTATACTTACCCAACAATTGAAGATGCTAATTCATACAGATCTCTGGCGGCCGGCAAATCAAGTAATTTTTTACCCATGCCGATGTGCTGTGATCCTTGTCCAGGGAACAGAAGCACGGTAGTCTCCCGCGGGTCTACACGTGGAGTCGACACATGGGTGGCGACCCGAGCATATGGTTCCGTGGCCCAACGCAACTCTGGGTCAGGATTTGAAACATCACCGTATGAACTGGCATCGTCCAGTAGCTGTTTGAGTGGACTAGTGTTATGAGACTTGGAAAGCGCTCTACTCTGACGGTTATTAATAATACGAGCAAAATGCCAGCGATATAACGATGACTTCATCGAGTTTAAGTTAAAATTTTACAAGTATTAAAATATTATTTTATATTTACAGTTGTATGAACGAACGCTCACTTTGAAATTGTAGTGACACAATTGTTATTGGAATTGAGGTTACCCAAAACAACAACATACGATAAATGACAAGCGCACATTTAATTAGTGCAATAGTTGTCCGTCACAATCAGCCGACGATTTTTTTTTATATTTATTAAATGCAACGGAGTTGATTTCCTCCATGCAGCCTACCTTTCGTTAATAATGGTTTTACTCCATTGATTAGCTTAAATTTTCAGCCGAGAAATGTACATTGCTAGACATTTTTATTAGTTCTGATAAAAATATGATAAAAAGACTTTAATACAATTTTTATCAAAAGTTAAGTGTTATCTATTTTTGTAGTGAAGCGAAAACAAAATTGTGTTTCCTAACCAAAGAAAATTTAACTATATGTCCGACAAATACTTTTTAATTTTTGTACATTTAGCTAAAACGACACGCAAACCAAAAATTTTACTGGTGGTAGGTATTTGTTGCCAGAGACCGTCTAAGTACGGTACCACCGCAGCACTTATTTCTACATCGAAATAGTAGTGTGCAAACATTACTATTTTCCGGTTTTAAGGGCGCTGTAACTGATGTAATTACTAGGGTAACGTGACTCAACATGTCTTAGGCGACTAGCGCAATGTATAACATCCTAACTAGCGCCACGTTGGTATGGGCAGACGTATCACTTATCATCAGGTGAACGTTCCGCTCGTCTCTTAATTTAACATAAAAAAAATTAATAATTATGTATAGAACTAGGAACGTATTAAGTATTTTTCGATAAATTTTAGTTTTATGTTTAATTGTCAATAATAACTAAATACCTTGGCGAACAAATTTTCATTTTCTTTTCCATCTAGTTTTGAATTAATTTTCTTTGATATTTACTGTGCAACTTCGAATTTAGTTTACTATTTACTTTATGAATGCCGTTTTAAATTTCTCGTAAACTAACCAAACTGGTTCCAATTGTAATGTTTTTAATTATTTGAATACATAATGGCACCGGAATTAATTTTTTTTAAATCAGTCAGTCCGCTACCTACTGTGTGTAAGTTTCAGAACCGGCGCTCCACTGTCAGCACAGATTAGAAAGTTCAGGATGTGTTATAGGAGTATAATTTGATTCATTTGTTCACGTTTTGCTTTATTTCATACCGCCTCACTGATTGATATTATAAGAAAAACAGTGGCTGAAACTGGTGCCATTTCTACAATTACTCTAAGAAGCACCACGAATATTTTCTAAAACCTAGATTTCAATTGAACGGATTTTTGGAATTTATAGAAATAAACGACCTATAAAATAGGTAATGATATTATAATAAGGATAAAATATTTTTTTTTGTAACAACGTAAAGATTAATAATAGATAAAAAGTGATAAGCTGATATAAGTGGAATATAGTGCAGTTTTTTGATTCATTATAATACCTGTTATCACTTCAAAACCTTTTCAATTAATAAATTCGTCATAATTGCTCACGACCATAAAATAATACAAAGCTTTTATAATGTCATTTTGCAACCAGTTTGTGTAAACAGGTGTTAGTGTTCCCCTGGCAAATAGACAATTATTAATTTGTCTGTATTGATACTTGTAGGATGGCTCGTGGGCAACAAAAAATCCAGTCACAAGCCAAGGCTGCAGAGAAGCAATCCAAAATGAAGAAACAACAGGGGCACAGTGCCACAGACCAGAAAAAAGCAGCACAGAAAGCCCTTGTACATGTCTGTGTTATCTGCAAGGTAAACATCTAACATAGGGCTATACACTTTACCCATCTCCTCTTAAATTTTATATTTATTTGTACCAACACCTCTATTGAAAGGAATTATTTTGTTTTAAATAGTACAAATTTTATATTATTAATGTTATATTATACAATAAGTCATGCAGTTTCATTTGTCTTAAAAAAAATATGTTTATCTTAAATAACCTGATAAGTAAATTAATCCTTATGTATAAATACTCATGCACACAGTCACAACGAAAATACAAAGACAAACAAAAAAATATATGGATATTTATAGCAATCAATTTACATACTTATTATTATTATTCCTATGTGATCAATTTCTTTGATGTGCTCTTAATTTCTTTGGTAAATTTCTTAATTTTTTTTTGATATGTTATGTTAGTTAAAAGTACATTTTTGATGAATTGTATATTTTATGCTTTCAAATTTTGGCTTTAAGCAAAACATGCATTTAGCTGAGGGTATGACTCTAGCTTTAGCATTTAAATTTTCATAATTATGATCAAAATTTACTTGTCTTGCTATGGAGTAGGAAATGCAATACAACTATGGTGCTATGCCAGCTATGGAGCTATAGCAAAAATGTGGCTCTGGCTTACTTTAAAGATATAAAGTTGTTTATTTTATTTATTTAAAAAAGGTTCACCAACAACATGCATATCTTAATTTATAAATAAGAAAACATTTATGAAATAGTTGGCTGATATGCACACCACTTACACAGGCATGCACAACACTCACAAATTAAACACTATATAACTAAAAACAAAGAAAAATTGATGTACACAAACATTTTAATATTTATTCTTGGCACACATCAGAGTTCTCTTTCAGAGATCAATTAGATAAAATAAGGTGTGGCTTGTAATCACTATAGAATTTATGAACCATGTATACCTTGCTAGCTTTCCATTTACTTCTACTGCCCTACTCTGGTTTGTGTGCCGTTTGTTCAGTGAATACTTCATAAAACTCTGTGTACAACATGTTTTGGTAGATATTGGACATATTCAATTTCCAATTTTCCAAAAATTCCAATTCAAACAAAAACTTTAATTCAAAGGCAAATGATAATTAAAAAAATTACTTTTTCATTTTATGCTCACATAAATATAGACAAACTTCCATCACTCGCTAATAATCCTTTAAAATTCTAGGCGCAGATGCCAGATCCCAAGACGTACAAGCAGCACTTTGAGAACAAACATCCCAAGAATGATCTACCGGAAGATTTGAAATCCATATAATATTGTTGACTTATATTTAGTTTTATTGTCTTATTTAATTAATACCAGAAATTGTAAAAATTACCACAACTTGCATTTCTTTGATACATATTTTTCATTAAAATGTGTATTATTCAGTCCAAAAATGTTTTATCTTAAAGCAGGTACTGCGGAGAACAGTCTACAACCCATTCTCACACACACACTATATCTATGTGGAGAATTTTTATTTTAATAGATTGTGAAGAGACAGCATTGCATCTGTCCAAGTATACCACTCGCATTGAACCAGTGCCTGTGACAGTTTCTGTGCCAACTCCTATAAAAGATAATGGTGGTGTTGTATAACATTTTGGAAATAACTGATAAATTAATTTAACTAAACAATGTCTTCATGTTGCTTGTACTTGTATACTTAAATATGGTTTAGAAATAATAGAAATTGATTTTTCGAGTTTTGTTAGTAAACTTGTTTATGGTATAAACTTTGTTTATCAGTTTTTAATGTAATTATCACAGTTATCATTTTTATTTTTAATATTTAAATTGCAGATAAATAATTTAAAAAATTTTGTTATCCAACATTATTTTATCTTGTTAATTAATATTTGCTTCACACAGCCCACTCATTCAGTATTTCAACACACTTAGTGGTTACTAAAGAGTGGGTATATACAAACAATGTGGCACTGAGGGTGTTCCTCCAGCACTCGTCTCTCGTCATTGGTGTTGGAGCAGTGGCATGGGCGAGGCGTTACATTTTCTCGTAGGTTTGCCGGTGGCCGCAGTCACTGCAGGTTCGCGAATATAGCTCCTCTACAGCATCGTACTCTTCCTCGCCGAAAATGTGCTGGTGGTGCGCGTGCGTGCCGTCGTAGAGGCTGGAGCGTACTGCCATGCGAAGCGCGGTGAGGCGGCGGCGCGACGCGTTCGCGAGGGTCTTCTCACGGCGCTCCTCGCGCGCCGCCCGCTCTTGAAGTAAGCGTTCCTCTGAACCCCACACGAGCCGCGCGCGATCCTCGACCTGGGCGCGAAGGTACAGCCTCATCTCCGCAAAGCGCGCGCGGTGCGGGTTGCGTCGCCGGATGCAGCGCAGCGCCGGTGGCCGCGAGTCCAAGTCACAGTCCTTCAACAGGAATTCGCTCTTTGCTTCTGTGCGCGTCACCAGCGAGTGTGCACCTTCATCATCCCTGCCCAATTAACTTATTTCAGTTTGTACATACAAACACACACTGATTTTTTTTTATACAGATAAACCTTTTGCAGTATGACTTACATGTAAATACTTCTTTTATGTAAAAGTTGTGTGTAATTGAATGTACCCTGGGCCTCAGGTGTTGCAATATCAAGAGTACTAATAAGTTTTGTTTTGTATTTGATTATTAATTTATCATTCTGACACATAAAACAACTGTGGTAGTACCTGCAAGTGTCACAGACACTGTAATCAAAAGTATCAAATAAGTAAGACTGCGGAAAGAGCTGATCACACTCCAAGCAACGTGGCTGTTGCATAGGATGCACAAGTGGCGCTGGACGTGCGTCGCGCGTTACTGGCGTCTCCGTGACAGTTTCCTCTTCCACTAAGAAGCCCCCACCCGTATCCAGAGCACGCATTTTGCCCACTGAGATCTCTCTTATTCCCTCTGATGTGTTAGTTCTGAAAGTTATTTCTATTTGTTACTGGAATAAGTTAACACATGAGTACGTGACTCTCTCAGAGTAGTACAGTGTAGGCAAAGAGCATTAATTTTGGGACAATAGTAACATGTCATATTGTGTTAATAACTCAATAAGACAACATGTTATATATACTTTATATAGTAAATTTTAGTGAATGCAATAATGTATGATTGATTGTAGACCTAATAGATAAATTAACAATGTTTGTTGAATGAATATAAATGATTCACTTGTAATATATTGGAACATAGCAGGACAACTGTTTGCCTTTAAAGTACATAATATAAAACATTAGATGTAAACTTAGTAATCAAAAAGTACTAACAATAAAATTTCACATCAAACCCATAGTACACTAAGGGAAGATAGCATTTACACTCTTAAAGTAATTATTTTAGATAGATCCACTGCTTCTGTGTAGCAGAGTATTGAAGAACAGAGTTGCCTAATTCTATTAAGCCATATGTTGTGAGGTTTGCCAAAACAACATTATTGTGTTCCTGTTGTTAATTTATGTGACAAAACCTTTTAGGTTATGTAGCTTTGCTTGCTTGGTGTAAGGGGTCCCACACAACAACTTACAGAACCCAAGCCAACCTCACCTGCTCACGGTGTACCCTGCTAATCAACATCAACAAACAAGACTATGGCTCCTACCAACCTGCATTAGGCCAGTCAGTGGTGGGATATAGTCCTAATCACCCATGTGAACCCCTACAAATGGAGGTCTTAAATTCAGGGGAGGCCTATGTCCAGCAGCGGATGTCTATTGGCTGATGATGATCTATATTTCACAGTCTCATAGTCACCTAACACAATGAAGAAAATCTAGTTTTATCACATTGAAGATAAAACTAAGTGATATGTGTAAGTGCCTGTGGAAAACAAGAACCAATTATGTTTTTAACATTGCAAATTATTTTAATTTGAAACATTAACTGAAAATAAATGAAAAGTAATAAAAGATTGAGTACGGTGGGCGTTTCACTAGGCGAGCTTCTTTAAGAACACGTGCACGCAGTCGATTGCGTTCGATGCGCGCACGCTGCGCTGTGCTCAGTGCCTCTGTACACTCGGCGTCCTCACCAGTTTCGCTCATCTTAACAATAATGTTCTATGCTGGAAACTGCAATTTAAAAGAGAAACAACTTCGTTACTCACAGTATCTTTAACCCACTTTGGTCATAGATATCTTAAGAAAACTTTCTAGAAACAAATATTATCGATAAAAACAATAAGCGTAATACAAAAATTAAATGTATTGAGGATTGTTATTGTGAATATCCACAGGAAAACACTATGTAAATAAATACTTACAAAGATTTTAAGCTGAAAGAGATACTGATAAATTAATATGGTATAAAGGATAACACTAGTAATTAATATATCAATGTACTACTCAGACAACAAAGATAGTTTATATCAAAATTAAACACCTAATGGTTTGTCTCCCACCCGGCGTTGGTTGACAGCTGCACGGGCTGGTGGTGACAGCAAACGTTCTGAACTATTGGCCGAGAGCACATCATGTTGATACCAGCTTTTGGAAGAATTTTATTGTTGATGTGAATAAATATTTATCAATTAGGTCCCAGTTTTGTCGATGAAATGCGTAACGAGATATCTAAATTAATTCCTAACATACCAACCAAATAACTAATTTGGTGGATGCGTTTCGTATGTATTATTAATATTATAATTACCATAAAGATGATTGATAAGCTTATAAATATTACGACATATTTGGACAAAATAATTATTTTTATTTAATATAAGATTTTTTGATAGCGGAACCACCGCATGTATAATTAGATTTATTGAGCCTTATGCTTAAGCAAAGTTTAATGACACAACCCCTACTAACATTTATACTAAACATTAGACGTAGGGCGTAATGTCATTTTCGAGATACGTAACGAAACCATTGATTGTTCGGCGTCACCTGTTTTAAAACTAGTGATTTTTGTTATTAGCTATTTCCATTCCGCTACCGTGCATAAATAGATCCACCAACTATAGTTACACACGAAACGAAAATAAATTATATCACTATTTTGTGTTTGAAACTATAGAGTTAAATCAATTGCGAGAAATTATTTACCAACATGGGTCACTCGAATTTGTTATCTGTTTGTATACGATTACGTATGAAAATTAAACGTATGCTACAACTGTCATTCAGCTGTTTCGTTTCTGTCGTATTTATTAGTGTCACCCGCTCTTGCTTACTCGGAAATTTTCGATCTGCCATCTCTCTCGCTCGGGCGGTCGGTAGGCGCGATGCGAAAGTTGAAACATTTTACATTTAACGCTCTACGCTATACGCTCTACGCTCTACACTATACGCTATACGCTATACGCTATGCGCTATGAGCTATGCGCTATGCGCTATGCGCTATGCGCTATGCGCTATGCGCTATGCGCTATGCGCTATGCGCTATGCGCTATGCGCTATGCTCTATGCGCTATGCGCTATGCGCTCTACCCTCTACCCTCTACCGACCGACCGAGCTCGCCCGAATAACGCATTTACAAAAATTTACTACATCTGATTTGGCTCGAAACTAGTGATTCAGTTACAAACGCCTCACAGGTTATTGTTTCTAGTGACGTGAAATAACGCTTAGGCTACGACAAGGCGGGTACCCGTTGAGGGGTCTGGGCATATCTTAGTTTTGAAATACGATCACCACGCTCCAGTTTAGGGCCATTTGCAAGTCTAAGTGGTTTCAAGTTTGCTTCAGCAAGTCGTCGTCTTACTGTCCATGCGCTTGAATTATTTCTTCCGAGGCGTCGAAACTAATTTGTAAGGCCAGTTCCCGTGAGAAAGCGATTACGAAGCATGGTGTTCACCAAGTATCTCTCTGCTTGTGCTGTGGCATACCTAGTTCTGCCTGTTCCTGGTCTAAGTAGATTAGAGCCAGTTTCCTTGTAACGTCGGAGAACTCTTTGTACTGTTGACAACGACACACCGATCGTCCTGGCTGTATCGCGCTGACTCCGGCCGGTTTATAGCACACTGTATTAGAAACAAAAACAAATTCAAATGCAGTAATTTCGTAGTACCATCTTCTTTATAACATAAACTTACAGTAATTAAGAAGTTTTAATACCTTAAATTAAGAAGTATTTAATTATCTACTAAACACAATTTATTTCATTAAGCTAACATTCTTAGTATCCTAAAATTATAAATTATTTTAAGTGACCCGGATTCATTACTCTCGAGTGTATTATGAAATAATGGGCACTACTTATCTGCTTATTATCATAAGCCGTACTTATCATATGTTTATTTGTAATTACTGTTTGTGCCATAAATACATAAATAAAAAAAATATAATAGCACTAACCTAACAAAAAATGGAAATACTTTTTGAGACTTGTATTTGGATTTTCTTTAGCACGATTATAGTCTTTCTAATTATAATTTCAAAGTTCGATTTTGTAGTTGATATGTTCGAGGGCTCCAGACTTGCTGCGAGTTATACGTGCACGATCAGGGCGCCCCGATGGTATTTAATAAAGCTTTTAAAACACTTGCTAAATCAAACTGGGAAATTAAAACTTAGTCGACCGGATTAAACAGCAAAAACAATTTAAAAACATAGTTTAATTGATAAAGCAGTTTTACGTATTGATTACGGGTATATGAATGCAACAATTGATGTGTTGAATGTGATTGTTGAACCGGAAACCGCGATTATAAAACATATGTTGATCAGTAAGACTAAACAACATAATCATTCCAGCGCAGTAAAACAAACATTTTACAAATGATTTTTATTTAAACTAATGCAGTAAAATACTTTGTTACTAAATGCATAAAGATACAAGGTCGCAACAAGTGTGCGAAGTATTTCTTACAATTTAAATACGTTTTCATTGAAGTATAAAAATTAAGCTTGTGCAGCGTACATTGCGCGTTTTGTTAACATTGCACAGCGCAAGTACAGTGAAACGTACGCAATGTATAACGCTGATATAAATATTTTACGAATTGTAGATGTCTCGCAATCGGGTTCATCGTGTCTGTAAAAAACTTAAAAGTATTCAATTCTTGACAGTTCAGGCACCTGGTGCGCGTAATGGAAAGCAAATAACTTATTTTAAAACCTGATAACGTAAATACGTGTAATTTCTATTTCAAGAGTATTGTATATATTACATTTTGTATTGATTAAAAATTGTTTGTAAAATCTTAACCATCTATTATTTCTTAAACTGGGAGATAGTCTAACATTTTAGGAGTGAAATGCCAACCTATTATACGCAGGTACGTCACTTTACATTAACGTCATACTCATGGCATTATAACAATATTGTGCTCCGATAATATTAGTCTACAGCCTCTATCTGCCGCTGTGGAAAAGAGGCGTGAAGTTGTATATTCACGCCAAACTGTGTTTGTAAAATCGTAAAAGATTTATTATGGTCATCAGTTTAAAACACGACAAAATAATTTGTAAAGAAGTATTAACCGAGAAATTATCCACTTTACTGCACATAATACATACATGCACTTTATAAAGTTAGTTATCAATAAATTGAGCATTATTCTCATAAATATTTCGACGTAGACAAAGAGATCATTCCCTAGCGGCGTATAACAAAGAAGATTGGATATTGTTTTTCTCTAATTAGATTTATTGTTAGTTGTAACATACAAAGTCACCGTGCATATCATTCATATCACACGACTTAATCGGGTTCGATCGGCGCGTTAAGTAAAATATGAAGTTAGGATTACGGCTGTACATAGCTCGCTGGACTAATGGTTAGAGCATGTGGCCTTCATTCCGTAGGTCGAGGGTTCGAATCTCTGTATGTACCGGTGACTTTAATATTTAAGTTATGTACATTTGTGAATTTTAGTAACAACAGCGAAATACAAACGGAGAAGGAAAACATCGCGAGGAAACCTGCGCATGAATTAGAATTTATTGTAAGGTGTGTGTGATGTCACCAATCCGCATTGGGCCCGCGTGGTGACTATGGTCCATCGCCCTTATATTGAGGGTAGGCCTTTGCCGCAACATTGGGGACGTAAATTGGCTGTCATGGATGGATTACGGATTATGAAGACTGATGCATTGAACTAACGTTTCGGTAGGAGTTATGATTTCATGTTAAGGTGTGTATGTTGTCTACAGTCTGTAACGAAATACATTTATTTATAAAAATAAATTAATGATTCTATAATAAAATATAAACAAAAAAAAATATTTTAAAAAAATTTTAAACAAACTTTATACTATGTCTAAAATACGAAAATATATAAAGAAATTAAAGGCCAACAGTTGTGTGTTCGCGAGACGCCCTAAGGACAGTAATAAGGTACTGTTCGTGTATCGACCGCTCTGTGCGCGGCGCAGACGCATACTCGCTCTCCTACGTACACGTGGGCTCCGGACATGTACTGCGCTGCGTACGTGTCCAATGTAAACATTTGCTGAGTGCAAATTGATTTAAATATTGCTTGGAGATTATTACTGACCTCCAATACATATTGAAAAGGTGTATAAGGATGGTGTACTGTATAGTATACCGATTGAAATCCTAAAAAAGTATATAAAAATATAGATGTAATTGTGTGGTGAAAAATGATCAAAGTATAAGAGTGTGAAAGTCTCTAGTGATGAGTTATAACAGATGATATATCGGTTCAAATCCCGGAAAAATATGAAAATACAATTAATAATGTATTATGATACAATACGATAAAGTAATAGTGTGGAGGTCTTTAAAAATGGAAATCATAAAGTATACGGGTTTGAATCCGTGTGAAATGGTGCATGGCAATTTTACATATAATATCAAGTTGGTGAAGAAGGTGAGATACCAGCCGGGTGTGGTTGGTGATACTTAAGTAACTACTTGACTATACTCCGGTGCGAGAAAAGTGTTAGATGACATTTCGGTGATATCGAAATACTCAGAACCATGTTTTAGGGCTTCCGCTCTATGATACATGGATGCGCGACGTCTAAGTGGCTTGCCACTATGACACGTCAATTTTTTTTTAATAACTTTTGTTTATTCCAAAGTCGACTCGAACTGTGTCGATGCATTATGAGGTAGCGGAAGCTGATGCGAGCCACTTCGTACGTACGATACGTCTTTGACGATCACCAGGCTAAATGTCACCCTTGATGTCGGGACACTTATGTTAGGAAAACTATGCTTTTTTACCGGATTTTTCGCAAAAAACGAGTGGGGGGTCGACAGGTTGCTAAACACTATCGAATAAAGGAGAAAGATCAAAAGAAAAACGTGATTTAACTAAAATTTTGAAGAAATCACTATTGCGAAAGTTACGATTTGTGGGAGGGTACGAAGAAATTTTTTTCTCACAGACCGGTGAAAAACGAGTGGGGGGGGGGAGTTGACGGGGTGCTAACACCTATCAAACAAAGAAGAAAGACCAAAAGAAAAACGTGATTTAACAAATTTTTTTAAGAAATCGCTATTGCGAAAGTTACGATTTGTACGGGTATAGAAAAAAAAATTTCTTCACATAGTGGTGAAAAACGAGTAGGGGGGTCGACGAGTTACTAAACACTATCGAATAAAGAAGAAAGATCATAAGAAAAACGTAATTTAACTAAAATTTTGAAGAAATCACTATTGCGAAAGTTACGATTTGTACGGGTATCTAAAAAAAATTTCTTCACAGAGTGGTGAAAAACGAGTGGGGGGAGGTGACGAGGTGCTAATACCTATCGAATTAAGAAGAAATACCTAAAGGAAAACGCGATTTAACTAAATTTTTGAAGAAATCGCTATTGCGAAAGTTACGATTTGTACTGATATCGAAAAAAAATATTTCTTTATATAATGGTGAAAAACGAATGGGGGGGTCGACGGGGTGCTAAATCCTAACGAATTAAGAAGAAAGACCAGAAGAAAAACGCGATTTAACTAAATTTTTGAAGAAATCGCTATTGCGAGAGATTTTTTTTTTCTTTTTTTTTTTTTTTATTTACGTGTGTAACAAAATGCTAACGAATTGCACACCCCGTACCAATACTGGGCCGGTAGTGGGGTAGTGTCGGACTCCAACCGACTAAAACGCTTCACACGGTGTTCCGCCTCACCCAATAGCTGCGCGAAAGAGATCGGTGACCCCCCCCCCCCTCTTTTATCGTTGCAAATAGTGCCTCTCAAGGGTCTCTTTATACCCCATGTCTTGGACTAGCCGCGGTCGTGTACGGACGCTGTTGAGTGAGCTCCGCACCGCAAAATGTGACGCGAAATTTACGTAGTTTCGTTTCGCAAAAAATTGTTGCTAAATAGTGAGTGCAATATATCGTTTTGTGCGTCTTTATAAGACGAGTGCAACCGTGCAAAAATCAGTGAAATTGGATTTAACAATAAAGTTATTAAATAAAAACAATAAAAAGTGAGGTTAAGTGACTTCTCAAGTGAAAGCTGCACGAAAGAGATCGGTGACCCCCCCCTCTTTTTTCGTTGCAAATAGTGCCTCTTAGGGTCTCTTTATACCCCATGTCTTGGACTAGCTGCGGTCGTGTACGGACACTGATGAGTGAGCTCCGCACCGCAAAATGTGACGCGAAATTTACGTAGTTTCGTTTCGCAAAAAATTGTTGCTAAATAGTGAGTGCAATATATCGTTTTGTGCGTCTTTATAAGACGAGTGCAACCGTGCAAAAATCAGTGAAATTGGATTTAACAATAAAGTTATTAAATAAAAACCATAAAAAGTGAGGTTAAGTGACTTCCCAAGTGAACGCTGCGCGAAAGAGATCGGTGACCCCCCCCCTCCTTTTTCGTTGCAAATAGTGCCTCTCAAGGGTCTCTTTATACCCCATGTCTTGGACTAGCCGCGGTCGTGTACGGACGCTGTTGAGTGAGCTCCGCACCGCAAAATGTGACGCGAAATTTACGTAATTTCATTTCGCAAAAAATTGTTGCTAAATAGTGAGTGCAATATATCGTTTTGTGCGTCTTTATAAGACGAGTGCAACCGTGCAATAATCAGTGAAATTGGATTTAACAATAAAAAGTTATCAAGTAAAAACCATAAAAAGTGAGGTTAAGTGACTTCCCAAGTGAACGCTGCGCGAAAGAGATCGGCGACCCCCTCTTTTTGTTGCAAATAGTGCCTCTCGAGTTTCTCTTTATACCCCATGTCTTGGACTAGCCGCGGTCGTGTACGGACGCTGTTGAGTGAGCTCCGCACCGCAAAATGTGACGCGAAATTTACGTAGTTTCGTTTCGCAAAAAATTGTTGCTAAATAGTGAGTGCGATATATCGTTTTGTGCGTCTTTGTAAGACGAGTGCAACCGTGCAAAAATCAGTGAAATTGGATTTAACAATAAAGTTATTAAATAAAAACCATAAAAAGTGAGGTTAAGTGACTTCTCAAGTGAACGCTGCACGAAAGAGATCGGTGACCCCCCTCATGCTTTTTCGTTGCAAATAGTGCCTCTCAAGGGTCTCTTTATACCCCATGTCTTGGACTAGCCGCAGTCGTGTACGGACGCTGTTGAGTGAGCTCCGCACCGCAAAATGTGACGCGAAATTTTCGTAATTTCATTTCGCAAAAAATTGTTGCTAAATAGCGAGTGCGATATATCGTTTTGTGCGTCTTTGTAAGACGAGTGCAACCGTGCAAAAATCAGTGAAATTGGATTTAACAATAAAAAGTTATCAAGTAAAAACCATAAAAAGTGAGGTTAAGTGAATTCCCAAGTGAACGCTGCGCGAAAGAGATCGGCGACCCCCCTCTTTTTGTTGCAAATAGTGCCTCTCGAGTTTCTCTTTATACCCCATGTCTTGCACTAGCCGCGGTCGTGCACGGACGCTGTTGAGTGAGCTCCGCACCGCAAAAATTGACACGAAATTTACGTAGTTTCGTTTCGCAAAAAATTGTTGCTAAATAGTGAGTGCAATATATCGTTTTGTGCGTCTTTATAAGACGATTGCAACCGTGCAATAATCAGTGAAATTGGATTTAACAATAAAGTTATTAAATAAAAACCATAAAAAGTGAGGTTAAGTGACTTCTCAAGTGAACGCTGCACGAAAGAGATCGGTGACCCCCCCCCCTCTTTTTTCGTTGCAAATAGTGCCTCTCCAGGGTTTCTTTATACCCCATGTCTTGGACTAGCCGCGGTCGTGTACGGACGCTGTTGAGTGAGCTCCGCACCGCAAAATGTGACGCGAAATTTACGTAGTTTCGTTTCGCAAAAAATTGTTGCTAAATAGCGAGTGCGATATATCGTTTTGTGCGTCTTTGTAAGACGAGTGCAACCGTGCAAAAATCAGTGAAATTGGATTTAACAATAAAAAGTTATCAAGTAAAAACCATAAAAGTGAGGTTAAGTGAATTCCCAAGTGAACGCTGCGCGAAAGAGATCGGCGACCCCCCTCTTTTTGTTGCAAATAGTGCCTCTCCAGGGTTTCTTTATACCCCATGTCTTGGACTAGCCGCGGTCGTGTACGGACGCTGTTGAGTGAGCTCCGCACCGCAAAATGTGACGCGAAATTTACGTAGTTTCGTTTCGCAAAAAATTGTTGCTAAATAGTGAGTGCAATATATCGTTTTATGCGTCTTTGTAAGACGAGTGCAACCGTGCAAAAATCAGTGAAATTGGATTTAACAATAAAGTTATTAAATAAAAACCATAAAAAGTGAGGTTAAGTGACGTCTCAAGTGAACGCTGCACGAAAGAGATCGGTGACCCCCCCCCATGCTTTTTCGTTGCAAATAGTGCCTCTCAAGGGTCTCTTTATACCCCATGTCTTGGACTAGCCGCAGTCGTGTACGGACGCTGTTGAGTGAGCTCCGCACCGCAAAATGTGACGCGAAATTTACGTAGTTTCGTTTCGCAAAAAATTGTTGCTAAATAGCGAGTGCGATATATCGTTTTGTGCGTCTTTGTAAGACGAGTGCAACCGTGCAAAAATCAGTGAAATTGGATTTAACAATAAAGTTATTAAATAAAAACCATAAAAAGTGAGGTTAAGTGACTTCCCAAGTGAACAATGCGCGAAAGAGATCGGTGACCCCCCTCTTTTTGTTGCAAATAGTGCCTCTCGAGTTTCTCTTTATACCCCATGTCTTGGACTAGCCGCGGTCGTGTACGGACGCTGTTGAGTGAGCTCCGCACCGCAAAATGTGACACGAAATTTACGTAGTTTCGTTCGCAAAAAATTGTTGCTAAATAGTGAGTGCAATATATCGTTTTGTGCGTCTTTGTAAGACGAGTGCAACCGTGCAAAAATCAGTGAAATTGGATTTAACAATAAAGTTATTAAATAAAAACCATAAAAAGTGAGGTTAAGTGACGTCTCAAGTGAACGTTGCACGAAAGAGATCGGTGACCCCCCCCCATGCTTTTTCGTTGCAAATAGTGCCTCTCA